>CM076570.1:1165811889-1165944818 GCA_034641835.2 Pinus albicaulis
AAATGAAGGTTTAAATTGAATATTATTTATTCAATTTCGAAGTTTTGATAATAAGAAATCAAATTTTCATTGAATCAATTTGTATCTCTAGTGTGAGTTGTTGTATCTTTATATCATGTAGGCATAAAGAAGACATGTCATGCTGGTAATATTTATAAATCCAAGCAAGTGGAAAAAATAGTAAATGCAAGCAAGTAAATTAGGAAAAAAATACAAACAAGTGGAGTAAGGCATAAGAAGATTTGCAGGTGGAGCCATAAAAGATTGGTAGGTACTATTTATAAATTCAAGGAGCAAGATGATAGAGATTTTATTCGAATTGGAATTGTTTCTTTTTTGTGAGATGGAAAAAAATTCACAACAACTAAAACTTTTGATCTTCAACACCCACTACTAAGATGTAATTTGAATAAATTAGTGATGTATGCCTGCATAACCTCCACAAAAATAAAGATATATATATAAATTTCAATAACACAATTTACGATAAAAATATAACTTACAAAAGAATTCATAGAGCTCGTGATATAAAATTTTATTGATTCTTTTAGGGTTACTAGTTGGTATTTTAGTTTCTAGTTACTATTGTGTTTTATTTGAAGACAAAGAAAGGGAGTAAATATATGGTATTGAAAATTTACCAGCCACCCTTACAACGTTTAATACATTGGTGAGTGAGAGAAAAATATTCTTTGAAAAATGAAATGAACAATAGTTCATTTACTAAGTAATAGACACATATTAATAATATATAAGATATATATGATAAATATAAGGGAGCCATTTGTAACACCCACTCCCCAACCATTTTATGTTATGATTAGTTATTATCCTACCTAATAGAAGATTGATTGCTTGGTAATTTCTTGTTGATATTATTACTATACATACAAGGTATGTGTATGTTATCTACATATACATAACTCACATGGATATGTTAGTATTCTATGGTTTATTATGCTAAAGCATTTATTAATGATTAAGCTTATGATTAGCATTAATATTGATTAAGCTTGATAAATTTTTTAACTATAGCCTTATGAATAATTTAATATTAAATTAATTTTGGCCCTCTCATGACTCTTTTACTTTGATTAAATAACTAAAATCATTTGATTATTTATCATGTATTAATTCTTATTGTTTGGGTTTGTTGAAGTTTTGGGGAGAGAGGAGAGGAATAAAGTTGAAAGAGTTTGGATACTAAATATTCTCTAAGGAGGCTAAGAGAGGTGTTAGCTACTTGACGATCTGAGCACATGGTTTGAAAACACTATGGGTGGAAATTAGGGCTTGGGCACAGAGGGTTAGGGAATTTGGGGAGGTTCCCTAGGGCTAGGATGTTGGAAAGGTTGTTCCTAGTTGGTTGGGTCACAAATTTAGTCAGGTGGGCCATGACTCTTTGCCTCAATAGTTGCATGTACCATCGCATCGATTAATATCATGTTGCCGCCCCAGTTTCCTTCAGTATCAAGTGACATCATAATCGATGGATGTAAATTTCAGCTGTACAGCTAACACTGTCAACACTCTGGTTTTGGACCATTCCTCTATTCACCCAAGCTTGGTTCCAGACCGAGAAACCTTTGAGGTTTTCAAAGAGCCTGATTAAAGACTTCAGGTTGTGAGATGGGGCATATTTTTCCTTCCAGAGTGTTGCCCAAGAGGTGTTGGGGCTGGTGATCCATCTCCACCAGTTTTTGGCGCCCATAACTTTTCCCAACAAGTCTGGGTCTCTGAGACCAAGCCCCCCATCTTTTTTAGGTATGCAGATTTTTCTGGGTCTGGATCTGTGTCTCTTGTTGAGTTGAATGGTCTAGGAGGTAATGAGGAAGAAGATTTTTGATTTGGCTTTATTGATGGAGGTGCCAAAGGCCTGGGAAAAATCAACAAGAATATTGTGGAAGGAAAGGGCTTCTTTGACCGAGGGAGAGCCCATAAGAAGAGTGTCATCCACATATTATTGGTGGGTTGAAGGGGGGTTAGAGGGGTAGAGATTTAAACCTGGTATGCTTCCATAATAAGGTGTTTTCCTATAATGGATTTAATAAATTACAAGTAGAGCTTGTGCTAGTTGGAAGATCCATTTACAATTACAAGCATACATAACTTAACTAGTTGATTGAGAGGCAACGAGTAAACTTCTTGATCAGCTTGATATGTCAAACAAGTATGGATTTATTATGAAGTGATCATCTGCCATGGTTTAGGTTGTTGTTTGTATGGATGCAATAAAAACATGCTAGGGAGTGTGACGGCCAAGTGTCAGGGAAACACAAGGGAGCACTAGCTTCAAATGCATGGAAATGGAGTATCAGCCAGTTCCAGGTGTGCTAAGAAGGGAGTGACATGGTATTCTAGGAAATGCCAAGGCATGTTAGAGTGCTAGGGAAGCATACAAAGACGTTCCAAGTGCCAAGGTGTGCCAATGTGTGCTAAGGAGTGTTAGGGAGTGCCAGGAAAACATAACAGAGCACTAGGTCAAAATGCATAAATGAATGAATAAGAGTGTGTGACAGGGAGCGTTAGCGAGTTCTAGGTGTCTTGAGGAGGTGTAAACACGTCAATCACAAGAGAGGGATTTTGGAAGTTTTGATCTTAGGCATTCATCATTTTTTAATATTCCTAAACCCGAGGTCATCTTTCCCTCAAGCCTTTCTTGGAGAGTCCTTCTTTTGCTTCTAAAGTAGGGAACCTATTATCTAATCCTCTTCTTTGAATGGGCATTGAAAATCACATTGTGCATCATTATTGGTCTCATCATTCTAGTAATTTCCCTATACCGAGACTCCTCCCATCAGTGAAAGTTCATAAAGAGCAGGGGAAATTGAATGAGGTGACAATGGGTCCTTGTCCCATTGTTTCCACTTGATCTAGTAGTAGTCCCTTTGGAACCCCTCCTATGACCCTTGCTAAATTAAGCGCTAAAATTTTTCAAAAAAAATTATAAAGCAGATGGCTCATTTGAAAAGAATAAATCTAGGCTTGTGGCAAAAGTTTTTACACAAAAAGAAGGGGTCTTTTATGAGAATAATTTTTTCCCCCATAGCAAAATGGGATACCATATGGACATTCTTTGCCCTAGAAACTCAAAAAGTTGGAAATTCCATCAAATGGATGTAAAAACTGCTTTCTTGAATGGAGATATGAAAGAGAATGTTTTTGTGTCCCAACCAGAAGGATTTTTTGTGAAGGGTTAGGAACATAAAGCATGTAAGCGGTAAAATCCTTGTATGGCCTCAAGAAAGCACCACGAGCCTGGTATAATAAGGGGTTAGGGGAATAGGGGCTTAGGGGTTATAGGTTTAGGGTTTAGGGGAATAATGTGTTAGTGGTTAAGGGGTTAGGGATTGGGGGCTTAAGGGTTAGCGGATTTAGGCGCATTTAGGGGTTAGGGGCATAATGAGTTAGTATTTAAGGGATTAGGGATTCGGGTTAGGGGAGTAATGAGTTAGTGGTTAAGGGGTTATGGATTGGGGGGTTAGGGGTTAGGGGATTTAGGCATATTTAGGGGTTAGGGGAATAATGAGTTAGTGGTTAAGGGATTAGGGATTGGGGGCTTAGAGGTTAAGGGATTTAGGCGCAGTTAGGGGTTAGGTGAATAATGAGCTAGTGGTTAAGGGATTAGGGATTAGGGACTTAGGGGATTTAGAAGTTAAGGATTTTAGGGGTTAGGGGTGAGGGGTTAATGGGTTAATGGTTAAGCGTTAACAATTTAGGGGTTGAGGGGTTAAGGGGTTAGGGATTTAGGTGTTAGTGGTTTAGGGGTTTAAGGGTTTAGAGGTTTAGGGTTTTGGGGGTTAAATGGGTTAGGGTTTTAGGGGTTTAGGGGGTTAAATGGGTTAGGGGTTGGGAATTAGGGATTAAGGGGTTAAGGGTTAGATGTTTAGGGTTTACGAGGTTAAATGGGTTTAGGGGTTTAGAGGTTTAGGGGGTTAGGGGATTTAGCAGTTAAGGATTTTAGGGGTTAGGGGTTAAGGGGTTAAGGGGTTAGATGTTTAGGTTGTTAAATGGGTTAGGGGTTTAAAGGTTTAGGGGGTTAGGGGATTTAGTAGTTAAGGATTTTAGCGGTTAGGGGTTAAAGGGGTTAGGGGTTAGGTTTTGGGGGTTAGGGCTTGGGGGTTAAATGGGTTAGGTTTTTAGGGTTTTAATGGGTTAAATGGGTTAGGGTCAGGAATTAGGGTTTAAGGGGTTAGGGGTTAAAGGTTTAGAGGTTTAGGGTTTAAGGGGTTAAATGGGTTAGGGGTTTAGGGTTTAGGGGGTTAAATGGGTGAGGGGTTATAGCCATTTATTAGGGAAACAAGGCATAATATAGTTGTAGTAACAATTACTTGGTCAAGTTGTTATAGTCAAGGCAAGACTTGGTTGGGATCCCAAGTTCCAAAAAAGTAAGGGTAATTGTGAGGGCATGAGAACTAAGGAGTGTCAGTGTGTGCCAAGGAATGAAAAGGCATGCTAACACATGCTAGAAAGTGTCGATGGATGTTGAGGAGTGTTAGGGAGTGCCAGGACATTGCAAGGGAGAACTAGGTCAAAATGCATGGAAATGAACGAATAAGAGTGTGTGCCAAGTAGTGTCAATGAAATCCAAGTGTCTCAAGTATAAAGTGTGTTAGGGGACGGCCGGAATAAGACTTGTAGGAGGTAAGCCTATGGTTACATAAAGGGTTGCACAAAGTAGTTTCAGACAAAGGGAAACTTTGGGTTGGGCACAACATTTATTTTCCAATGACTTGGTTGGGTTCCCAAGTCGCAAAAAAAAAGTAAGGTTATCTATGACGACATGAAAGCTAAGGAATACCAAAGTGTGTCAGGGAATTCCTAAAAGTACTAACACATGTTAGGCAGTTCCAAGGCATGATAGGCATGCCAAGATGTGGCAAGTGCTAGGGTGTGGCATGAATACATGCTAGGGAGTGTGAGGGCCAAGTGTCAAGGAAACACAAGGGAGCACTAGTTTAAAATTCATGGAAAATCAATCATTAAACTGGTACAAAAAAAATGATTTTATATATTCACATACAAGATAGTCACAAGATATCAGAAAAATCACATACTTATCGAAATCCTCAACATGGAATATGCTACATTGCTTCTTAATGCGCTTTCAACTAGGTAGGCATCAATGACAATCATTACAATGGGTTAAGGGGATCTAAGAGAGAATTATGTAAGGAGTTCCTTCTAGGTAAAGTCCATTGGTATTACTATCGTTAAAGGGGGTGGCCTACAAGGATACATTGGTACCTACTGATGCAAGAGCATAATTTCAACAATTTATTTCAAAATTTGTACTTGTCCTCCATGAGGTCTTAGAGATTTATAGAAGAGGAAGTTGGTTTCCTTGTTGCCCTATAATTTTGTAGAATTTCTAACTTCATATTTGGGATAGGAAATTTTAGTAATTTTAGGCATAAGTTAAGATGTTTTTATTTCTATTTTTAAGGCCTCTTAGTCATTAGGAAAGTTGAGTCTTATGATTAGGATTACTTGTGGAATCCTATGTATTTTTCAAACTCCAATACACCAAGGCAAATATGTGGAGGACATTTGGGGGAAATGTGATTGTCCATCAAATGTAGATCGGATTTGGGGAACTTGTAGCTCTTTTCCTTGGACCCTACTAGTTCTTAGAGGATGTATTTGGAGCGGTTAGCAGATAAAAGCATAATATGCCCAAGAATATTAGCGTTGGAGCACCTATGGTTTGGGATAAAGTGTAAGGGGTTCTAGGAGTTAATGGGTTTAAGGGTTTAGGAGCAAGGGGTTAACGGTAAAGGGTAAAGGGTTAGGGCTTATGGGATTTGAAGGTTAGGGGGTTTAAGGGTTAGAGGTTAATGGATTAGTGGTTAAGGGATTTAGGGGTTCATATTAACCATCAAGGGCTTACATGTCAGGGGATTTAGGGGTCAAGTGCCTAAGGGTTATGTTATTTAGGTGTTAGAAGGTTAAGGGGTTAGGGGTTAATGAGTTTAGGGGTTAGGGGTTATGGGTTAAGGGTCAAGCTTTAAGAGGATATGGGATTAGGGTTTATGGGGTTCAAGGATTCTAAGTTAGTGGTTAGGGGTTAAGGGGTTAATGGCTTTGGGTTTAAGGGATCAAGGGGTTAATTTGTTATGAGTTATGGGTATATGGATTAAGGGATTGTGGCTTCGAGGTTAAAGGGATAGGGACTTTAGTGGTTATGGGTTAAGTGTGTATGGGTTGTGATAATGTGGCCCCTAATCCCCTTGTCACAACTATTGGGGGTTCTCCTATCAATTTCTCTCATTACCTTACCTATAGGTTCCCTAGCCCCTATGCCATAAGGCCCTAAGGCTCCTTCTCATTCTCTAATGTTAGGATTGTAGATCTCAGTAAACCATGCTCGAACCTCTCACTTCTACCCATCCATGCTACCCTTATGTCCCCTTGCCCCGCTTTATACAGCAAAAGACCCCCCTCCCCCAAAATTCATGAGAATTGAACATTTGGAGGCGATCATTTAACAACAACTTCACAACTACTCCATTTATAATGGTGTCTTGGAGCTATTAGATGTCATTTCATTGAGCTACAGTGATATGTGAGAGCTATGCATAGCTCACTAAAGGTGTATCAAGAGACTATTAGTCTATTGGCTATAGAATTTGACTCTTTTTTTTGTAACTTAGCGAAATGGAAAAGATGTGGAGACAAACTCCATTCTTCTTCTTTCATCGGGCCATGTAAAATAAATGAAGCAAATAGTCTTAGCCCCTTGGAGAAGGAAAGTTGAGAACAATAATTAGCATGAACAAACAAAGAATCCAATGAGTTAAGCTTAGAGGGGTCTCCCTTTGTAAAAAAGCATCCATAAGCTTGTTAGAGTTAGTATGAATCTTTACTAGAGGTTGAGTAGTCTTCACATCGCCAACCACATCCAATAGAAAGGTACCAACCCCTACAATAAAAATGATGTCTCCAAATAAGGTGTAGTTAATACCAATAACATCACCTTATGAATCTATTACAATATGATTTGGAAAGTACGTTTCCATACATGTGTGAAAGAAAAAATCCATTTGGTTAGCAAAAGGAAGTCTTTTTTAAGACCTCCAGAAACCCCCTTGAAGGAGACAAGAAGGGTTTGAAACCATATAATACAAGAAGGGGTTATAGGTTTAGGGGGTTAAATGGGTTAGGGGTTAAGAGGTTTAGGGGGTTAGGGGATTCAGCAGTTAAGTATTTTAGGGGTTAGGGTTTGGGGGTTAAATGGGTTAGGGTTTTAGGGGTTTAGGGGGTTGAATGGGTTAGGGGTCGGGAATTAGGGTTTAAGGGGTTAGGGGTTAAGGGTTTAGGGGTTTAAATGGGTTAGGGGTTTAGTGTTTAGGGGGTTAAATGGGTGAGGAGTTATAGTAATTTCTTAGGTGAACAAGGCACAATATAGTTGTAGTAACGGTAACTTGGTCAAGTTGTTATATTCAAGGCAAGACTTGGGTGGGTTCCCAAGTTCAAAAAAATTAAGGGTAATTGTGAGGGCATGATAACTAAGGAGTGTCAATGCGTGCCAAGGAATGAAAAGGCATGCTAACACATGCCAGAAAGTGTCAATGGATGTTGAGGACTGTTAGGGAGTGCTAGGACATTGCAAGGGAGAATTAGGTCAAAATGCATGGAAATGAACGAATAAGAGTGTGCCAAGTAGCGTTAACGAATTCCAAGTGTCTCAAGGATAAAGTGTGTTAGGAGAAGGTCAGAATAAGACTTGTAGGAGGTAAGCCTATGGTTACATAAAGGGTTGGAAAAAGTAGTTTTAGACAAAGGGAAACTTTGGGCTGGGCACAACATCGATTTTTCAATGACTTGGTTGGGTTCCCAAGTCACAAAAAAAGCAAGGTTATCTATGATGACATGAAAGCTAAGGAATAGCAAGGTGTGTAAGGGAATTCCTAGAAGTACTAACACATGTTAGGCAGTTCCAAGGCATGATAGGCATGCCAAGATGTGGCAGGTGCTAGGGTGTGGCATGAACACATGCTAGGGAGTGCGAGGGCCAAGTGTCAGCGAAACGCAAAGGAGCACTAGTTTAAAATGCATGGAAATGAAGTATAAGCCAGTTCCAGGTGTGTTAAGAAGGGAGTGACACGGTATTCTAGGAAGTGCCAAGGAATGTTAGAGTGCTAGGGAAGCATACAAAGTTTTTCCAAGTGCCTAGGTGTGCCAATGCATGCTAAGGAGTGTTAGGGAGTGCCAGGAAAACATGACAAAGGCGCACTAGGTCAAAATTCATAAATGAATGAATAAGAGTGTGTGACAGGGAGTGTTAGTGAGTTCTAGGTGTCTCGAGGAGGGAGTGACATGGTATGATAGGAAATACTAAGTCATGTTATAGTGTCAGGGCGACAATATACATCCAAGATTTTAGATATTCACATATGAGATAGTCACAAGATGTCAACAAAATCACATACTTATCGAAATCCTCAACCAGCAATATGCTACATTGCTTCTTAATGTGCTTGCAACTAGGTAGACATCAAAGACAATCATTGCAATGGGTTAAGGGAATCTAAGAGAGAATTATGTAAGGAGTTCCATCTTGCTGGTAAAGGACATTGGTATTGCATCTATTGTTAAAGGGGGTGGCCTACAAGGATACATTGGTAGTTGTTGATGCAAGAGCATAATTTCAACAATTTATTTCAAAATTTGTATTTGTCCTCCATAAGGTCTTAGAGATTTTTAGAAGAAGAAGTTGGTTTCCTTGTTGCCCTATAATTTTGTAGAATTTCTAATTTCATGTTTGGGATAGGAAATTTTAGTAATTTTAGGCATAAATTAAGATGTTTTCTTATTTTTAAGGTCTCCTAGTCATTAGGAAAGTTGAGTCTTATGATTAGGATTACTTGTGGCATCCTATGTATTTTTCAAACTCCAATACACAAAGGAAAATATGTGGAGGACATTTGGGGGAAATGTGGTTGTCCATGAAATGTAGATCGAATTTGGGGAACTTGTAGATTTTTTTCTTGGACCCTACTAGTTCTTAGAGGTTGTATTTGGAGCAGTTAGCAGGAAAAAACATAATATGCCCAAGAATATTAGTGTTGGAACAATTATGGTTAAAACACGAGATTCAAAGTTTAAATCCCCTTGAGTTGCCAACCTAAAAATAATATTTTTTTATCTATTTATTTATTAAATTTTTAGAATGTGGTTTAATGAAATAATAAAAATATAATATAAAAGAAATAAATATGACATGATTAAATTTCATGTGGTTTGAATATAGATTTTCAAAAATAAAAAATATAATTTTATCCACTATCCACTCATGATATTTCAATGCAAACTTCCCAATGCTAATGATTTTGTCTTAATTGCTAACTATCTTAAATTGGTTTTGTCTTAATTGTCATTGTCTTAAGTCGCCATTGTCTTAATTATATAGTTATGTCTTAAATATTTTTGTCTCAAAGTGCTTTTGTCTTAAATCTAAAATTTTGTCTTAAAATATTTTTGTCTCAAATTGCTTTTGTCTTAAAATATATTTGTCTCAAACTGCTTTTGTCTTAAATATAAAGTTTTGTCTTAAAATATTTTTGTCTCAAATTAGTTTTGTCTTAAATATAAAATTTTGTCTTAAAATACTTTTGTCTTAAATTTTTTTGTCTTAAATTTTTTGTCTCAAATTGTTTTTGTCTTAAATATTTTTGTCTCAATTTGTTTTTGTCTTAAATAGAAAATTTTGTCTCAAATTATTTTTGTCTCACACTATTTTTGTCTTAAATTTTATATTTAAGACAATTCAATTGATATTAAATTTTAATATAAAATAGCTAAAATAAAAAGTGACTCCTGTGCCAATTATTTGTGCCAGTCGTATAACCTATGAACCCACCTTGCCTTCCGCGTTTCAATACGTAGGAAGCCACCTTTTTGTTGTGTAGTCCATGCCAATTATCTGTGCCAATTAGTCTCCAGGAGTCAATCCAGGGGGATTGTTGATGCCGATAGTTGTAGAGTCGATCCGCTCACTCACCTTAACATATTTTTTAATATTATAAATATTAATAAATTTCCAAATATTTCGGATATTCAAACATGAAGGTTTCATATCCAAAATGTGCAATTTACATCTACCTAAAAATGACCACAAAGAAGTAAGTTGTTCCACGTTGCTATGGGGCTTATGCTTCTCCCATGTCCTATAATTCGAAGGCTAATTCTTCTCCCATGTCCCATAATTCAAAGGCCATATACTGCAAATCCATAGCTTTGATATTGTTTTCTTAAACATTTGTCTTACCTCTGCTTCCGTTCTTCTCTTTTATGGTCTCTGTATCTCTCTATGTATGCAACGAATGCATACGTTCGACGTCAATACCTGAGAGAATGAAACGTCCAACAATTTTTTGGTGAAATGTAGAGAATTGTGTAAATATTATGTTTGGCCTCAGTGCGGGAAAGAATCAAAAGGTCTGCAATTTTTTGTAAAAGGTCCGTTGTACACTTAATTAGGAAGGATTTGCAGTATGGGAGTAGGGAGAAGTCTCAGGTCGGTTCTATATTTTCTTTTGTATTTAATTGGAACGATTGTTATTACAAATTCATTTTTATTTTTATTTTGGGAATATTCTGAAATTGAACGTCTACAATCTGATTAAGTTTAGCCATGTTATGAGAGTAAGGAGAGGTATCGAGTCTGCATAGCTATGGCCACATGCTTGAGAACTTCAAGTCATCATGATGGAGGTTAGCTAATGTTAAGTGTAAATTACTTGTCATGATTGTCTGTAAATTATCCTTATAAATTATGTATCCTGAATATAAATTATGCATCATGATTGTAGATTGGGATAGAACTCGTAGCCTAAGGAAACATTACGACTCTGATTACTTTCTGTTGTTGCCCACATTAGAGAATCTTTCTAAAAAATTATCATTAACGTGAAATGTAACATTACTATACTCAATTTCTATTATTTTTTGGTTCGGTGCTAACATAGTTAGTATTTCCACAGAACAATCAGTTTTCTAGTTTTACATTCTAATATTCACCAGAGATTTAAACCCATCACGACTAGAAACATAATATGTTGATTGAACAAAAACTATCTTTCTTGTACAAATAGATAATTCTCTACAATACATTTTTTTTTGTACAAAGATGTAATTGACTATAATATTGTCTGTTTTTATAATAGATGTTTCTCAACAATTGTTCCTTTCTGTATACAGTAAATTGTCTTTTTTATAAATAGTTCAGTACGATATGGTATTTTTATACAAGTAGATATTCCAATGTTATATTTTTTGGATAATATTTTGTGCTCATTTATGCACTGAATAATCCCTTATTTAGGAAAATAAAGCACACATATATACTTAGATTTAAATTGGTCCTTTCATGCATAAAAAAATATTGTGTAGGGAGGAGACAATATAAATACTAGCTCCTATAAGCACAATACACATTCCATAAAAAATCTAACAAAAGTTTTAACTTCGATGGAAAATAAATGTGCTTAATTTCCTATGATAATAAATTCCATCGAGTGTTGTTACGACTCCATATCATACCACCCATGGATTACTTGAAAAAATATTAAGTTTACAATCTCAAATTCCATGCAATCATTAAGAATGTATGATTATGATTATTCAATAAACACTTTTGGTGGCTATCACAATGGTGGGTAACATATGACTCTTGTTTGGGGATAAGTGCTTCCTGTGGGATTGCTTGAGAATCCTAGAATCTCATCATGAAATGAGGTGATTCAAATTTAAGTTCATCGTCCAGTGTAACCACCTAAAAATTGTATCTAAATGATGACCCTTTCCCTTATTCTTCATCATCATGGAGAAAAAAGAAACATCAAATAAATTGGAGACATGTAGGTTGTGGCCTCTTTCAATGCTAGATCGCAAACCAATTCGAGAACCTGCTAGTAAAAAAAATTCTACCTCAAAACCCAATATAGTCTAAAATGAAGATGGGTTTACCACATAAGTACTCTAGATATTCATTTCAAAGATGTTTTAAAAATCCTCAATAATATAATACAAAACTTTTCAATTAGCTTCCTCGGCATTACAACCGCAATATTCAAAAATATTATTGGGTTTCACTTGTTGCAGATTGTTGCAGATCTGTGACAATTCTTTACTTCAAGGTATCCCTCATCTTCTTGGTTTTCATCTCACCGATTCGAAGAAATCAAATCCTAGATTTAATACAATGAATCCCGAAACTAATCTACCACTGATCTCATAAATGTGAGTTGGATTACAAAATATTTCTAATTCCATAATTTCATAATAGTTCAATTGAAAATAATGTTGTAAAATATTTCAAAAATATCGGTAGGAATATTAATAGAGTGAAGCCAAGAATATTAAAATCATGAGTAGAATTCTATCCACTGAGAAGCTAACTAGAAATATTCTAGTAATAGTGTACACTACCTTTGTGTGGAAATTAATAAGAAGGAATTTCCTCATACTTTTAAAAATAATTACAGAAAAAAATAATACCCCTTCACAAATGTCTTTTTGAGATGATGGCTTGATCTCTAAAAATAATATCTCCATATTCACCAAATTCCTTTGTTAACTTCAAAATTAAATACATTTATGTGGAAGAAAAATTTAGGATGAGAAGTGAATATATGCGTTTCTAGAGGAAGGAGGCCCACTCTTTGAGTATAAACTTTCATATAATTTTGGTCGATAATATGCTTCATTATAGGGTATTGATTTCCTTGTACTTTTGGTAATAATAAAAGATAAGAAAAATACATTTCAGCCAAATTCTCTAGTCTATAGTCATTGTTTAAGAATTGATCAAAATCCATCAATCTAGTTTCATTTCCATGTGGATCATAACTATCATAGACGGGAGAAGCCTTAAAATAAACCACATATTATTTGGGATGACTACATGTCAGATACCATTTAAAAAATTCAACATTTTTCTATCTTTACTTGAAGATATCCCTAATATTCTTGGTTTTCATGTCACTATTTTGTTTGGATAGAAAGCATGAGAATATGGTCTAAAACGAAGATGAGTTTAAATCACACAAGCACTCTACATAGGAGGATGGGTTTACCACACAAGAACTCTACATATTCATTCGAAAGATGTTTAAATCCTCAATAATCTTATCCAAAACTTTTCAATTAGTTTCCTCGGCATTGCAACCCCAATATTCAAAAAGATTGAGGGGTTCCACTTGTTACAGATATGTGGCAATTATTTACTACAAGATATCCCTCATCTTATTGGTTTTAAGGTCACTATTTTGTTTGGATAGAAAGCATCAGAATATGGTAATGGGTTTACCCACAAGCACTTTACATATTCGTTTCAAATCTATGTTTATCCTCAATAATCTAATCCAAAATTCCAAAACTACTTTCCGATTACACACCATACAACTCCAAAATTACTTTTCGATTACATGCACTACACCTCATAGGGGTCCACTCATTTTCATTGGTGGTAAACTATCATAAAACGTTTACCTAAATACAGGGATGGTCCTAGTGTTTTTGTAAACCATGTATCTCATTTCTCCCATAAACTAAGGCATTTTCAATAAATGAATTTAATATTTTATTGAATTTTTTTTTCAGGGATGAGAAAGCCACTAATCATGGTTGAAAAATGGACATTATGCATAGATTTTTCTTGTTATTCCAATAGATGAAAAGCAGTGATTACATATGTGCCATGCAATATTGCGATGAACAAAGTCCTTCAAAAGAAAATGAATATACCTAGAAGAACAATAAACAATGAAGCGTATCATATTGCATTGATAGAAGGCTTTGGAATAGGTAGGGAGTATAGATCTAATATAATCATATTTTTCACCAATTCTGAACTTGTTTGCAATCATATGAAATCCGTGTACCAAATTAAGAAGGAGAGGCTAAAACAACTGCATGGAAAAGCAAACAATATTGTTAGACAATTTCAATCATTTAGTATAAGACATTGTGTAAATGTTAATAGGATTCTAGTGATCTATTGAATGGGGTAATGCGAAATCAAGATTTTTGTGTCAAAGATGAATTAGTGTTAAGAATCCGCTCTCCATCAACTTTTATCGATGGAAATTGTAAGATATATTTTATACATGTGTGTGTTTTTTAGTTATAATGGGTCTTTTTTAATAACGATTTGTTTTTTCCAATTATACACCAAATGTGCCCCCACTATGGAAGCACAAATTGGTGAATTTAATGTTTTAGAAAATTTTGTATTTCATTTTCAAAATGTGCAGCCACTATGTAAGAAAAACATGGTCAACTTCATGTTTTAGAAAATTTTGTATTTGATTTTCAAAATGTGCACCCACTATGTAGGCACAACTTGGTGAACTTCATGTTTTAAATTTGTTTTTATTTGATTTTCAAAATGTGCACAACTTTAACAAACTTTTGTTTAAGTAGTTAAGTCAGTTTTACACATTTGTGCTTCAAATTTTGTGTTTTACATTTGTGTTCAAGTTGTGCTCCAACATTTGTGTAAATTACATCAATTTTTTGAATTATTTTGAAATATTTGTAAATAGTAATTTTAATAAGAATTGTAAATGCATGAGGTAAATATTTAAACATCATGTATCTATGTATTTTTTGATATCAACATATATCATGGATGATCATTTTCCACGTGATTTTTTGAGGCTTTAAACATCATGTATCTATGTATATGTAGATATCCATATATATCATGGATGATATTTTACCACGAGATTCTTTGAGACGAAAATCAATAGAGTCTCAAGCATCTATGAGAGAGGGGGATCATGGATCGTAGGATTTTCATCATGTTCATGGTATTTATATTAAATGTGAAATTTTTAAAATGATATTTGAATATAATCTTATGCACATACATGTGTACACTTGTATGGAATTTATTTTTTATCAATTTAGTGAGTTAAATTAATTTTTAATAAATTTCATTTTTGTTAAGATTTTGGAGGAAAAGAGTATCAACTCAATCAATGGAGGTCCATCTTTCATGAAATTGTGGTATGGTTAATATATATATATATATATATATATATATATATATATATATATATATATATACTTTTAAACGATAAACACGTAGAATCGTATGTATGTATGTATGTGCATGTATATATATTTTAATTGATTAGAAAATATTTTTTTTTATGAAGATTCGCTCTCTCCACATCAGGGTGGTGGTGGTGGTACACATTCCCCTGGTGGCCAAAAATAGGTAGTATCCAATTGCGTTAGGTTCATTCTACACATTCATCCGGTTGCCAATCAATGGGTGGTCATGCTGGTTCTCAACGAATAGGTGGTCATTCTGGTTCTGAACCATATCCGAGTGGGCATGATGGTGCATAGAAATCTCGAGATGGACTTAAATATCAATCTTATTATCATGATTATTATTTTGTTAAACTATTTATATATTTTTTTTATCTGAAAAAAAAATTGTACATTAGTTCAAATGATTTTTTATTTACACATAATTTTATATATTGATACAAAGGGTAAAAATGTTGCTTGAAAAAGACGTAGGCCAAATAGTGTAATTCAAGAAGAATGTTATGCACCAACCACAACTTATCCATCTGAAATCACTGATTATTTACCTTGGGAAACACATTCAAGAATGGACATCACAAAAGTTTGAAAGTCTTTATTCAAAATTGAAGAAATATCTTGGGAGTTTGAATCTCCTTGTAGACAGTCAGGAAATCTTAGAAGTAGTTATGCACTCTCTAAGCACACTTGTAGATGTTTATAAAAACCTTGGTCCAACCACCAATACCGTTGTAAAAATGATGAGTGAAATAAATGAAGAAATAATGGGTCCTGATACATGCGCCGATGTTAAAATTAGGGTTACAAAACAAATGGAAAATTCTATGTTTAATTTCAAAGAAAAATTGAAACGAAAGATGCTAAAGGTGAAATATTTGAAGTACCCAAATATAGCCTGCCATTTGTATTATAGGAACCTTGCAGCCTATGGAAAACTACCATGGAATGACGAGGTTCCTGTTTATTTTGCAAAATTATTTCATACAGAATTATTTTTGGGAATTAAACCCAATTATAATTACATACCTTTTGAGTTTTTTGGTCCTGGGAAAGGTCGATTATGTTACCGTAACAATGCTAAACATGATACTGAGTTTTCTCACCCTGAGCCAACTTTAATTATCCAACCTCCTTGTGTGGATACTTTGCGGTCAGAAATTGATGCCACTTCTCAAATTAGTCAAGAAGCAAGATATGTCATCATAGAAAAAATTTAGACTGGACTTGGTGGAATTCATATTGGTCTGAATCAATAAAGATAATGAGATAATGTGTGTGCTAATTTTGTATATAATATAGATGAGGAGATAGAAAACATGAATATTTAAGATCTTAGAACATATGCAAAGCATTGTCGCAATGGCTGGTAGGAGTTAATTATTCATGAGGAAGAGGGTGTGGGATCCATATGTGTTAATGGTTATGGTGGACATTTCAATGTAATTTTTATTTCACAGACACACACACACACAGATATATATATATATATATATATATATATATATATATATATATATATATATATATATATGTTTTTTTGTGTTTGTTATGCTAACATAAATTTATCATATGCTCATCATTTGCAGTTTACACACATGTTGAATGAAAATTTTGATAATACCACAATCCAAGGTTTAGGTTTTGGCAATGGAGATGATATTTTGGAAAATTTTAGTGTTTTTAAAGAGTTCATGATGTTGATGTACAATTATTATTCTATTATTATATCGACCTATCATGAGCCGTATATTTTTAAAAGAAATAAATATGTGTACACATGTATATAATTAAATGTTAACATATTCTTCTTTCATCTAGTGTTTTCGAGATGGAGTCACCATCTTCTTCCCTGCTAGGATATGTGCCAAATAATCCAGTATCAGAAGTATACAATTTTTCACTTATGTTTCAAGTTATAAATTGAAGTGCAAGTTTGATTAAAAAATGAGATATATCTTGAGTTATTTTATAGTTTTAAAATTTTTGAATTTTATGTTTGTGGAAATGATTTCTGTTCTCAAAGAAATTGAGCGATGGAGTCGATAATGGAGATAGGAACATCCAAACAATTTGAATAAGTTGTATAACATTTTTTTTTAATAAATCTCTTTAGTTTATGCATTTTCATTTGCAAAATTTTAATATATATATACATATATATATATTGTATAGTTTATCTAAGAAGATTCATCGATGCAGGACCAACAAGAGACAATAGAGGGGGAACTACATGAGGTATTGCATGAAATTTCAATTTTTTTTTCATTTTCTTTTATGAACTTCTAAATTCTCAATCAATTTTAAAAAATTTAATTTAAAATCTATATATATATATATATATATATATATGCAATTAGGGCCAACGCGGGACAATGGAGGGGGAACTGCACGAGGTATTGCATGAAATTTTATTTTATTTTTCATTTCATTTTTTCTAATGAAGTTATACATTCTCATTCAATTTTAAAATATTAAATTTTAATTTTAATACATAAATAAATTTCTTATACATGTATATATCAAATTACACACGTTGTGCAAGTTCCCCATTCTTGAGATGAGAGCACAAAGAAGCTACTGGAAAATACATTTCAGCCAAATTAGCTAAATTGATGCACAACATTTTATTTAATATAGTATTTTTATAGTACATGTTATATTTACTTTTCTATAACTTGATGCATGTAACATTTTACTTGAGAGTATTAGTTGGAGAGAGTCTCTCAACCAACTAGGCCTCAACAATCTCCTAATTAATAGGAACACACTAAAAAAAATTCCTCTGTTGAGACTAGAACTTAAGTCTCTCAACCAACTAGGCCTCAACAATACCCTAATTAATAGGAACAAACTCAAAAAAATCCTCTGTTGAGACTAGAACCCTACTTAAGTTCTGCCATGTTAACATCTTCCACAAAGTTGATAGCGAGATATGTTTTAGTTTTCTATTGTGTTTTCATTTTTCTTTGTGAAACACTTATATTATTGATTGTGCCATGCTTATAAAAGACAACAATGTTTGAGATATTTTGTGACTCCTTGTTTCCTTTATTTACTTTTTTTCTAAGGAATATATTTGTTCCCTATTTTTATTTTTATTAATCCTCTCAGGCATTTTGTAAACCTTGGGAACTTGAGTTCTTTGTTGTTTCCTATTCAAATTTCTATAATTTAAGCTCTTTGACACCTACAATATTCTAATGATTTGGTATGACTATGTGTTAGCTACCATTAAACAACTTCGACATTTTTTCTATATTTAGTTTTAGATATCCCTCATCTTCTTGGTTTTCATGTCACTATTGTTTTTGGATAGAAAGCATGAGAATATGGTCTAAAATGAAGATGAGTTTAAACCACACAAGAAATCTACATATGAAGATGGGTTTACCATATAAGAACTCTACATATTCATTTGAAATATGTTTAAATCCTCAATAATCTAATCCAAAACTTCCTGATTAGAGGGAACTTGAGTTATTTGTGGTTTCCTATTTGAATTTCTATAATTTAAGCTCTTGGACCGGTCTACAATATTCCAATGATTTGGGATGACTGCGTGTCAACTACCATTCAAAAACTTCAACATTTTTTCTATATTTACTTCAAGATATCCCTCATCTTCTTGTTTTTCATGTCACTATTTTGTTTGGATAGAAAGCATGAGAATATGCTCTAAAATGAAGATGAGTTTAAACCACACAAGAATTCTACATACCAAGATGGGTTTACCACAAAAGAACTCTACATATTCATTTGAAAGATGTTTAAATCCTCAATAATCAAATCCAAAACTTTTCTATTAGCTTCCTCGACATTACAACCACAATATTCAAAAATATTGTGGAGTTACACTTGTTGCAAATCTCTAGCAATTCTACACTTCAAGATATCTCTCATCTTCTTTGTTTTCATTTCACTATTTTGTTTGTATAGAAAGCATCAAAATATGGTAATGGGTTTACCACACAATCACTCTACATATTCATTTGAAATCTATGTTTATCCTAAATAATCTAGTCCAAAATTACTTTTCGATTACACATCAAACACCTCATAGGGGTCCACTATCACCTCACCAACCATAATAACACATTCCAACCATAATAACACATGATGAACTATGCTTCCTACTACCTTGAACGCATAGTCAACACAAATGGTTTTATGCATCCAGTATATGCTAGAAGTGGAAGGAAGTTCACCATTTAATTAATAATAACACATCCTGAACTACCATGACTAGATGCCTTGATGTATGCGTTAAATATTGATCTATCTATGATGGAGTTAGGCTAGGATGCGTTGTTACTCATTTTCATTATCGGTAAACTATTATAAACCTTTTAGCTAAATGCTAGGATGGTCCTGGTGTTTTTGAAAACCATGTATGTCATTTCTCCCATACACTATGGAAAATTTGCAATAAATGAATTTAATATTTTATTGCATTTTTTCAAGGATCATAAATCCCACTAAACATGGTTTAAAATGGAAATTACGCATATATTTTTCTTGTTATCCCAATAAAGGGCAATCATTGATTACATATGTGCTATGAAATATTGCGACGAACAAAGTCCTCCAAAGGAAAACGAATATACCTGGAAGAACAACAAATAATGAAGCATATTATATTGCATTGATAGATGTCTTGGGAATAGATAGGGAGTGTCAATCCAATGGAATTGTAGTTTTCATCAATCTGAACTTGTGTGGAACTAGATGAAAGGCGTGTACCAAGTTAAGAAGAAGAGGCTAAAACAACTGTGTGGAAAAAAGAAACAATATTGTTAGAAAATTTCAATCGTTCAGTATATGACATTGTGCAAATTTTAATATGATATCTAGTGATCTATTGTATTATGGGGCAATTCCAATTCATTATTCTTGTGTCAAAGATTAATTTGTGTTAAGAATATGCTCTCCATAAATAATTATTGATGGAGATTGTAAGATATATCTCATATTTCTGTGTTTTTTAGTTATAAATGCACCATTTTTAATGACCATGTGTTTTTTTCAATTATATACCAAGTGTGCCCCCCAGTATGTAAGCACAACTTGGTGAACTTCATGTTTCAGAAAATTTTCTATTCAATTTTCAAAATGTGCACGACTTCAACAAATTTCTGTTTAAATAGTCAAGTGAGTTTCACACATAAATTTGCTCTTCAAGTTTTGTGTTCAAGTTGTGCTCCAAAATTTGTGTAAATTAAATCAATTTTTTGAATTCTTTTGAAATGCGTCTTACATTTGTGTTCAAGTTGTGCTCCAACATTTGTGTAAATTACATCAACTTTTTGAATTTTTTTGAATTTTTTTTAAATAGTAATTTTAAAAATAATTGTAGATGCATGAGGTAACATTCTAATCATCATGTGTCTATGTATCCATATATATCCATATATACCATGGATGATCATTTTCTACGTGATTCTTAGAGGCGAACATCAATAGAGTCTCATGCATCTACGAGACAGGGGTATCATGGATCGAGGGATGGTATTTATATTAAATGTGAAAGTTTTAAAATGGTATTTGAATAATATTATGCACATGTAAATGTGTATACATATGGAATTGATGTTTTATCAATTTAGTGAGTTAAATTAATTTTCAATAAATTTCATTTTTTTAGGATTTCGGAGGAAAAGAGTATCTACTCAATCAATGGAGGGCCATGGTTCACACAATCATGTTATAATATATATATATATATATATATATATATATATATATATATATATATACTTTTAAATGTTAAATAGGTAGAATCATATGTATGTATGTATGTACATCTATATATATATTTGAATTGATTAGAAATTCTATTTTTTTTTATGAAACTTCGCTCTCACCACGTGAGGGTGGTAGTGGTGGTACACATTCCCCTGGTGCCCAATCAATAGGTTGTTTCCGATCGCGTGAGGGTGGTGGTACACATTCCCCTGGTGGTCAATCAATGGGTGGTCATGTTGGTTCTCAACCAATGGGTGGTCGCTAATCAATGTGTGGTCATGCTGGTTCTCAACCATATCTAGGTGGGCATAATGCTGCTCATCCATCTCGAGGTGGCCATCAATCTCAATATTATTATCATGATTAATAGTTTGTTAAATTATATATATATATATATATATATATATATATATATATATATATATATATATATATATATATATATTTATGTTAAAAAAGAATTGTACATTTTTTCACGTGTTTTTTTTATACATAATTTTTGTATTGATGCAAAGGGTGAAAATGTTCCTCAAAAAAGACATAGGCCAAATCAAGTAATTAAAGAAGAAATTTGAACACCAACCACAACTTATCTATTTGAAATTCTCGATGATTTACATTGGGAAACAAACATCCAACAATGCACATTACAAAAGTGTGAAAGTCTTATTCAAAATTGAGGAAATACCTTGGGAGTTTGAAGCTCCATGCAGAGAGTCGGGAAAGGTTATAAGTAGTTACTCAATCTCTAAGAACACTTGTATATGTTTAAAAAAATCTTTGGAAAACCACCCATACCTTTTTAGAAATGATGAGAAAAATAAAGGAAGAAGTAATGTGTCCTGATACATGGTATGTTGTTAAAAATAGGGTTACAAAAAAAATGGAAAAAACTATGTTTAATATCAAAGAAGGGCCGAAATGAAATATGTTGAAGGTGAGATATTTCAAAAACCCTAATATAGTCTTCCATTTGTATGATAGGAACCTTGTAGCCTATGGAGAACTACCATGGAATGACGAGGTTCTTGTTTATTTTTAAAAATTATTTTGTGTACAGTTATTTTTGGGAATGAAACTCAATTATAAAGACCTTCATTCTAAATTTTTTGGTCTTGGGAAAGGTCTATTATGTAACTGTAAAGGCGATAAGTGTGATACTGAGTTTCCTTGCCCTGAGCCACCTTTGATAATCCTACCTCCTCGTGTGGAAACTTTTTGGTTAGAGATGGATTTCACTTCTCAAATTAGTCGAGAAGCAAGGGATGCCATCATAGACAATCTTCAGAGTAGACTTGGTGGAATTAATATTGTTTGGAATCGACAAAGAGAATGAGATAATTCACGTGCTAATTTTGTATATAATACAGATTAGGATATAGAAAACATTAATATTAAGAGCTTAGACCATATGCAAAGCATTGTCGTAATGGTTGGAAAGACTTAATTATTTATGAGGAAGAGGGTGTGGGATCGGTATGTGTTAATGGTTAGGGTGGATATTTCAATGTAATTTGTAATTTTTTATAATATTTTAACTTAGAAGATAATATTATGTTTTGTTTGACTTGTTGTTTTTTCACGTTTGTTATGTAAAATGAATCTAGATTGAAATTTCAAATTACAAAAAACATGTGGTACATTATGCATTTGAAAATGTGAATGTTATAATTAGGTGTAGATGTCTATTAAAGGTGATATTTAGGTACATTTGGCATGATCATGTGTCATTTAAAGCAATCATAGATAGTTTTACATATTGAAGTTCATGAATATGTAGCAATAATTGAAGTACATTTTCATTTAGTTGTTACATTTTGCATGTGATCACATGTTGTTATAATGTGATTAGTCTAAAACAATCATAAAGTTTTAAAATTGTATTAAAAAATATGGCATACAACATTTTTCATTAATGTACATAGAAAGGATACTATGGATATCAATTGATATTGTTAACTTTTAATATACTAAAACTGGAAATTACAAAACGTGGTACACATTTTGCATTTGAATGAATCCTATAATTTTCTTTAGATGTCTAATAAAATAATAACTTAAAATTTCATGATATCAAATATGATCTAGATACATAAATTTTGCAAACATGACAAAAATTAACTAACTTGTATTAAAAATTGCATTCATGTATGAAATCGTTTAAGGCTAGAGAATGTACATGTATGTATATAAGTTACTTGTTGTTTGCATGAAAACACAATATCAATAGAATCAAATCCACAATTTACACTTGTACATAATAGAAAATATCCATATAACTAAATGTATCTCAATACATTATTAATATTGAACAACTTAAGAGTGCACAAAAATAAAGGATAACAATTTGTACTTGAACTATAAGTTCTCAAAGATGAATTCAAGGAGAAGAAATTGTTGGGCAGTTCAATAAAAAAATATGTAATGGAATTCCATCCTCAATGCTCTGTTCATGATCAGATTTTGACATTTTCCATTTCTTAAGTTTCAATTTTTTCTTTGATTGAACTTCTATCAATTGTATGAGTGCTACACACACCAAGTCACTATATTGACAACTTATGACATGAGGTTGATAGCCTTGAAAGTAAACAATACTCTCACTTTGATGAGTTTGTTGGAACAAGTAACCTTTCAGTAGTATAGACCCTCTTTCATGTATAAACCCGTTATCATCATAGTTTTCTAGTAATTTCATCTTTCATTCAATGCACCACATCAAATAATACTCAACATTTTCTTGGTTGTTAGCAGGTGAAACTATAGCAAAAATATCTCCTACACAATAAAATAAGTGTACATAAATTTATGTCATAATTAAAATGAAAAATTAACTTTAAAATTAACATGTACTTGATTTTATTATATATTTATATATCTCTATAATTTGAAATAAATTGAAATATTAGCTTCTCTAACAAGATCAGAAACTCGATTACCTTCATATGATACTATAGTCTCCTCTGATTACATCCCTTCAAAGTTTGAAACTAACATTTTCCGCTATGTTTTTTTTTTCTATATGTTGCCAAAATTTTACATACATATTTTTTTCACAAAGATCATTGGATTGTGTGTCCTCTATGCAAACATGAAAAAAATAAGAATATTTTCTTTTATCAAATGCAAACACACTTATCTACTCCTTTGTTTTAATTGAATGAAATTTTCGAGTCCCTTTTACTGTTTCAGTATCGTTTGCAATCGATCTATCCACATATTAGACCCCAATATGCCAAAAAAAACGTGTATGGAAAGTTAAAACAATAATATAAATATGTTATTTAAAATACAATTTATATATGATCAAAGATAATCATTCTGATAAATATTATTAAAATTATAAAATTAATAAAAATTAGATCATATATTAAAGTTATATGTGTGTGTGTGTGTGTGTGTGTGTGTGTGCAAGTTAATTTGTATAAATGTACATGTACTTTCGTAGCTCCCTTGATGGGTTAGTCTCATGGATTAGTGCATCGATGCACCATTGAACAGCTCTTCAACTAAGACATGTTGGTCTACAGAGTGGTCCATTTCATATCTTCAAAGTGCTTGTTTTATACATGCCCTTGCACCATCATGTTTCCCTTTTCCATGACCATTCTCAAAGAAATTCAAACCATGTCTAATGTTGGTTTTCATATGAAGACGAAACAACCAAAAGAGTCATCATGAAGATTTGAATTGACATGCACATCCATCTGACCATATCCAATATTCATTGAATTTTATTTCGCAACCTTTGAACGAGTCATAAATATCATCAAAACAATGTTGTACAAAATGTGTATCATGTGTATGATCATCGCTGATATAAAAATGATATTATTTAATAACACGTTGATTTTCACTGGTTCTTTCTATATGATCAACACTATATTCAACACATTTATATATTATATGACAAAAATATATACTTGATCATAATGATTGTATTCACTCTCTATTTCATTTTGTGCAACAAACGTGTAATTCTATGCAAAATCAACTATTGACAAAATGGTCCCCGGTGGAAAAATTTCACGAGATTTTTTAAATTGCAAGTAATGTCATCAATCTCAATGGGAATGATTGGTGTACTTATAAATTTATGCCTCAAACTTCTTTGAAAACTCTATCACAAAAAAATATTCGTCGTGTAAATCAATCCTTTTAGTACTTGTAGTACTACTTGAACCAATCGATGTATGAATATATTCATATATCTTCCATTTAAATTTTATATTGGACATTGATTGATCATTTACATCAACACAATATTTGTTGTGAAATAATGTCAAATTTCCACAATGATCACATTTTTTACCACCAATGCATTTCTTTTGATAAAATATTTCATGAATTTCTCTTGCACATAGAATTTGGGATGTGAAATCATGGAAAGTGGAAGGAGAAGGTGAATTTTTCCAAAACAATTTACCAAAATTAAGGAATGTGTCATAATATAACCAAAATTCCACATGATAATGACAACAACAAGTGTCGCATACAATGATAGGTTTAACATACCATGATTTTTGTTTCATAAAATCACTGATTGAGACATTAATTCCATGATTCTCTTCTATCAACTTATTGAACAACTCTATTTGAGTTGTGGCCAAGAAATGTTTTTCATGTTCTTTGAACTAATTATGTGTTATTCTTCGTCACATCACATCCCATGATTTTGGTGAAACACGTGAATTCTTCCTCCAATAATCATATATTATTTTTTTAATATATTCTCCAAGTATATCTCTGTATGGTTGCCAACAAATAACTTTCAAACAAGCGAGCTCATCATTTACATCTATTTGAAATCGAATTTTCTGATGTTTGTGCAATGTTTTTCGTGTGGTCTCTAATGCTTCTTCCATCGATTTTACCAAACAATTTTCTTTAATACTTGATGAAACCACTGCCATTTTTATTTCTCTATGTGCATCTAAATCACTTTTTTTTCTAGATCTTCAATTGATTTTAGAGCACTATTTATATTTTGTATAACAATTTCCTTCATTTTTTTTATCTTTCGTTGATTTTAAAATGCCCGATAGAGTCCTAGCTTCTTTTAATTTATTTTATGTTAAGATAATTCTAAAAATTTGGGCTTGAACTACCACATTTTCATCTTTGAAGAACGTATGAATAATGTGCTTAACACGATATCACATAACATGGTCACTTTTTTATCTCCATATGTGTCAGTGTCAACATTTTCTAACATCTCATCATCGATATCGATTTCATATGTACATATGAGAATTAAATGTAAAAAATGAGTTTAAATATTCAATAAATAATTAAATTAAAAAATAGAGCTTGAATGAAATTGAAAAATTAATAAATATGTATAATTTCAATAATACACATGACATATATATACATACCTGGTGATTCAATTTCTTAACTTGAATTTCTTTCAACATCTTCAATCATTGGTTCATTATCTTTTTCTCTTAGTCTTTCAACATTTTCTATCTCATCGTCAATATTATGAGGAATATCTCTCTCTATTTACATCGTAAAAAAATTTTCAAATTAGTTCATCAAATAAAAATTAAGTTTCAGAATACAAGTTAGTTAAATTTTCAATATCATTTACAATATATACATTTATATACCTGCTTCAACTTCTAGTTGAGGTTGATTTTCCCTTTCAATATTTGAGCGTTCTTCTTTCCTTTTCTTGTGATATTCTCTGTCGTATTCTCTATGAGCCTCAAGGCTTCTTGTTCGATCACATTTTCTCTTGCAATTTCTTTGATTTCCCATGATAATTTAGTATGAAGCTCCAAAAATTTCGTTCTAAATATTGGAAAAAAACTCACTATCAAAATTTAGATAAAAGCTCCCTTTAAAAATTCATCACAAAAATCTTAATTTAAAAAAAAAAAAATTCACTTAAAAAATTCAGCACAAAAGACTTACATCAGCCCAAAACACTTACTTTGAAAAAAATTCTACGTAAAAAAGTCCGCTAAAAATGTCTTTTAAAATGATGCTTAAAAAATTTCCTTCAAAATCCTGCAGAAATAACTCACTTTAAAAATTTCGACAAAAACTCATTTTAAAAAATCATCACTAAATAATTAATTTAAAAAAAGCTCACATTAAAAATTTTGCACAAAAGATTTATTTCAGCCCAAAACACTTACTTTAAAATTTTCACCAAGAAAATGTCTTTTGAAAATGAAGCTAAAAAATTTTCCTTCAAAAACCTGCAAAAAAAACACACTTCAAAAATTTAGACAAAAACTCACTTTAAAAAATCATCACAAAAGATTTACTTGAACCCAAAATAGTTACTCTAAAATAGAGTCTGCCAATAAATTTCCTTTGAAAATTTAGCCCAAAAAATTTCCTTTGAAAATTTAGCCCAAAAAAATTCATTTCAAAATTCAGCCCAAAAGATCTAGTATGAAAAATTAGCCTAAATGAAAAAATGTGTGAAAATAATGATTCGATTTTCATTCATTTATATACTTTGTGAAATATCTTTTTTGAAGGCGCTTCATTGATTTTTTTCGGCCAATAGAATGAACAACCAAAAGTTCGACCAAATTTTTTTGTCGTTAAAACTAACAGGACGGAGCACCAAGAAAAGTTCGGCCGAAATACTATAAAAGTTTTGTTGAATTAAAACTTCTGCAACTACACTACAACTCGGCTCTGAAAACATTTCTTCGACTTTGGAATGGTTAACCTCCATCGACTTTTATGAATTAACTTTCAGAAAGAATACTAGCATTTGCAAAATTAAATCTACTTCAACGAATATAACATTCATGGAATTACATATATATTTACTAATCTTAATTAATTTTATAATAAAATGGGTGTAATTTTTTTTTGAAGGTTATTATGATTTAGTGAAATCAAAATTTTGTATATCCCAAAATACAAAGTAAAAAAAAATGAAAAATTTATGGTGCATTACATTGGTTCGTCGTCTGTAATGGGTAGTTTTTAGATTTTTAGTTTATAACTAATTTGTTGAGAAACTTGATGTTGAACTAAACATATTCAAATCTGTAGTTTTTTCATATTGGTTCAGTTCAAAAAAATTCTAGTGATTATGATATGCATCAGTTGGTTTCGTAAATATAACAATTCCGAAGTAGAGTCTATCTATATTTTTGCAACACATTTTTTTCTCAAAAAAGCCAAGTTAACAAAGAATACACTAGTGCTGAACAACATGACATTTTATGAATCACTTGATTGGTAAAGAACACACACTCAAATAATTGCTAAGTTGACATCTCAAATCTGAATTAAAAAAATTCTAAAAACTAAGTAATAGGAAGCTAATAAAATTTCTGACAAGTTTTATTTTTATTATAAAATAAAATTCTAAACCTAAAAAATTTTGGCGTGTAGAAAGTTAAAGAACTTTTAAAAATGATATTTTTTTCTCAAAAAAGAGCAAAAAGTATAACCCAACTTCACATTTTCACATTTGTAATAGATTTGGGAAAAAGGATTGGTTTAGAAGATTAATTGGTTGCATCACTCAATTAGATATAAACTCAATGAGGATGTGAAAGGAAGAAATAACAACACGTTCGTGGCAAAGAGGGATTGGATGAATTTGATTAAAAATGCATATGCAGTCATGGTGCATAAGTGCTTAGGATAATGTGTCTTTTGCAATCTCATAGAAATGAAGAGAATTAAAATAGAATAAGTAATTTGAATATAGTACTAGTTAAGTTCACTAGGAAAATTTGCACTCGAGAATTCCTGAAGGTAAAGGATGAGGCTACCAATGCAAGTAAGAAATATATTATGGAATTAAAAGATGAATGTGCTTCACTTAGAACCATGTTTTTCTTCTATTTGGATTGTATAATTTAGACGCTGCTAACATGCTTCTCTCAGTTGGATCCAAAGGTGTTAAAGAGGATTAGCTAGTTGAGAAAAAGTTGCTTGTTCTTGCAAGTTCAAGATATGGAACAAATCAAGAAGTCAACATTGATTTGAATATCTCAAATTTCCCATAAAACATATTTTAATACATAGTTCAAAATTAATGTTTTAATTGGTTTATTTGTTCAAATTTAATCTTTTAGAAGAAGAAGATTTGAAGTGAATAGAAAATAATACAATGGAAACTTTGACATATATAATCATTGAAAAGGAAAGAACTAGAAAAATACTCCTTTGTTGATTGTGACCTTTTGATAATATAAACCATTTGTTTATATTTAAAATAAAATAAAATAGAGGAGTATCCTTACATATTTTTTAAATTGTAAAATCAAGCAAGAATTAAATAAATTAATTAGATATAATGTTAGAGAAAACTAGGGTAAAATTGAGGAGTCTAAGAGAAGAGAGTGTTTTGAAAATGAATGATCAGGTAAAGTTTGTTATTGGGAACTAGAGGTTCTACTACTATAGTAAGACAAGGCTAAGAGGTGTAAGGAACTACAACAAAAATAATATTAAAAAATATTGCCTTAGGTAATTCCATTTATTGTTGAGAACAATATAGATAATTTATTTCATGGAAATTTATTTTTAAGGATGAAAACTTATTTTAAAGTATAAAAATCTTGGCCAATCTTTGTGTCGTAAGGAATTTCTCTTTGAAATAGACTCTCCTAGCTGCCATGTTGTACTTGTCTTCACCCTTACATCAAATGTTACAAAATTGAAATGTTTTAGGCCATTTATTTAAAACTTCCTTCAGTTAAGCGGACTACCTAAATAACTCTCTAACCTCTACGGATGTCTGTTCCAACCAATACTCTCACTAAAGGGTGATACGAGGAAATGGAAAGAATAAATATTCATGCCATCCTTGCATTTTTGACTCTATGATCGATTCTCTGATTATATTTGTTGTCCAAGAGCTCTGTCATTTCATGGTTCAGTTTGTAGCGTGTATGTCAAGTGGATTTAGTTTTTTTCTGCAGTGTGTTCTATACGGAGATTTGGAGAAGATGGCAAGCAGGACTTCTTGGCGACTCTGTATTGCTTGTATTTTGATGGTGCAGATTGTTTTTTTATGTAAGTGGAAACACTGACCCGGGTGTTGTTGTAGGGAAAACTATGAACCCATTTGCTACCTCGTGTAATGGACGTGGCAGCGACGGTGGTCACGGTGGAGGAAATGGTGGATCTAGTGGTGGAATTCTCGGGACAGGGATGGGAAAGGGATGGCAAAGGGGTGGGGCGATGTGCTTGGAGGCGTGTCGTTCGGTGGAGTTATCAGCGAGAGGGGAGGACGAAGTTTCCGGCCTTACGTCTTGTGTTCGGATTTAGGTCCATGTTATAAGAAGAGCTTGAGTTGCCCCAAAAGTTGTTTCAAGGTGTCTGAGAAGCGGGGAGCAAATGATGTCGGCAATGGCGATGGTGGAGGATGCACCCTGGACATCAAGCACAAGTGTCGCACTTACGGCTACAAGAATAAGAACTATATCTATGGATTAGGGTCTATTCTTTTCTACAAATATTATATAGTAACTAATGCTTATACGTAATGCACAGTTTATTTCGTAATGGAGTGTCGATGATCTTTTGATGGCCTTGTAACGCTTTAAAGTTATGTGACTAATGGCCTTCGGTTCTGCGTGAGGGTGTTGACATAGGTTCCTATTATATGGCGCATATAAATAAAAAAATGAAATTTTTTGCTGGTCTCGTTAGTTTCTCGTGGTGTGAATGCAGTGATAGTTTAGTTTTCTACACCATTTCTATTGATGTTAAATGTTTTATCTTACAATCTTATGAATGCATGCTTCAACCTAATTTGTATGACGCTTGTTATATTAATGTGTGTCAACGCAGAAATTTTTACTCACCAATATAAGGTGTGATATCATAATTTTACTCACCAATATAGGTGGGATATCAGAATTCTGCCAAAACCCGATACATTGGAACACGGGTAACACAAGAACTACAAGTTAATTATGAAAAATTAAGCTACGAAATTAGGTTAAAATTCATCTAAAATCCGTTGAAATTAGTGTCTGATAGGAACAAATTCATTGAATCCTAAAACTTACCATGTAAAAAATTTTCTTAAAGATTTATATTTCAAAAATATTTTAATTATCGTTCAATTTTCATATTTTTCTTTATGTTTAATTCTCGGCGAACATTATATATATATATATAATCGCGTCTTGTAACTTGGAGCATATTTTATTCCCAATTTCAACGTTGCAAGTGTTTTTACCATTTAGAATTCGATCTTGAGAAATCTTATGGTGTTTTTCCTTGATAGAATACATTATTTTTCTTCTCACAAGAGTTTCCATCTGACAACTTCCATTGGTTCCCTGGGCGCCGCCCTCACGACCTTGTGAGAAAGAGCCACTTCGGCCTTGATAAGTTTGATTCTCTCTTCAAGAGGGTGGAGCTCAATCTTGATGCCTCCAATTCCAAGCATTGTGGCCTGGAACTTGAAACCTCAAATTCCAATCGTCGTGGCCTAGAGGTCACCATAGACAACTTGAAGGCTGTTGTTGGGTGCAATGCATTGAATTTCAAAACTCTTTATTTGTTTAGGACATGTTATGAGAAGAAAGTGATGCTCGTTGACGCCCGCAAAGTGTTCCAGGATGTGTTGTAGGTAAATCCTCCATCGCAGGAGGCCATAGTGGGCACATAATGTCTATCTTTATTAAGAGATCTAGCAACATCTGTGAGATCGTATGCATGCATCCAAAAAGAGATTCCCAGCATACACTCTCACCACGGGATGATATAAGGAAATAGAAAGAATAAGCATTTATCTCAACAACAAATTTTCCACCCTTTGCCATTCCATCTGCCAAGGTCATCAATGCAATGCAAAAAGAAGCTAATACACGGAATACAAACAATACAAACAACTTGAGAAGGAGTTGTGACACCGCTTTGTTGGGAAAATTTATTAGGAGTCTTATAGAATGAGACAAAAAATAACAAATTATGTAGCTAAATCATTTCTCTTTGCCTTTTTTTCTTATTTTTTTTATAGTTCTAAGAACATATTCTACGGATCCATAATTTCTATTGTTAGTGTCAGACTATTTAGTGTGTCACCAGTGATCAAATATGCTCTTACAAGATCTTGTTACATTCTCAAGTCAAATTGTTTCATTTCATTAGGTCTTAAAATAAAACTTTCGTCACTTTCTAGTGTGTCTAGGGCTATTTACACTCCTTTCAAAACAATTTCACATGTCATTCCTTCTCATTACTCGGTTGAGTGTATCATCATTAAAATATCATCACCATCACTTCAGTCAACATCATCATGGTTTTCATTCATCTCAGTGTCACCATTAGGTCATTAGGGTTAATATCACCAAAATCTATCATTCCGTGCATAAATTTGGTAAATGAGGAGTGGAAATACGTAAATTTGTTTAATAAGTTTCAAAGTTCTAAAGTTGTAATTGAAAGTTCCAAAGCTACAAGGTTCCAAAGAAAATTGAAAATCAAGAGGTGGGCCACCCTACCTCTTTAATGAAAATGACTAAAAGCAAAGCTATAAAAGACCAATTCATTCATTTTTCTCATTCATCTCATTTCAAAGAAGCACTCTCATGTCAAAAAACTACTCATTATCAGTTCCAAGGTCAGAGCACTTGAAAGTTTGATGCAAGGCAACCAGCTGTGTTTCCTAGCCTCCATGATGTGTTTTCCTTCAAGAGGAAAAAAAAATCAAAGTTTTAAGGTTTTAAATCTAATTTCAAATGTTCTTCAGCCTACTACAAGTAAGTAATGTCTATTTAAGCCTCCTCATTAGTTTAATTTCCATGTTTTCATGGTGTAATTCCTCCAAAGAGCCCCACGTTACGTTTTGTGGGAGAGCTCTTCTTTGAAAATTTGTAAGTTAATTAGACCATTCCCACAGTAATTTTCTCATTCCCCACATACACATAAGCTCCCTGAAGCCCTCACAGCCCCTCACTTTCACTCCCTAAGCTTATACCAGGGAAAATTTTAAGAACCCCCCTAAATTTATATATATAATAAATGGGTGAATCCCCATGATACATAGGAAAAATGGAAGGAAATTTTATTAATAATATAATATGTATATATAATTTTTTGGCGAATCTCTCACGAGATTATATTATCTTGTAAAATCATGGCGAATCACCAGTACAAATAGTGAATCACTACTACAAAATGGTGAATCGTTGTCTAGTGGAGTTCGGGGTGTTGGTTCCAATGAAGATATGGTAGTTGAACCAGGAGTAGAAGGAAGAGAAACACCGAGACCAAGCATGGCACATGGTGACTTGTGAGGGAAGTAGTTCTCGTGTAGTTTGGAAAACGCATTCTTCTAGTTTTGCTAAGCGTAGTGTTGTTGCTCATGCTACTACTAGCACTAATATTGAGGTTGGAGAGGAGTTTGAGGAAGAATGGAAGGTAGCAGTGGTGGAGAATTACAAAGAGTACCCCATGATGGGCTCCATTTTGCCCTTTGGTATTTGTGCCTGCAAGATCTTCTGTCCATTGAACCAACAATTAACCGTTCAACCAACAATCAACTTGATTGAGTTGATTAGGTACGAGTCAACTTAGACTAATCTTCAAAACTATGCTTTGCACTATCCCATATTTATCACACTAATGCTACACAACATTGTGCATTTTCACCCAACTCTCATACATGCACACAAAATTTTCATTAACATCTATAACCCTAACCAAGTGAGAATTGATCAACAATTTTCACCAAAGTTTGTTAGTGTTGAGAGTTCATAAGAAATTTAGATTCATGGTACCTTAAATAAATTTTGAGATAACCTCCACAAATTCGACCACAATAGAGAAAACTTGTGATAAATTTTAAACCTACAAAAATTAGGATTGATGGTCCTAGGAACAATCATAAGAAGTAGTTGGCATAGAGGTCGAGTTTTGAGCCTTGACACATTGATAATGCAATGGCTTAGGTCAAAACTCACACATTGAAAAGTCATCAATGAAGAGAAGACAAGATCATTATGAATTACACATACTCCAAACTTCCTACCAAATTCTACTTAGTTGTCTGCAACTCACTATACAAAATCTTATAGTAAATAAAAATTCAACAAAGCCTTCTTCACATAGCTAATAAATGGCCATTGGAAGAGCACCCCTTATATAATAGTAATAGTAGCAATCAATAGATTATTTCATATTGAACTTCATAGCCATAGCACTCCTATGTATTGTATGATGTATTCAACTTGCATTATCAAATATAGATAAAATCATACTTTTGATTGATCCATTTAAAACATACTTGTGCACAATGTTGAATGCAATGCCAGTCAAGGAGTAAAGTCGGTTTAACGTGTAATGATCTATAAAATAATGGAACATATATGGAACATAGAATGATTTCATTTAGATATAGGTAACCCTCTGAATGTAGACCATTACTTGAAGAACATTTTTATTGATGAGGAATTTAATACAATATTCAATTTTCGAACTAAAAATATTATTTCTATAGATTTGTGTATGGGGTAAACAATAAATAAAAAATTTAACTATCCTTGGGGTGGTCAATATTTATAAAATTTATTTATACTTGCTTTACCATGTATATCAGATACCTATCAATCAAAAACATGAAAAGTTGTGGAATTCATGCTCTAGAAACACAACCAACCTTTATTATTACCAATATTAACTTTTATATAGTAGAATATATGTAGATAAAATTTCCATCTTCCAAAGAAACAAACTTGCTTCTCCAACATGATGGCACATTATTAACTACTAACATTTACGATTACTGAATGTAAGAAAGCTTTCTAAGTACATCTAATCTACTGTGAGGCTCGAACTCCTAGACTATGTTCTTTTTTACCATGTATCTATAGGTTGTAGCCCTCTTGTTGTTTGAAGAGGAGTTGTCTATTATCAGAACTACCTTCCCTGCCTCTGATGCCTTGAAGGAATTGCAAATTGACTCATCAAATGAAGACAACTTTCTGTTCTTGTCAATTAGAGTTGAATAGCTTCCCTGTGCACTCAACACAAACTCTGACCGATAGGAAACATCCCACCCACCAACTATGACGTCCCATAGAATTTTTGCTCCCGTCTGAACAACAGACAACTTGAATGTGAGAATTCAAAAACAAAGAAAAATCCCAATCACAAATATCTTGAGGATGAACTCGATCTTCAATCCAACACCCATAAAATTTATATCCAAAACTAAAACTCATTAAATTTGGAAGTATATTGGAAACAAAACCGAGGCAAAAGAGCTAAATTTTAATGCAGGAACTAACACAAAATATGCAAACTTGAGAAATTTTTGACGTACATTATTTTGTTTGACAAAATAGATCAGGGAAGAAAGGCCTCAGGGAAGATCACACTAGACTAGGGGTAAGTAAAAACCACCAAGGTGAAGCATGGGAACAAGAATACAACAAAAAATGATCTATAATTTATTCAATCAGTGATCCATCCATAGGACAAAATTTTTCTCCTAGGGGTTACCCACTTGGGTGTGTAACAAAGCCCATCCAACATTTTATGAAGCTGTTGACCCTTCTCCTCTAAGAGTGAAAATAAAATGACATAGGAGAGATAGAGAAAAGAGAGATATTTGGTGTAGAGGATTTTGGACGCCCTTAATCTTCTCATTAACCTGAAGAATACCAGAAGTTAGAGATCTGTTTTCAAAACAACAGTAAATTTAAAGTGGCCAGTGGAGGATATGATAGCTACTCAGGTGAAAGAGAATTTGGAAAGGATCAAGAAGATAGTAAAGATATGCATTTTTAGCACAGATTCTGCCACAGAAGCTCAACAAGAATGGACACTGGCACTTGGTTCTCAAAATGATGATTGGCCTCAGATCCTTCATGAAACATAGCTCAGGTCCATCATGCCATGCAAGAGAGGGATCCCAGCATGGATGATAGGTATAAAACATATCCCTTCTGCATTTGATAGTAGCAATTTCTGCATACTTCCAGATCATGACCCATTATATTTGGAAAAATTTGGAGTCAATATGCTGACTGTCAATAGGAAGTCTGTGATCCATCCTACAACAATGGAGAACCAAACACAAGGAGAGCCTGCAACTCAAGAGTAACTCTATCCCATGGAAAGATATTATCTTTTTGAGATTTCATTTTCAGCTAGCAGCAAATGTAATAGCATGGGATAATACAGTAGTAATCTGGTTTACTGGTTTATAGTTTAACAGAAAACAAGTGGTTGTCTTTATCAAACCTGTAATGCATTTTAGGTTGTTTAGATGAAAAATATAGAATCAGAAGCATAGATCTTGCTAGAACTGATCCACTTGGGTTTATTTTCAGAAACTTTCAAAATCTCAGTACTTTTTGTTAAAATGGAAAGGTTGATTTATCTTCAAAACCATGTTTTGATGTCCAAATTCCAGGCAGAATTGCATCTTAGGATGAATTTAAAAATCCTAGTGGATATCTATCTAAAATCCTTGTAATCTTGCCTGTATATTAACAGAATATCTTTCTATTTACCCAAAAAAAAAATGACAATAGATGTTTTGTTTCATTAGAATTAGTATTGATAAGATACTGCAAGAAAACTAAGTGATCAATATTACTTTTCCCTTTCTTGTGGTTACTTGACATTACTTCAGTTTTAGGAAACTCGGATGAGATATCAAGATAAGCCGCAGATCATATCCAGATGTTCTGAATTAAACTTAACAACATGAAACTAAGTTGAGGACAAAGCCCTTGATCCATGGCAGGCTACTTGAGTACTCAGATATCTTGTAATGACAAAAGGTCCATGTCTTATCAACATTGGCTTTTAAAAAATCTTTGATTTCACTGAAACTATAAAATTGTCCAGTCCATTAGGTATCTCAAACAAGTATTTCAAGTTTCAACAAGTGGAACAATCCCTGAAATACCTGCTGCTAAGCTTCTAAATGAGTGTGGATGTAAAAAATGCCCCCAAACACTATTTTAGCTTTGCTTGGTTTATGATCCATTTGGTAACATTGTATCAACAAGGAAGTTAATAAACAAAAATTACCAATTAAATTCACTACTGACAAAATATTAATAAAGCAAATACCCAACCGAACTAAACAAAAGTAACATATCTCTATAAAGACTTTAAGTTCCATATCATATCATTGAATTCCAAGATGCTTATAGTGAGAAATATACAAAACCAAGGAAGGTTACTGAGAAGATTTTTGATGCGATCTGGACTTTTGATAATGGAATAGACTGGGATAACAGGTTCATGTTACTCAACAATTTCTTTCCTTGTTTTGCAATCCCAAAAGGTTTTTCCGCTTAGCAAGATGGAAAAGTGAAAAGCACCTAAAAATCAGGTCACATCACCTCAGGTTACCATGCTTCTGTATTCAAAAGTTGTTATATCACCTCCACTCTTACCATGCTTCTGCTTGGAAATATCATAATATATAGTGACAATGTTAGCTGTCGAATCCTAACAAATGGAAAAAAACAACTGCAATAAAATGTCACTGCATCTGCACACCAACCTTGATATTTTTAGGCCAGCGTCCTCTGTGGTCCCTCAAACACGAATATCTGTATGAAAGGAACCAATATTGTAATAAACTATAGGCATCACTTAGCTTCAAAATTGGGATCTCGATTCATATTTATGACCTTTAGTATTCAAAGAAATTTCAGAATGAAATTTTCAAAGAAAACTTTTAAACTGATTTTAACTCTGCTCTTGTGATTTCCTTCGCTTTGGATTTAATTTCTTCATTGCCAACCTCTTTTCCCTCTACATATGTGCTCCCTATCATCGCACTTGGAATTGGAAGCAAGGAATTTACAAGTGCAATAGCTTCATCCAAAAAAAACTTTGAAAGCCATCGCTTTAACTGAATATGATGACATATAATGTGGCCCTTTTTCCATGCAACATAGCTAACGGGTGCTTCTAGGTCCTTGAGAAATGAATACACTGCCTTTGAAATGAGAAACCCTCTTGCATATTTTTTTCTGTGCGGATTCACCTTGTCTGAAATGAATATACATAGGATGTAGGAAAATCTAATTTAGTTATAAGATGGCATGCATCCTAACGAAAATAAAAAGAAAATACAGAATTTTACTAGAAAGAAAGAAAGTGAGCTCCAAACCATAGCTTAATTAAATAAATTAGCTAAGCAAACCTAACACAGTGACTATGCTGGTAAGCTAAGGAACATCTTCTTCATCAACAAACAATCTTTGTATATCAATAAGCTAGACTAAGAGGGGTGTCAATGCAACACCAACAGACATTCTGATTGCAACAGACAAATGGAAGGAATTATTTCATCAAACGAACCTGAATGAGAGCACCACCTTTCAACTTACATCATTATGGTCTTTAAAATAATAATTAGAGTCAAAATATGATAATAAATTACTCAAGAATCAAAAAAATAGTCGAACGAGGTATTATGAAAGGAAAATTGAACCACAATGATGTAAACCTATACACAGTGCATGAGAGCCAAAGTAAGATATAGATATCTATGAAGAATACAGAGCTCAAAAATATAGGCATAGGTCTGTGTGTCATGCAGAGAGTGTTGTGCTGCAATGAGAGCTGAGCTGTTGAACCTATACATAAGAAAAAGGTAAATTCTAGAGAATCCCTTAGCAGAGACTGGAAAGACACAATAAAAACAGAGAGGATTCACAATGCATGAGAGCTAAAGTAGCACGTAGACGTCCATGCAGAATATAGAGCTAAAAAATACAGGAATGGGATGTGAGAATTGTAGAAAATCACATGTTGTAGATCATTGTGTTTAAGAAGAAATGTGTGCATGAGAAAAACATGTGCCCTAACCCGTGTAGCCAAAAGATAAAATCACATGAATGTATTCCCTATCAAATGACACAATTCCCAGAGGGAGGTTCATTGTAGAAATAAAACAATGTTCTTTTTGAAGAGCATAATGCGAGAAGAACATAGTGAATTTTTGTGCTCTAGAACACAAAAAATATTACTGTATACCAAGTTTTTGAAGTATAGTTAACCACACAAATTATAGAAGGGCACACAGGTGCAGATGAAACTCGTAGATAAAAATATTATTTTATTTGTATAGGGCAGAAATTCAAAAGTTTCTAAAGGTATTTGATTTCCTAAACTGCTGCGTTGACATATTTTTTTCATGGAGTAGAGGAATTGAAGTTTAAAAAACTTATTTTGGCATGCAAAACCCAGAGAAAATCTCATATCGAAAACATTGTTTTCGATGATTGTTGAATATTGCACATAAGCATGCCTTTCTAAAACAAAACCATGAGTCTTGTTCAAAATCTCTTTCAATTTACCCAGAAAATCAGATTTTCATAATAATGTTTGAAGGAAAATATGAACATGCTTACCCCCATGAATTTTTGATGTAGCATGGTGGATAGAGGGAGGTACCATGCTACCACAATGAGGAAAGCCCAATTTCCCATGGCTTGGAAGGGAGATGGATTCACTAGCTTGTTTTGAAAGGTATCAAGAAAACTTGGGCAATGGAGGAAGGCTAATAGGTTATTTGAGATTGAGAGTAGATCTTGATATGAATTATAAGGTTTGAGGTTGATTTTATATGAGTAGTTCTCTTATGTGTAAACAAGTAGATGTACAACAACACATTAATAAAGGAAAGAAAATAAACTAGGGTTTTATTTTTTGAGTCCTTTGGTCAGATGATTTACTTGCAAGGAAAGAAAGAGAACTTGAAATGTAGGAAAATGCAATTGAGCTAACCCCTTTTCAATCCAAACGCACATTACAATCAAGAAGCATTAAGATTTTTCCCCTTTTCACTTTGATGTGCAAGCAAACTGGAAGAATAACCTATATGGTTTATCGATTCCCTATGTGGGCAAAGCCATTAAGCTATATGTGAGATTGACAAAGCAATAGAAAGAGTGAGAAAGGGAAGATGCTTGCATTGAGATCCAAGAAAAATACCAAGAAAGCATAGAAGGCTTAGGATCCTATGTCAATATACTTGCAAACTTACCGAGGATCCCTTGCAAAACATAGTTCATCATTTATGTTCTATAATATGCAATAGTGGAAACACACCAAACAATCAGACATACATTGTAGAGTTAATTAATCAATGCAAGTATGAAAATCCTTTGTTCCATCAATGAGAAGGTACATTCCCCATCCAATTTTTTGTTGGAACCTTCCTTGAATTTGATTTTGGGACACCAAGATGTGCATATGAACATAGTTGAAGACACCCTAGAGTGTCTAAACAAGCCAAAAGGAGGGACTGCTTGTTGAGGAAGACTCGAGGTGGCTAGAGGGTCGAGGAGACAATAGATCCAAGTAGTGCAAGTGCATGAAAAGTGGAGATGAGAGAGCTAGGTCACTAGCTTGTTTTGAAAGGTATCAAGAAAACTTGGGCAATGGAGGAAGGCTAATAGGTTATTTAAGATTGAGAGTAGATCTTGATATGAACCATAGATCATGTCTTCTTTTTGGATACAAGCTATGTCAAACTATGGATTTTAGATAGTGCAAACTCTCATCATTGATGTAGTACCCGCTGAAACTGTGAAGAAGGAAATGAATGAAATAAATGCAGGCAATCATTCTCTGGCATATTGAAGTTAGAATGGAATTATGTATACAGAACTACACCCTAACGCTGATTTCTTGCTCTTTATGACATTTTAAGTAAAGGAATAGATACTCTGTGGAACCTGGCTGTTTTATCTTGAGAGATTATTTGGTATAAAATTCTATTTTGTGGATAGCATCACTAATGTAGATTTTCTTTTAAAATCCAGTATCTTCTCCTAGAGATAACCTTGCAAAAACAGCACATGAACTCGCAATTTTTGCTCAAATTTTTCATATTTTTGGTTTAGTTGTCTTCTCTTTTCTTCACATTACTTTTACAGTGTTGCCCGTTTAATTCCTGTAACTTGTCTATTAAATCTCGATTTCAGCTACAAGGGGGAGGGTGGCAACACAACACAAAGCTGAGGCAGAGAAAATCTTTCAAATTAAAAAAGCAGAAGCTGGAGCAGAAGCAAAATATTTGTCTGGTTTGGGTATTGCCCATCAACGGCAAGCAATTGTGGATGGCCTTAGGGATAGTGTACTTTCTTTCTCATCCAATGTGCCCGAGACAACTGCAAAAGATGTGATGGACATGATCTTGGTGACACAGTATTTTGACACAATGAAAGAGATAGGAGCATCTTCAAAATCATGTTCAGTATTCATCCCTCATGGACCTGGTGCAGTCCGTGATGTTGCTGAGTAGATCAGAGATCGATTGCTTCAGGCACAGGCTTGTTAAACCTTATAATTCTTTCTGGCTACAAAATAAAAATATGCAAGATTACTCAGTTTCATGAAGGCCAGGGTAGTAATGATATGTAAATTTCCGATCCCAGCTTGATATATTATACAGACCAAAACCAAGTTATTGTGCAGATATTCCTATTGTCAATGTCAATGTGCATTTTTGATAGCCATTTTCCTATGGGATATTCTGATAGACCCAGAGCAGTTTTCATGACATGTTGAAATTAAGAATAAAAGCACATCATGTGCAACAATGTTTATAGTTTACCTCTAGAAGAATTCCTACAGATTTTTCAATTTTGGTATTGTTTTTTGAAATTGTTAGTTAGAAAGAAAGAAAATATGCATAAATATACTGTCTACTTTTTTTTTTCCAGGATACCGAGTCTACATATGTGTGAGTGAATATAAAATTAGGCAGGGAAAGATAGGGATTAGAATACTGTCATAAGTATTATATATATATCTGTGTGTGTGCATTGCTATCAAATCTTTGGTAATGCTCTGCTTCCAGCACCCTCGTATGAATAAAAATTGTGCTTCTTGTTTTTTGTGTTTATGATCTTTTGTGCAACTTTTGTTAGGAATAGAAATATCATTAAACCTGTTGGAATATGGAAAGTGTTTGATAATGAAACCGAACTTTCTTGTAATGGAACAGAATTGGTCTTGTAATAGTGTTATTATTGCATGGGCTCGACCTGTTAAATCGGTTAGAGAGTGTGTCAAAGGAAGGAATATGGGTTCCATTCCATGTGATATGGAATGAGATGGGATGTTCCTTGAGGCTGCTCTATTCTTTTTTACTGCAGGGAGGATTGTTGTAATGAATTGTCCTAGTGTTCTTCCTGATATCTATGTTTTCTTATATGTGTGTTTCTTTTTTGTTGATTAATTTCTACCTGCTATGTATTCTGTCTGCAAATCAGTACTTAACATCACAAAATATGCATTAAAAAGAATGAACAGATCAGTGGGATAACTATAGACTGTCTAACCATGTCATTGCTAGATGCCTCTTTGTTCAGGCTGGTGCTTTTCCATCCACAGGGGAATGTCCCTAAACTGTTTGTATGTAGTTTTTCTTGTATGTGCATCTACCTTTAAACTCGAAATGAATCAGGGCACTAAGCTTCCCTCAAGCACCCAGAAAGCACCGAAGGACATGGAAAAACTTGTAAATAAAATTGTAGAGTGGGACTAGTTTCTCTAATTAAGTTACAACAGCAAAATGGAAAAGGACGAGAGATAATATGTGTGTTGAGTGAAAGAGGGATTAAAAACAAGTGCATAAAAATGACAACTCAAACCCTGCTGCATGATTGCCTTGAGAAGTAACACAAACTTCAAAGAACTATGAAAAATCATGTTGAATCCATCTGATATATTAATATGGAGGTAGAAATTAACCAGAGATACAATAAACCAACAGATGCCATGCCAATCTCCAGCAAGAAATAATGGAAGTGCCATCAAGAAAACTCTGCTACGATTATTCACAGAAGCTGCAAAACTGACCTAACTAAACTACTCCCTAGTCTTACTCTAGACGCAGAAAAAGACTCCATTTTCGACTCCAGTGCAGAGGCAAGCTTTACCCTACAACCATGGGCGTTGGGCGAATGCAGTTCCAAAACGATCCAGTGTAGTAAATTGAGGGCGAATACAAATAAAAACTGTCCAGACCAGTAAATGCGGAGGCGAATCCAACATTTATGTTTTATGTGCTCTTATTTTTTTAGGCTAAAGAATAATGATTATTTATTTTTAAAATAATTTTGGGACTAATTATACAAAACTATACAAAAAGGTTTTATATAAAAAATTCACCCCACTAAAATCTAAAACCCCTTAAATTTCACCCTTGGGCTAAAATTCGCCCCTAAAATTTTCCATGGCTTATACATCCAAACCCTAGCCCGTACACCACATCACTATCCCTACGTTGTGTTTTTAGGAGCCTCCTAGACCTAGACCTGTAATAAAATTCCCTAGGTCTACTCCTACCCTAATTCATTCTAATTCCACTTCCTAAAACTTCCTAACACCCTTCCCTACCGCTCTAATTTTTCCCATCCCCATTTCCCTCTCCTAACCCCTCCATCCTACTCTATTTCTCCATTCCCCTATTTTTTCACTATTAGGGTTTTCCCCTTGCAAAGAACATATGCAGGGGAATAAGAGGCCTTACAACAACGGGGGAAAAATTTCAAGATATGAGCCCTTAACCACTCATGAAGTGATTTATTCACCATTATCCAAACAATTTTTTCAAAGGGTAGGGTGTCTTCCTTTTTGTGAGCAAGTTGAGAGAGTCAATACCATGCCACATTGACTAAGTTTTTTGCCACTGGGCTAAAAAAGGACAAGGTCATGATTGCGGGGGTTAAATTCACTTTATCAACTGGTGTAGTAACAGAGTCCACAAGGATACCCAATAATGGTGAGAAATGGTTCAAGAACCAAGATCTAGAGATTGAAAACAACAAACCCTACCTTAGAAGACACCATCAGCACCACATGAAGAAGGTTTTTCCTGTTTGGAAGCTCCTTTAGAAGTATACACCACTGATGAAGATCATCATGAAGTACTTCAGTTGTGATGGAGTATTTTCTAGACTATATGGCATCATGTCACACTACTCATGCATTTCGCAGGGGTAAATCCACTCAATTGGCCCTACTACCTCTATAGAATTCTAGCAAAGATGGCAGAAAATTTTTAGCATAGGTAGAGTGGTCTTAAAGTGGGCCTCTTCCACCATGCTCTTATCAAAATTATTGTCTTACACCATCTTTAACAAAAGAGCATCACTAGGGAAACTTTCATGAAATCAGATGTATTTTTTCCTTTTAGTAGCCAGCCTACTAGCCATAGTTCACCATCAGCACCATCTAGACATGTGGAGGTTTTTCCCCTAGCACAGTTTCAGTGAGGAGGAGGATTTAGATCACTCACCCATACCAGAGAGGAAAAAGGCTTGTGTTTTCTCCTCATATTGAGGAAGGGGCCAAGCCCACATCAGCAGAACAGGGATTACCATTATAGCATGAGACATATTTGCATGATGAGGAGCTCATCAATCATGACATTGACATAGTAGAATTGGAGGCTAACGAAGAGCATGAAAACATAGAGCATACCATCAAGGATAAATAGGATTAGATCAAATAAATCAAGGACAATTTTGCAAGGGCTAATTTCATAATTCCTTCCTAGAGCAAGAGAACAATCATTTGAAAGTAAATCAGTTGTCTTTAGAGAAAAATCAATTTAAAGTTAGTATGCAAGATGTGAAAGGAAAAGAAGTGGCTAACAATGAAGATTCAAATAATCATAAAGAGCAAGTGACAAGGAAAAGGCCAAGAACCATGGTTCTTTGAAGGGCACTTAAGAAAGAAAGAGAGAAAAATCCACCAGATGAAGAGTTGACATTTGAAGAAAGGATAGCCATGGAAATCAATGAAAATAGGGAGTTTTGGATTGATAAAGTGAATAATCACTTAGATAAGCTCCTTGAAAAGGCCAACATAAACAAAAAGTTGCAAAAAAACATGGTTTCCCACTACTACACAAGGAATGAGATTTTCAAAGTCAAAGTCAAACAATTGCAAGCAAAAGTGAAGGAAACCCTAATTAGTGAAAAGGAGAAGGGTAACTTGAATCTACTTTCTGATGCTTCTTTAGTAGCATAACATACCATTTCAGGCATCTCTGGACCAATTTTGAAGAGTTTTGGAGAAAATTTTGGTTTTTGTGAGTTTTTGGTCAAAATTGACAATTTTGAAAATGAGTACCACTGGCAAAAACGAAGTGTGGGCCACTCTGTGCTTTTGTTAGGGAGTTCCAATGGATGAATTCTATGCATTGGTGGATTCCTCTTGACACATAATTCAATCCTAGTCAGCAGTGGCACCATGTCAACAACTTTTGGAGTGTCAAAATTCTTAAAAACTAGCAAAAATGGCCTTCTTGCCCTCTTTTTGGAGACCACACTATGTTTTTAGAGTACTCTTGGGCGAACAAAGTTTTGGTGGACTAGAAGGCACCCTTTTGAGTGCTTAAAAAATATATCATGTAGCATACATATAGGGCTATCCATAACAACTTTCAAATAATCATTTGGAAACTTATAAGACCTTCAAATTTCGTTTTTCCCAAGCACGTTGCATTTTCTCCATGCATGTTGCGTCTTCTGCAGAATTCGTTGCGTTTTCTCCAGTATGCATTTTTCATAGGTAGTTTGACTGATTTTGAATTTTTACTTGTGTAGTTGATTAATGATGATGACCTTATGATGTCATGAAGTTTAATTGAGTAGGTGAATAGTAAAACAAGGTAGATACATTCTTGTTGATGTAATTTTTGGTCAAATGTATGTAGTTTCCTAAGATAAGATGAATTGGTTGATATCCCTAGACATTAGGGTTTTCCTTATCATATCTTGTAATCAGATCCAAAACTGAGGGATTCGACCCCTAAGAGAGGGTAGAGGTTGTTTTGGTCTATATCTATCATTTTCAGAGTCATTTGTCTAGTTGAATATCAAAGGATTGTAACTCTTGTTGCTTGTACTTTCATTTTCATATTTAGAAATCAAAGGATGTTGTTGCAACTATTATCTAGGAATTCATGTGCAATGAGTTTATGATCATGTATTTTCGTTGTTATAGGATTTAATGAATGATATATATTTCCTCTTTCAATATCTTGTATCTTCGGTCGCTTTCCTTACAGTTCATAGGCATAATTCTATTCATTTAGCATTGTTTATATGGGAATCTCATTTTTTGTTTCATGCTTCCAATTTAATGAATTCATGATTAAACATGCTGATTAAATCCCTCTACTTTTTTACACCCTCCACCATACCTTCAAGACCCTAAATCCATCATATATTTACTATTACCTTGATCCTTTATATCTTTGTAGTTGTAAACCCTTTTGATACTTAGACCTACCAACTTGGTTTCATCCCTAATCCAACATCAAACCATAAAAACACTCAAAACCTACCCGAGCCTATCATATCTAGCTAATATCATTCATATCACAGTCAATCATTGACTGTGATCTCATAGAGAGTGTTGTCTCAGCCTGATAGGGCTAGCTACTAGGTCAAAGAGGTATGTGGTTAACTTTTTTAGTCTCCTTTTCAGCCTTGGGAGAACTGGTGGAGTGCTAACATTTTGGTGTCGTTGCTAGGGAATGAAGTGATAGATATTCCCTGGGTGTACTATTACTTGTCATCGAATTCTAGGCCTGTGGGTGATAGGCCCTAGTGTTCGTGAAGGCTGATTCAAGTTGTATAGAGTCAAGGTGCAGAAAGCAAGAATACACTGGCTCTGAAAAGATACAGAAGATCGAATCCTAATCCACATCCAACTTCTCCCACTGAAGATCTGGAGAAGATCATCAGAAAATAGAGATCTTGATATTTAGAGATCCAGTCATGTTTATCTACATTGGTAAGGTCTGCATCATTGCTTACAAAAATATTTTCACTTGAAGATATTCCATTCGATCTGAAATTTGAATTATATCTATTTAGATCAAAATCAGAAACATCCTTGTCTGAAACAATGTTTGATCCATTGAGGTTGTCTGAATTTACATCTTTATCTTAAATAGTATCTGATTCTCTAAATATTGAATATAGTACATTGTATGTAGAATTCAAACGTGAGTCAGATCTTGATAGGAAGGTCTGGAGTCAATTTCATAAACTTCATAAATTATCCAACCAGATCCAATATACATCAAAGAAAGCTATCATCCAGTATCAAAAATAATATTTGTTCACTCCAACACCACCTTGATCAATTGGTAACACTTCTTCCATCCCTTCTGCATCACTTCCTCCTCACAAACCTTCTCAGTCTACCCCTCCCATTGTTACTCCTGTACCACATTATGCAGGATTCATGGTGATATTTGCACCTTTAGTTTCACTTAGTCAACTTTCAGCCTTACCACAAGGCTATGGTCAAAGACTTCATCTTTTTTATGAAACCTCGGAGATTAGTGCCCAAAAACACCTATTAAAGGTCATTGATTTCATTGATTTACAAGAGATTGATTCTGATGCTGTAAAAATTAGGATCATTGCCCAAAGTTTCTTTGAGGATGTAAAAACATGGTTCCATTCTTTGACTTCCAATTCCATAGAAAATCTAGAGAAATTAACTGACGCACTTATAGCTTGATGGGAAGTGAAAAATAATCCACTTTAGGTTCTTTCAGAATATGAAAATTTAGAAAGAAATCCCAATGAGTCTGTTCAGGAGTTTACTACTCGCTTTAACTGGGTATATAACTCAATCCCTAATGATATCAACCCTCCTCTAGGTTTGGTTATCTTGCACTATCCAAATTCTTTTGATCCTGATATGGCATATCAGCTCAGAGAAATAAGCCCTGTAACACTTGAGGAGATGCAGAAAAATGTGGCTAGTGTCGAGGAAAATTTGATCATCAGAAAGCCAAAGACCGAAGGTGTAAGAAAGGTGAAAATTAACGAAGAACCATACAAATCCTTTGATGCCAAATTGGATACACTGGTCAGGACCATGGATAAAATGGTGGATAAAATGTATATCACTGAAAGGCAACCATAAACTCAGGTTTAGAATCCTAATTTCTGAGGTCAACAGCAGTAGCCTCAGTTTACGATTAAATAGAGGGAACAAAGAGCTCCAAATAAGTCAACCCAATAGGAGATCCACACTCCTCTATAGTAGAACTATGCTAAAGGGATTGGAGAGGAAGATGAGATTGAAGAAGAGAATCATTTCTTCACAAAATATGGAAATCCCATCTTCATTACATAGGATGATGAATACATTTAAAAAAAAGATTTACCGAATAACAAGGACTATGTGCTTGCAAATGATGATGAGTTGGAGGTCCAATCAAATGACTATCAATGGGGGTATATTAATGCTCTCAACTCACATCAAAGACAATATTATTTAAGAAATAGAGATGCTCCTATCACTCCTATTCAGAATAGGACAACTCAGTAAAAAGATACTCATCCCGAACAAAATCCCCAAGCTAGTCAAAAGAAGGAAAAGGAGCATGCTACTAAAAATCAGAGCAAGAAAAACCAGTCATCTACAAGTGTGCGAAAAAAATATAAACAAGGCCAAAGGAAGGAATATGCAACAAAATGCTAGCTCGACAAGAGGGACACTGTTGTAAAAGAGGTAGATAAATAATCCAATCTGTTTAGGTTAGAAAATAAAATTTCTAAGTTGAAAGTTTCTATCCCCTTGACCGAGATTGTGAAAAATAACCAATATGAATCTCATGTTGCTAAATTATTAAAGTAGACCCTGTGTCAGACATGGTTAATGTTCAATATGATCAACCCAAGCTCCTTTTTGGTCCAACCATAGGTGTTCGACTAGATGATAGTGAAGTTCCCCTGTTTTATCTCAGTTTGAGGATTCATAAGTGTATCCTCCATAACGCCATGCTTTATTTTGGAGCTTCTCATAACCTAATGCCAAAGGCCATAATGGGAAAATTGGGCTTGGAAATAATTTTACCTTACCATGATCTTTGCTATTTTGATTCTGGTGGAGTACGATGTCTCGGTCTTATAAAGGACTTGGTGGTTTCACTTGAGACAATTCTTGCTAAAAGTGTCTTAATGGATGTGGTAGTGGCTGATATACATCTTTGGTATCGCATGTTGCTGTGAAGATCATGGGGAAAAAATTTAATGGGTACTATGCAATTGGATTTCTCTTATGCCACTATCCTGGTTTTTGGGCAACTAAGGAAGTTGTACCAGGAGACAAAAATGAAGTATATGATCACCATTAAAGAGAAACCAAATAATCATCCTATCAATTTTGTACATATTGATCTTGAGTCCTTTATTTTCTTTAATGATAGTGGTTTTGATGATTTATATAGCCAGATTATAGAAGTTAAGAAAATTCTAGAAATTTCAAATAGTGTCTAAGCAGTTTTGAATTAGGAACAAGGAAATCGGCTTGGTACTTCACAACAGATACTAGAAGAATTATAAAAAGGAACTGAACAGGTTGAAATAGTGGCCCAAAAGGAAGAAGCAAATCAGACTGTAAAATTCCAACTTCCTGATCATGAGAATGGCCTTTGGTCCATGGAATTCGATGGTGCCTTAGGAAAATATGGGGTAGCCATTGGAATGTACGTCCGTATTTTAGTTCGTCCATCAGGTAAACTTCCAAAAAGTCTGAGATTGTGTTCCTATAAGTTAGCTTTCTATTGCTCCAATAATGAAGTTGAATATGAGGCACTGATCACTGGCCTCAAAATTTTGAAAAAGTTAGGCGCAAAGAGAATCATTGTTTATTTCGACTCTAAGCTTGTAATCAAGAAGGTAAAAGTAAAATACGAGGAAAATAATCCAAGGATGAGAGCATATCGAAATGATATACTTGACATTCTTAAAATATTTCTTCAATATACATTGTCGGCCATTCCAAGAAGTCAGAATCTTATGGCAGATTCACTTGCCATAACGGCAAGTAACTTTAAGATTCCAATATTTGCTAACAGGAAGTTTGAAATTCATCTCAAACACTGACCAAATATCCCTAACAAATTGAGGTATTGGAAAGTGTTCTGGGATGAGAAACAGGTAAATAATTTTTTGCAGATGGAAGGTGGGTTTGAAAATTCTTATATTGATGAGGTATATGATAAATATGATCAAGTGATGGAGGCTACTCAAGTTGATGTGTTATAGCTTACAGATAATAACATTCCAAGGGGTTTTTCCCTCTTCGAAGAGTTGTTTGATCAAGATAATGCTTCCAGAAAGCTGACCATGGTTCCTACCAAGAAGGGTGTCGAAGATGTGAATATTGGAACAACAGAAAATCACAAAATGGTCAAGTTTTCCAAGTCCTTATCTCAAGAGATGAAAGGTAAATACACAACCTTGTTATCTGAATTTTATGATGTATTTTCTTGGGACTATGCAGATCTAAAATTATATGATAGAAATAGCATCCAACATACAATTCCGGTCAATCCTAATAAAAAGGTCTTCCAATAAAGATTGAGAAGAATTAATCCAATATTGTTACCATCGATAGAGAAAGAGGTAAACATATTCTTTAAAGTTGGTATCATTGTTCCCATTAGATTTTTAGAGGGGATGTCAAATATTGTTCTGGTGAGAAAGAAAATGGGAGAGATTCATCTTTGTATTGATTTCAGAAACCTAAATAAGGTATCCTTAAAATATAACTATCCCCTTCCAAACATGGATGATATCCTACAGAGAGTGGTTTGGTCCTCTCGAATGTCACTTCTTGATGGATATTCTGGATATAATCAAATCTTGGTGCATAAGGATGACCAAGACAAAAATGCTTTCACGACACCTTGGGGAACCTTCAATTATGCCAAAATGCCATTTGGGCTCAAGAATGCAGGGGCCACTTTTCAGTGGGCGATGGACATCACTTTCGCAACTGAGATGGATGTTTTTCTAGTAGTGTACCTTGATGATATTACTATTTTCTCCCATTTTGATGATGAGCAATTATATCATTTGAGATTTGTGTTTCAGAAGTGCGGAAAATTTTGGATTTCACTTAATCCCAAAAAGAGTCCTTTTGCTATGGAGGAGGGCAAGCTTCTTGGCCATATCATCTTCAAAGATGGTGTCTGTATTGATCCCTCTAGGATCAATTCCATTCAACAAATATATTTTCCATGCAACAAGAAGTAAATCCAAGCCTTTAATGTTAAGATGAATTTTTTGAGAAGATTTATCCCAAACCTCGCAAAGCATCTTCGAGAGATGACCAATATGATTAAAAAGGAAAGTGAGGTATGGTGGTCGGAGCACACTAAAAATTCATTTAATTCAGTTAAATTTTCTTTAGCAACAACTCCTATTTTGATCAACCCTAACTATACCATTGATTTCATCATCTTTTCATTTTCCTCTAAGCATATTTTGGCTGTTTTATTGATGCAAAATAAGGATAAGACCGCGAAAACCATTTCTTTCTACAATCATACTAGTAGATATGCTGCCCTTACATATAACATAATTGAGAAGCAAGCCTTGGCCCTGGTAAAGGCATTAAGGGACTTTCGAGTGTATATCCTTCGCTCACACATTCTAGCCTATGTTCCTAATAGAGTTGTCAAGGATTTCCTGATGAAAACCGATCCGGAAGGCAAAAGATGAAAGTGGAGTAGCATTTATGCTAGATTATGATCTCCAGATCAAGCCTACAAAGCTGATCAAGGGATATTCATTGGCCAAGTTCATGTTTGAATACAATTTACATGCACTCGACATCAATCTAATTTTAGTATTGTTCGAAAAAGAAGATGATGAATCACTCATATGGGTACCATAAATTTTTGTCTCATCCCTTTGGTATGCTGACATCATTTATGTTCTTCAACATCTAAATCCTTTGCTATATATGTCTAAAAGGAAAGGTAGATCATTAAAGTTAAAAGCTTCTAAGTACTAAATTTTAGATAGTGCTCTATATTGGAAAGACTTGGGAGGTGTATTGCTAAATTGTCTTGTAGAAAGTGAAGCCAAGGAGGTAAAGAGTGACTTTCACAAGGGAGATTGTGGAGGTCATTTTTTTTGGAAAACTATGGTGAATAAAGTGTTGAGGGCTCATCATTATTGGCCCACTCTTTTTTCTGAATTTTTATAAACCCGTGATGAGTTGTCACGAATGCCAAATATTTCAAGGTAAGAAGAAGTTGCTCCCATTTCCTTTGCATCCAATAACCGTGCAAGCCCCATTTCAACAATGGGGCCTTCAATTTCATTGGATAAATCCATCCTGCATCATCCTTCCAACATAAGTGGATTTTGACAGCTACCGATTACTTCACCAAATATATTGAAGCAATCCCAACGAGGCAAGCTACTGATTTAGTTATTGTTCAGTTTTTGGAAACTAATATCTTGTCTCCATTTGGTTGTCCCCAAAAAATAATTACATATAATGTTGCTACATTCAAGTCCAAGAATATGGTTGAGTTTTGCGAGAAATAGAACATCAAATTGGGTCACTTGGCCGCATATTACCGGCAAGGAAATGGATTGAATGAATCCTCAAACAAGCCTTTGGTCAACATTATAAAGAATATGTTGCAGGTGAACAAGAAAAATTGGCATAACAAACTTATCAATACCTTGTGGGCGGACAGAGTAAGTAGCAAAAAGTCAATAGGTATGTCTCATTTCCAATAGGTATATGGAGTTGACACAGTTTTCCCTACATCACTTAATGTCCCAGTTATGAAAGTATTACGGGAATCAGGTAGTGAAATGAATGATGTACAATTCTGGATATGTCAAATGATTCATCTCCAACAAACCAAGGATGTGGTGTTTCAAAACACCTCTAAGCTTCAAGAGAGAATTAAGAAGGTATATGATCGCAATACAAAGGTAGATGATTTCAAAATTGGTGATGTGGTCCTCCGTTGCGATGCTCAAAATGAATATAAAGGGAAGAAAGGTAATTTTTAGAACTTATGGAAGGGACCATACAAAATTTCAGCTTCAAGAGGACATCATGCTTATTTATCAGAGGAAATGAATGGAGAAGATTTCATAGGAGGACCAATCGATGGTAGCCTTCTCAAGCACTACCTTTTCTAATCATATTTATTAATTTTCTTAAGCTCATTCTACATATCATTTTATTTTTTATGCCGAAGTGTGAAGGAGAGAATCATCGAATCTTGGAGCCCGAAGTGAAGGCCATAAATCTCCCTTGATTTCTTACCGATTTCTAAGTTCAGTAAAATTCAAAGTCAGTTCAGTTTTGAGTCAGTTTTCATTATTAAGTCTCATCTTTTGATTTTTTACTCCATGCCCAATGGTAAGGCTACTTGGTCTACGTTGTTCTTGACACCTCCAATGAGTTTCCATCCCCAACTAGAGCCAATGTTAGTGTCAGTATGTTCAGCCTATCACCAGTGACCAAATATGCTATTACAAGGTATTGTTAGGTTCTCAAGTCAATTTTTTGTCATTTCATTAAGTCTTCAAATAAAAATTTGGTCACTCACTAGTGTGTTTAGGGCTATTTTCACTCCTTTCAAAAATATTTCACATGCATGACCTTGTCTTCACCTAGTTGAGTGTACCATCATTGAAATATCAACATCATCAATTCAGTTAACATCATCATGGTTTTCAATCATATTCGTGTCACCATTAGGTCATGAGGGTTAAGATCACCAAAATATGTCATTCCATGCATAAATCTAGCAAATCAGGAGTAGTAATAAGTAAATTTGTTCAACGAAATTTGGTTTTAAAATGTAGTTTATGTTTCAATTATGTAATAAATTTCAAATTTCTAAAGCTTTATTGAAATTTCCAAAGATAAAAGGTTCCAAATCAAAATGAAAATCATGAGGTGGGCCACCCTACCTCCTTGAAGAAAATGACTCCAAAAAAAGTTATAAAATACCAATTAATTCATTTTTATCATTCATCTCATTGTCAAAGAAGCTCTATCAGGTCAAAAAACTCCTCATTATCAGTTCTAAGGTAAGAGCACATTTCAAATTTTGATGCAAGGTAGCCAGTTGTGCTTCCTAGCCTCCACGTTGTGTTTTCCCCTTCTACATTGTGTTTTCCTTCAAGATGAAAAAAATAAAAGTTTTAAGGTTTTCAAAATAATTTAAAATGTTATTCAGCCTCTACAAGTATTTAATGTCACTTTAAGCCTCCTCATCAGTTGAACTTTCCTGTTTTCAAGGTGTAATTCCTCCAAAGAGCCCCACTCTACGTTTTGTGCGAGAGCTCTTCTTTGCAAATTTCAAGTTAAGTAAACCCTTAACATATTCATTTTCCCTTTTGCCATGTCCACATACACTCCCTGAAGCCCTCACATCCCCTCAATTTCACTCCCTTACCTTATACATCCAAACCCTAGCCCCTACACCACATCATTATCCCTACCTTGCGTTTTTAGCAGCCTCCTAGACCTAGAACTATAATAAAATTCCCTAGGTATACTCCTACCATAATTCCCTCTCATTCCACTTCCTAAACCTTCCTAACACCGTTACCTACCTCCATAATCTTTCCCATCCTCAGTTCCCTCTCCTAACCTCTCCATCCTACTCCATTTATCCATTCTCGTGTTTTTTCACTATTAGGGCTTTCCCCTTGCAAAGCACATATGGAGGGGAAGAAGAGGCCTTACAAAAATGGAGGCCAAATTTCAAGAGATGAGCCCTTAACCACTCATTAATTGATGTCCTCACCATTATCCAAGCATTGTTTTCAAAGGGTAGGGTATCTTCCTTTTTGTGAGCAAGTTGAGAGAGTCAATTACCATGCCACATGGACTAAATTGTTTGTCACTCAAATAAAAAAGGACAAGGTCATGATTGTAGGGGTTACATTCACTATATCAACTAATGTCCTAGAAGAGGCACATGGATACCCAAGCATGGTGAGAAATGGTTCAAGAACCAAGACCTAGAGATTCAAAATTACAAGCCCTACTTCAGAAGACACCATCAACAACACACAAAGAAGATTTTTCTTGTTGAGAAACTCCATGAGAAGTATACACCACTGATGAAGATCATCATTAAGTACGTCACTTTTGAGGGAAGATTTTATAGATTATATAGGTATCATGTCAAACTACTCATGCATTTCACAAGGGTAAAGTCACTCAATTTTCCCTACTACCTCTACAAAAGTCTGGAAAAGATGGAAAAAAAAATTTAGCATAGGCAGAGTGGCCTTGAAGTCAGTATCTTCCACCATGCTCTTATCAAAATAGTTATTTTACCCCACCTTGAAAGAAAGAGCATCAAATGGGAAAATTTCATGCAACCAGATGTCTTTTTTCCTTCTAGTAGCTAGCCTACTAGCACTAGTTCACCATTTGCACCATCAATACCATCTATATATGCGGAGGTTGGCTCTGTATAAATTTATTAATATTTATGTATTACTGGATTCTCCTGATCTAGCAATATTTATCTTCTTGCTAAATACATAATCCTTCCACTCTTAAACTTGCGGAAATTTAAAACTCAATTGCAAACACATGTGAATAAATTCAATAGCACATAACACAGTTGTTTAATGGGAAAGATTAAAGTTAAAAACCCAAACTATAATATATTATGTATATCAATGGAATCATGTAATAATCTCATACAAAGCTTAGTACATCAAGCTCTCAGTACAATCAACAATCATTACAGACTGTCATGCAGAAATTTGCATATCTATGCACCAATTTCTTGCCTCTTGACAGCCTGCCTTCATTCCGCAATCCCTACTGAGGAAGACCCCTAAATGAATTCAAATTGGCCTTGCCTTGACTACGCAATCCTCATTGGAAACTCCAATGTGTGTTAGATGCATTGAATGCATCACTATAGTCACAACGGATAGTCCATCTCACCCTTTCACCTATCTCTCCATTGGGTCTCCACTAGAACTCACATGCATTGTAGTTAACTGTTGTTTTTGTTCAGTTGTTAGTGAGTTATTAGTTGTGAATTAATTAAATAATTAATTCACTTAACTCTCACTAGTGTATCTTTTAGTTAGACTAGATACAACTAGCTCAACTGAGTTTAACTCAATTAGCTGAGTTAAACTAAATAAAAACTCCATAAACTACTCTTCCAACTCTGTCATAACTTTTCCACTTTAGTTATAACTGAGTCCTCCATGCATGAGCCACCAATAAACCCTAGGAATTGCGTAATTCCTTCAGCTCACTAATTTTCCAACTCTGTCCACCAAAATAAAGTGCTCCAAGAGAATAAGTTGATGTTTATTATCGGATTATTATCAAGAGCTAATAATAATTGAAATGCATCTATTTTTAGATCGAAGATCTATAAATAGACTTCGCCCAATATTCTAAACATAGAATTTCATCTATTTTCCACTTCTGACCGACCATCTACAAATAGCATCCTGCAACTTATAGAATATGCTTACCATGTTTAAAAATAGACATACACCTAAAATGTTGGGTATACGACCAAAGTCTCACATTGACTAGAAGTCGGGAGGATCATGGGTATATAAGGATGGACAAATATCTCCATTGGCATGAGGCCTTTTGGGGTAAAAGCCCATAAGCAAAGCCATGAGGGCTTAGGCCCAAAGTGGACAATATCATACCATTGTAGAGATATGTGGTGTCTAGAATCCTTACAAGTGGTATCAGAGCCATGCCCCGAAGTTAGCGAAGTGGATGAATCCTCGAATGCCGAACGAAGGTGGTGGGCCCCGGTAATATCACGATGGGATCCGTGGATGTGCTCGGTTAGACAGGTGGTATGCTCCAGATTCTTCATGGACGTGTCTTGGTCCCAACACGGTGAAGAGGAGTTGACCTGGGATAGAGCAAGCTCTCGAGGCAGGTGGTGCTCCATGTAAGGCGTGTGATTCCAACGCATTGGAGCGGAGAATCCTGGTTGGTAGAGAGTGGACGGATGGATAATCGTTTGAGGGGAGGTTCGATGGTCCTTTGTTCGAGGGGAGGATTGTTGGGTATACGACCAAAGTCCCACATTGACTAGAAGTGGGGAGGACCATGGGTATATAAGGATGGACAAATATCTCCATTGGCATGAGGCCTTTTGGGGTAAAAGCCCATAAGCAAAGCCATGAGGGCTTAGGCCCAAAGTGGACAATATCATACCATTGCGGAGATATCTGGTGTCTAGAATCCTTACATAAAAATAGCCTACGGTCTTGAATTAGTGAAGGTGCTCACTTTTCACTAAGCTCATCATCTTGTTGAATCTCAACACTCCCTCTCAAAAAGATAGGGATTATCCTTCACCTCGATCCAGCCTCTATGGTATTCAAATTTGCTCTTGCCGAGTGCCTTCTTCAGAATGTCTGCATCCTGATCTTCCGTAGGAATGTACTGAAGCAACATGATCTTCCACTGCACATAATCTTTGATATGATGATACTAGATATCAATATGTTTAGATCTATCATGAAACACAATATTAGTGGAGAGTTTAATGAAACTTTGATTATCACAATGTATCACTATAGGATCTAAATGTGAACCAAACAAACTGACCAGGATTTTCCTCATCTATATAGCCTCACATATAGCTTGACTTGCTGCCATGTATTCTGCTTCCGCTGAACTCAGTGCCACGGATCTTTGTTTCCTACTGTACCAAGCAACTGTTGTAGATCCGATACTGAAAACTCCTCCTGATGTGCTCTTTCTGTCAATTGGGCTGCCTGCCCAATTTGCATCCGTGAAGCCATGCAACTTCACCTCATTTGTCTGTCTCTACCATAATCCATACTTAGATGTCCCCCTGAGATACCTTAGGACATGCTTTCCTGCCTTCCAGAAGAGCTTGGTAGGCTTAACCATCGCTCGTGAAAGCTGGTTCACTGCATAGTATATGGCCGGTCTTGTATTAACTAAATACCTGAGCAAAACCACCAATTGTCAATAAACGGTGGCATCCACTACCTGTGTCGATGTAGCATCCTCTTTCCTCCAATTTCCTGGAAGAGGATTATCCATGGGCTTGCAGTCCTCCATGTGAAACTTACCAAGTATCTCCTAAGCATACTTGAGACAGAAACAATTCACCTTCTCACTGCCATATTTCCAATCTAAGGAAATAATGAAGGAGGCCCAAATCCTTCATATCGAACTCCTTTTCAAGATCTGCCTTGCATGAGTGTATCAACTACTTATCACCTGTTAGTATTAAATCATAAGCATAAAGAATAATGATTAAAATCTTACCCTCCACCACAATTTGGTACAGGTTTGCATTCGCCTCACTCTTGTTGAAGGCAAGTCTAGTGAAATAGCTGTCAATCCATGTGTACCAAGCACGTGGTGCTTGCTTCAGCCCATACAATGCTCTTTTGAGTCTACACACATGCGACTTGCTGCTAAAGATCTCAAATCCTTTAGGTTGCTCAATGTACACCTCTTCCTCAATGATCCCATTAAGGGACGTAGTCTTCATGTCCATCTGATGAATGTGCCAACCCATCTCCGCTGAGAGAGCAAGCATCATCCTTATCGAATAATATCGTGCGACAGGTGAAAGCCTCGGGCAACAAACCTTGCCTTATACTTCTCGACGCTCCCATCAACATCTTACTTTACCTTGTAGATCCATTTCAAATCTACCACTGATTTACCCACTGGCCTTGAAACAATCTCCCAAGCACTATTTTTGACAATGGAGTCATACTCCTCCACCATGGCATCTACCCATGTGGGCTCCTATGCTGCTTCCTCAAAAGAACATGGATTTGTCATGATACACTTGCTCATAAGAGACATGTATCCAATAAATCGGTCAGGTGACTATCTATGTCTGCACTGTGATGTACGAACTCCTACATTCTCTACCGCATCAAGCTTCAGTCTCTCAGCTTTCGTGGTATTCTGTTTACCTATTCTAATTTTTGGTTTTGCATGAGTGGACCCCTCCACTCCATGAATCTCCTCCTGTGGCTGATCCACATCTAGAGGCTCATCTTTGGAAATAAGAAGTTCCTCCTCCTCATGCAAGTATAGCTCCCTCTCAAGCGACAACTTCATGGCTTTCACCTCATTGAATTTTATATCCCATCACACCACAGTGATTCAACTATTTGGAAAATACACATGATAATTATGGGGTTTTTCTGTGTACCCCTTAAATATCCCAACTTCTACTGTCAGCTCGAGCTTCTTCCTGGCATCCTTTGTCACATGAATGTAAACAGATGAGCCAAAAATCTTCAAATGAGAAATATCAGGCTTCTTACTAGTAAACGCTTCTTCAGGTGTACTCATGCCAAGTACTCTATGAGGGAAACGATTTTAAACATAAACCGCAGTGTTGCATGCTTCCGCCCACAAGTGCATCGGTAGGCCCTGGTCATGCAGCATAGCTCGTGCACCACCCATTATCGTTTTTTTCTTCCTCTCCATGACCCCATTCTATTATGGGTTATGAGGCGCTATGATTTCTCATCGAATTCCTTCTTTTCTACAGAAGTCTTTGAATTCGTTCGAGATATATTCACCACCATTACCGCTCCATAGAGCCTTCACTTGCTTCCCCTACTCCTTCTCCACCAATGCTTTAAACTCATAGAACTTTGAGATTTTTTCACTCTTCTTCTGCATAAAGAAGATTGAGCATCTACGAGAATATTCATCAACAAATATAACATAATACCTGTGTTTTTTTTTTTGAAGCAACCGAGAAAGGTCCATACTCGTTTGTGTGAATTCTCTCCAGGATCACCGAAGTACAGTTCTCCTTCTCATGAAAGGTGGTCTTCACAAACTTACCCATATTACATCCCTTGCACTGATTTTACTACACAAGAGTACCCTTGGGAAGTCTAGTAGAAATCTTCTGCAAAATCTTCAAGGCACCATGGTGAAGATGGCCCAATCTCCTGTGCCATAATTCACCCTCATCCCGACTCACCACTTCTTCTGCTTTGCCCATCATTGCAACACAGCCATCTACCTCTAGATTGTAGAGATTATTAACTCGAATCCCTATCCTCTTGGTTTGACCCATTGTTTTATGTCGCAGGAAATCTTTTCCCTTGCTGAAAACAACGTCATAGCCTCTGTCTTCCAACATTGTGACTAAGACCAAGTTCTTCTTCAGACCTGGAAGATGCATAAAATCTTTCAACAAAAATATTTTACCTGACTCCATCTCAAAGGTAATGGTTCCAATGCTGGTCGCACTATATCTGCCATTGTTGCCCATCTCTATATGCATTTGGAGATCCTTCTCCTCCAAGTCACTAAACAACTCCTTGTCTCCCATCATATGGAAAGACGCACCACTATCAAGATACCACACCGATCCCATTGAGCTTGAAACCAAGCATGCGATCAAAGAGAAATCAAGTTCAAATTGTGAGGCTAAGGCCTCTCTAGCTGCAAGTCCAACAACCTTATTGTTTTTCTTTTTCTGTGGGCAGTTAGTGGCGAGATACCCATGTTCGTGATAGTGAAAACACTTTATTTTGGACAAATCCATCTTCTTGCCTTTAGCCTCAGATTTTGGATGGGATTTCTTCCCCTTCCCTTTCCTTGTTTTGGCAACCAAAGTGCAATTCTCTTCATCATCATTCTTCGATGAAGAGTCATCCCTGGTACTTCACCTTATCTCCTCTTGCACAAGATCCGACCAAAGTCGCTCCCAACACAGCAGTTTCTCTCGTCCATTGACAGAGTCTTCGTAGCTATGCCAACTCTTCAGAAGCGCAAGGAGAGCCATGCTCACCATTTCATCATCATCAAATGTAATCCCCACACTTCCCAGTCCATCCCTACAGTGGAAAAACTTCGTGAGATATTTTGGAATACTATCGCCCTTCTCCATTTTTATTTTTCTGAACTTATCTTTCAGCACCAACTTCCTCTGGTCACTGTTGCTTTGGAAAATATATGTCAAAGCCTTCCACATTGAAAATGGAGTGGTTTTCTCATGAAGGCTTGACACTTTTTCTCCACACCTTCCAACAGAATTATTCTTGTCTTTGTTACCTTCTTTTGCCATGTGTCAAGTCCTGTAGCATCGCTAGAAGCCAACTTAGGAACATCGCTATCGATGAACTCCTTCAGTCCATTATCTTCAAGCACTGCCTCCATCCTATCCTTCCAGGCTATGTAATTCGAGCTACCCTCAACAGCATACTCCAATCGCAACCCATTGAAAGACATTTCAATGAATACTCAACTGTCGCGCTAAGAAATTTCTGCAGCAAATTCGAATTGTCCACCAGCACAAAACTCAGCAATTATTCACAATTTTAAATCTCCAGTAATCAATACTCCTCCGATACCATGTAGAAATTTATTAATACTGATGTATTACCAGATTTTCCTGATCAAACAATATTTATCTTCTTGCTAAATACATAATCCTTCCACTGTTAAACTTGTGGAAATTTAAAACTCAATTGCAAACACATGTGAATAAATTTAATCACACATAACACAGTTGTTTAACGGGAAAGCTTAAAGCTAAAAACCCCAACTATCGTATATTATGTATATCAATGGAATCATGTAATAATCTCATACAAAGCTTAGTACATCAAGCTCTCAGTACAATCATTACACACTATCATGCATAAATTTGCATATCTATGCACCAATTTCTTGCCTCCTGACAGCCTGCCTCCACTATACAATCCCTACTGAAGAAGACCCCTGAATGAATTCAAATTGGCCTTGCCTTGACTACGTAATCCTCATTGGCAACTCCAATGTGTGTCAGATGCATTGAATGCATCACTATGGTCACAACGGATAGTCCATCTCACCCTTTCACCTATCTCTCCGTTGGGTCTCCACTAGAACTGACATGCACTGTAGTGAACTGTTGTTTCTGTTTAGTTGTTAGTGAGTTATTAGATGTGAATTAATTAACTAATTAATTCACTTAACTCTCACTAGTGTATCTTTCAGTTAGACTAGATACAACTAGTTCAACTGAGTTTAACTCACTTAACTGAATTAAACTAAATAACAACTCCATAAACTACTCTTCCACTTTGTCACAACTTTGTTACTTCAGTTATAACTAAGTCCTCCATGCATGAGCCACCAATAAACCCTAGGAATTACGTAATTCCTTCAGCCCAATGATTTTCCAAATATTTTCACTGAAATAAAGTGCTCCAAGAGAATAAGTTTATGTTTATTGTCGTATTATTATTAAGAGCTAATAATAATCGACATGCATCTATTTTTAGATCAACGATATATAAATAGACTTCGCCCAGTATTCTAAAAACAAAATTTCATATATTTTCCACATTTGACCAACCATATACAAATAGCACCCTACAACTTAGAGAATATGCTCACCATGTTTAAAAATAGACATACACCTAAAAATAGCCTTTGGACCCCACTTAGTGAAGGTGCTTACTTTTCACTAAGCGCATCATCTTGTTGAATCTCAACAGGCTCACCTAGAATATTTTCATTGAGGATGAGGATTGAGGTCACTCAGACATACCAGAGAGGCAGAAGGCTTGTGTTTTCTCCTCATATTGAGGAAGGGGCCAAGCCCATCAACAGAACAGGGATTACCATTACAACATGAGTCATATTTGCATGATGAGGAGCTCATCAATCATGACATTGACATAGTAGAATTGGAGGCTAGTGAAGAGCATGAAAACCTAGAGCAGATCATCAAGGAGAAATATTCTCAAATCAAAGAACTCAAGGACAATTTTGCAAGGGCTAATTTCTTAATTTCCTTCCTAGAGAAAGATAACAATCCATTGAAAGTAAAGTAGTTCTCTTTAGAGAAAATTTAGTTTAAAGCTAGTATGCCATATGTGAAAAGAAAATCAGTGGCTAATATTGAATATTTAGATGAGCATGAAGAGAAAGTGAAAAGGAAATGGCCAAGGACCATGGGTCTCCGAAGGATACTTTAGAAAGAAAGAGAACAAAATCCACCAGATGAAGAGTTGACATTTGAAGAAGGGATAACCATGGAAATAAATGAAAATAGGGATTTTTGTCTTGATAAAGTGAATAATCACTTAGAGAAGCTCCTTGAAAAGTCCAATAGAGACAACAAGTTTTAAGAACACATGGCTGCCCACTACTACACAAGGAATAAGATTTGCAAATTTAAAGTCAAACAATTACAAGAAAAACTGAAGGAAACCCTAATTAGTCAAAAGGAAAAGGGTAACTTGGATCTACTTGTTCATGCTTCCTTGGGTAGCATAACATACCTTTTCAGGCATCATTTGACCAATTTTGAAGATTTTTGGAGCAAATTCTAGTTTTTGTGTGTTTTTGGTCAAAATTGACAATTTTGAAAACCAGACCCATTAGGAAAAACGCACTGTTGACCACGCTGTGCTTTTTTTGGGGAGGTCCAATAGATGAATTCTCTGGATTGATGGATTCCTCTTGATACATACTTCAATCCTAGACAGCGGTGGAGCCATGTCAGTAAATTTTGGAGGGTCAAAATGCTTAAAAACTAGCAAAAATTGGCCTTTCTGCCCTCTTTTTGGAGGCCATGCTACGTTTTCTAAGTACTCTTTGGAGAATGAATTTTTGGAGGGCTAGAAGCCACCTTTTTGAGTGCATGAACATCCTATCATGTAGCAAACATCCAGGGCTATCCATATCAACTTTCATATTAGCATTTGGACACCAAGAAGACCTTCAAATTTCCTTTTTCCTAAGCACGTTGCGTTTTCTCCAAGGACACTACATTTTCTCTAGAATTTTTTGTGTTTTCTCCAGTATGCATTTTTCACAGGTAGTTTAAACAATTTTGAGTTTTTACCAATGTAATTGATGAATGGTGATTATATTATGATGTCATGAACTGTAATTGAGTAGGTGAATAGTAAAATAGGGTAGATACATGCTTGTTGATATAATTTTTGGTGAAATGTATCTAGTTTCCTATGATGAGGTAAATTGGTTGACCTCCCTAGACATTAGGGTTTTGTTGAGAATATCATGTAATCAGCTCCATAACTGAGGGATTAAACCCCTGAGAGAGGGGAGAGTTTTTTTTGGTCTATATCTATCATTTTCAAAGTCATTTGATTGGTTGGATATCAGAGGATTATAACTCTTTTAGCTTGTACTTTTAGTTTCATATTCAGAAATCAAAGGATGTCGTTACAACTATTATCTATGAATTCATGTGCAGTGAGTTTATGATAATGTATTTTCTCTGTTATATTCTTTAATTAATGATATATAGTTCATATTTCCATATATTGTATCTTCACTGGTTTTCCTTACAATTTATAGAAATAATTCTATTCATTTAGATTTTTTATATGGGAATGTCATTTTTTGTTTCATGCTTCCAGTTTAATGAATTCATGATTGAACATGCTCATTAAATTCCTCTACCTTTCCAAACCCTCCAACATACCTACAAATCCCTAATGCCATCATAGATCCACTACTACCTTTCTCCTTTATATCTTTGCAGTTCTAAAACCTTTTGATACTTAGACCTAGCTACTTGGCTTCATCCCTGATCTAGCATCAAGCCCTAAAAAAACTGAAAACCTACATGAGCCTATCATATCTAGCCTAATATCCTTCATATCACACTCAATCCTTGACTGTGATCTCATAGAGAGAGCCCTCTCAGCCTAGTAGGGCTAGCTACTAGGTCAAAGTGGTGTGTGGTTACCTTTTTTAGTCTCCCTTTCGGCCTTGGGAGAACTGGTGGAGTGCTAATAGCTCTAAAGTTTTTTTTTTATAATTCTTATGATTACAAGGATTCACAATCCTGCAAAAGGATGGAAATAATACAATGAATAAATTCCATGAATTTATGTATATCCAAACTATCAGTCCTGTGAAATGGTCAAGGCTTCCAGTCAACAAATGTTATTTTTCATATTGTTAAAGTTTATCTCAAAAAATTGTCAAAGAAATTTTAATTTTATCCCTTTGTTCTTTTTCATAGAGATGTTAAGCCGTGTGGAAAAAAATTAAACAATGACGAATCCTTTTAAGTTAGCCATTGAGTACTTACCATAAAAACAAATAATTCAAAAAATTATTCCACTAGGAAAAATAAATTTTCCAACTATCACTTTCTCCCCCTGCTTATACATTCACATTCTCATTAATAACAACTAATTCCAAATTGTCTCATATAAATTACATTATTAGAAATTAACTAAAATCTGCTCATATACATATTCAACAATTTTGATTGTACATTCACATTCTAATGAGTATGAACTGAAAGGAAATACATTTTTGTTAAAATCCTCCATATCTATTAATGTATTGTGTACCTTATAAATACATAATCTATGTTTTATGTTTATGTGTCGATCAAGCCTTCAAATTTGCAAATTTGACAATATTGAGATTTTTTTTCTTTGGAAATGTGGTTTAAATTTCCATTTTGTGCCTTTACTAATAAAAATGAATCATTGAGCCACACCAAGGCTCTTTTTTTTCTCCTCTTGATAGTTTGAAAGTAAAATCTTTGACTGCTGGCTGAATAAAACCATATGTTCCATTGCCTGATGTTTCAGCCTACTCTAGCCCTCTTGTGATTGTAAATTCTATTTGTAAATCTCTTCCTAGTAATATTAAAAACATTGGAAAAGTGGGACAACCTATGTCTCATGTTTCATAATGGAAAATATTTCCATAATAGAGTATTTTATGATACTATACTTACATTTAGAAATAAGTGATTTAGTGTAATGATTATCTTCTTGTGCTTGCTAATTTATATCTCCCCTTTAAAATGACCATGTCCACACAAAATACATAATATAGAAGTATAATTGGTTCCATAACCCATCTTACTATGGATGTTACCTTTTGCTCAAATAGCATTTATTTCTTACTAATAATGCAAGATTTCTTGGATCCAGTATTTTTCCTAATTCGATGATGATCCTTGCACTTTTTCAGACTTGATCACCTAAATCAAAGATAATTTCTTTTCTTTAATGGACGCTCCATTTTTGAAATTTAAGCTAAGTATCGCATGAATTTTGTATGTATAAAATACTATTAATTTTATGTTCTTTCTCGTCATTCAATTCACTTCATTAAAATTCTTTTATTGTTGTAAGTTTCAAAATTTGATTTAAAGCATACCCTTTCTCGAAGTTATTTGCTAGCAGTGCTCAGAAAAAATATGAAGATCCTCTATTTGCACATCAATGATGCAGATGCTTTGATTACATGCTAGCTCATATTGAAATTCCTCTCTAGAGAAAACCATAATCGTGCATTTTCTATCTTAAACATTTTATGGGAAAAATTACATTGAAAAACATAGGTCAACTTAAATTTATTAATTTAAAAATTACACCAGTGCAATAAGCTTTCAAATTACCTACAGGAAAAGACAAAATTTGCATTTTTTTTCTCAGACTTTGGAGATCATAGGAAAAAAACATTATCACAACTTAAATTAATAAAAGGTCAATGATCAAGTGATCCCTATAGTATTAACCTTCGGTGGGAATTAATAAAACAAAAAAACTAATCATATGGGTAGCATGCACGTTCTGCATTTTGGCTTCAACCATAATTCTAAGCTAAAAATGATTTAGATTGTTTTCTTTGAAAACCATTGAACATTTGAGTTCTTCTGATAATGTATTTAATTGGGTGTTAGTGTATTGTTTTACTGTATTTTTATTTTGTTTTTTTGTTATTAGTATGATAATTGAGAATTGGTTGGTTGTTATATTTAGCATTCATTTCTTAAATGGTTGATAAAAAATAGAGTAATATAAGTAGATCACAATTACGTCTGGAAAATACTTGAAATTCTGGCATGATTTTGACCAAAATCTAGTAAAAACTTTGGGAATTTTTTGTTATAACTTCATGATTTTGGATCTCTGGAGTTTTTTACAATATTAATCCCTTTCCACCATAAAAAAAAAAAAATATTTAAACACTCTTATGGATGGATTTTTTTGGGAAGAAGAAAAATAAAATTGACTTTTCTAGAAAAATTGTAACCTCTGTAGACAACATCATAAAAAATATATAATTTAGGAATAAAACAAAAATTGTATAATAATTTTTTGCATTTTTCCATGAGTAAATAATTTCCTTTAAAATATTACGTTAAAATTTGAAGCTTTTATCTGAAATATGACTTCAAAATTTATACGTACACACTCATTATAAGCTCCACATATCACATAGATGAATTAAATAAAATGTTGAAAATGTAATAAAACATTGCAATGTTCAAAGACAAAAAAAAAGCTAACTTAAAGTAAGAAAATTCATTGTGAAATGTGTAATTAATTCAATTCTTCATAAAAATTTAATAAGTGGCATTTAAAAAATAAAATATTTCACTATGTAGTGTTAAGTAAAATTTTTTTTATTATTTAACTATATTTTAAAATATATGAATAACAAAAAAACATTTCAATGTGGGCCATGTGGTCCATAAATAAAATATTTCTATGTCAAATATGTATATATTTAGTAGACAAAATATTTCTATTATATATTGGATATAAGATACCTATGCAGGTTTCTATTGTCTTTGGGATTAGGAAACCAATATCATCTAGTTGGCACATTTTAAAAAGTTAATACCTTGGATGCCAATTATACCAAATGTCAAAGCATCATGGACATAAGCAGATGAAGGGCATTGATATATGTTAAAATGGGTATTTATAGTGAACCATAAGCACCATTAACATCATGTTCCATGCTTTAATTATATTTCATAGCTTCATATTCAAATTCTTTAACTATATACCTATAGATATAAAACTTGCACGGAGAGGGTCATTCTATGACTATATGAGAGAAATGAGTGACTTGGAGTTGAAAAATGTCGCTTCTAAAATAAAAATGAAATACTCTATAAATAAAAAAACAACTTCTAATCTAATGGAAAAATAAAAGTGAATATATCTATATATATATATATATATATATATATATATATATATATATATATATATATATATATATATATAGAATTTTGAAAATTCTTTAAAATTGGAAGCTATTTAGGATTTGAAAGAGAATTTTTCAAACACCCTCAAAATGATAAACTAATGTGGAAAATAAATTTTACTTTTAACTTGATTATTGATATATTATTTCTACTTATTGATGAGTATAAGAAAGTGTTAGATCTAGCTCGTAGTTTTATGTTAGTTGCAGTGGTCTTTGAAGGTTTTGATGTGCATAACGTAGTTTTAATACCATTTACAATTTGATATTGAGAAATCTTCTGGTGTTTTTCTTTTATATAATACATTATTTCGCTTCTCACAAGAGTTTCCATTTCACAGTCTCCATTTGTTTCTTGGACGCTACCCCCACCACCTCCGTGAGCAAGAGACTCTCTGCCCCTGAGAAGTTCAATTCTCTCATCGAATGGGTGGAGATGGAAATTGAAACCTTCCTTGAGAGGGATCAAAGGAAACAAAGAGTTAATTTTCTTCGTGCTTAGAAAATCGTGGGTTAAGATGGATTTTTGTTGGTTTTTTTTTTGAAAAATATGTCTTATAATATAGAGAAGTATTTAAAAATAGAAGAACCAAAAGTAGAAGGGTATATACAATGAATATTGTATCTTATTCCATAGAGAAACTAGAACATAAATGAAATCAAAGTGTGTTGTGGGCTTAAAATCCTTAGTTTATTTGATCAACAAAGTGCTCTTATGCAAAAGCTGATGGCATATCTCATCAAAGCATGAGGGACCGAAGTCAGATGATGAACTAACTTGATTCTCAAAAAAATATTTACAACAGATCATCCAATGATAAATAATAAACCTTGAAGCAATTCTAGATCCTTGAAAATGAATAATGGATAAGACATCAACAATCTTCAAGTAAGGTGGCCCTCCAATAAATGTGTCCTTGACAAAGCTATCAATACACATTCTACCAAAATTGCCAACAATTGGAAAGCCAAGAGTCCTAGAAGATATTTTTCATAGTCTTCAACCAACCACATACAGGGAAAAGGTCATCTGAAAACACACTTTTGATCAATCATGCCTTGAATTGAATATACATAATGATTGAATCATAGTGTAATTTTCTACTTCAATTGATTCATCAACATGTGAACTGAAGGAAATACTTGTCTTTGTTTGCTTTAAACCAATTCCATAACAATTGCCAAATGTAGTTGACAAATTCATTGTTTTGGTTATAGATGATTTTTGGAAGATCAAATCCTAATAATGATTTTTGTATAATAATGATGTTTTTGTTAATAATGATTTTTCGGTCGTTATATCATCAATTGAAAGGACTTTGGTATCCTACTCTATGCTCATAGTCCTCTCTACAATTCCAAGACCAAATGTGTTGATCTTCATTATTAAATTTACCATACTTGTGGTAGATTATGGTAATTTGAGATTTTCAACATCCTTTAGTTCAAAATATTCATATTTTGGCTTCAAATTGATCTTCTTATAATTTATCCAAAATCATTTGATGCAGTTCACTATGATCTAGTTCACATATTGATAAAAAACAAAATGATACAAGATTTATATCAATTGCAAGAAATATTGAATCCCAAATAAAGTTGGCATATACAAATAGGGTGTGGATAAAGTCCAACCATACAAGTGGGTTAATAATTCAAACATAAGTGTTTCCAGTGCAAATACATATGTATGTATAACCAAAAGACCAAATCAAAGTCTTCTGGTCAATAATTGCTAAGGATAAAGATATTTGTTATCTCTACACTCCATTCTTTGGCAACTACACTAAATAGCCAAAAGGATATAAATTGATATTGACTCCTGTCATGTCAACGATGCAATTCCTACGACCCCCCTCTTTAAATAAGATCCAAAATTTGACTGAGATCCTTTGGAAACATCCGGTGACAATTTCACTATCATCATGGAAGAGTAACAATTTAATTCTACTCTTTCCTACACTATTGTCTTACAGTGTTTCCTTTGCAACATCTAGTGCAATTGCTAGTTCTAGTTTTAATATGAAAACTATAAAACATTTGGCGATATTTTTGTAAAATTATTCAAATTTATAATCATTTTATATAGTATGTATAAAATTTTGGCTTGGTGAAATCATATTTAGAAAAAATGGAAAATGGAGAATCTTTTTTAGAAGAAACATGAAAAATTATCCCATTGAAAATATTAGCCCCTAAAATTTATCCTAGACTCTTTTAATGATCTGCAATATAATACACATTTTTATACCCCTACATACCCACCCCTTGTAATATTGTGGATTGTGGAATGCATTTGAATTAGACTTTTGATAATTGTGATTTCTCAAAAATTTAGGAAAATAATAATATGGACATTGTATCATGATAAATACTAGCTTTCTAACGAGCCTAGGTTAAAGTTATGTTAATAAGAGAGGTTATCTCATTAATATAGGCCATGTTGACCCAAACATGGCACTCGAATCGGAGGTTTTGTAGTTATTCCACATGGTGAAACCAACCACGTGGACTAGTGATTCAATACAATATCTCATTTATATATATATATATATATACATATATACACTTTCAAAGAACAAAACATGCAAGAAGAAATTATTTTCTATTATGTTTATCAATTGTGTATAATTGGCTTGAAATTAGAATACTTAAACTTAGTCGAGATTATTAATAGTGTATGTTTGTGTTTATGTGTATCCACTTAAACCAATTAATCTAAGATGAAACTTAACAAAATGCATAATATGAAATAGATTTTTAGGGATGAGAGAAGACAAATTCCAATGATGGTTGAGACCATTTATGTTTGAGATATCATTTTTGGGATTGTCTAGATAGAGTAAATCAGTAATCCATGATCCATATCCATGTTCATTAGTTTCCACTAACCAGTTTTTCCATATTTTTAATAGTTCACTTTAACACTTATTGCATTAGTTTAAATATTATCACATTAGAAAAATGATATTAGGTGGCAGCTATATGTGTCATCAATCTAATTCATAATCACTATTCGTTTTGATGTCCATCCTTCCTGATAGTTCGGCAACCCTTATCCCAATTGCAGGTTCTCTCAAATGAAAAATTTCTGGCGAGTTTTCTTACTGCAACAGGGCATGGGTTTTTCCATTTTTGTAAACGGACGTCAACAGAGACGAGAGGCGCCAACTGGCCACGCCGGCAAGGCCAAAGAATGTAAAATCGAGATAAACTCCGGATATATGCTCCACATACTCGGAGGTCTTCCGCACCAAGCACTCGCAGCACTGTCTCTGAAACTCGGGCCCCTCGTGTCTCTCTAGATCTCTTTTTAACAAGAGGTAATAAAAGTAGATATATTTTTAACTTAATAATAATAATTACATTAAAAAAAAATTAATAATAGAATTGCCCTTTTTTAGAAAATAAATTATGTTGGGTATGAGGTACATTATAATTACAAATAAGATAATAATTTCAAATTATTCACATTGCACGTGAAAAAGTCTCCAAAAATTTTGAATAACAAGTAAAATAATAAATTTAACTTTATTTTTATACTAAAAGGGAAGTTGATTCTAATCCTATACATCACTATAGTTGAAAAGTATCAATTCTATACATTATTGTAGTAGAAAAGTCTAAAACTAGCACAACCACATTATTAAATAATGTGGTTGAAATGTCCATAGAGCCTATATCAAGCACATATATAACCACATTATAAATGTGGTTGATATAGGCCTATAATTGTATGTCAATATTAATAAACCTAATATTTTAAGCCCTAATATTATAAAAATTGATATTTTAAACCTAATATTATAAAATCTAATATCTTAAACCTAATATTAAACCCTAATATTTTAAACCTAATATGAAGCCATAATTTACAACCTCATTCAACTCTCATACATATAGCATCTCTCTCTACTTTTATTGGACCACCTCCAAAAAATTTCTCTTTGTTTTCAAATAAATAAAATGATTGCAATCATCACCATTTCAAATTATTTTGTTGATTAATATTAATATTAAACTTCATCATTATTAAGAAAGAGAAATAATCTCATTTAATTAGGTTTTCATTTCTCTTTGTGTTTAAATAAATAAAATAATTACAACTATCACCATTTCAAATTATTTTGTTGATTAATATTAATAATAAACTTCATCATAATTAAGAAAGAGCAATAATTTCATTTAATTAGGTTTTCATGTTTTCTTCTCTAAACAAGTTTTAGAGTATAATTTAAAATTGTGTATGTTTGATTAAGAATTTATCTTAATGGTTTAAGATTCTTAAATATTTGATAGGAGTGAAAGTCTACCACTTACAACAACCAACAAGTGGACAAGTCATTCCATGATAATGTTGTTTTTCTTAAACAATATGCTCCAAAAGATGGGTGAAGTGTTCACCCCAAATGTCGGCCCCTCGATAAGAATACACAACATTCTAGAAGTCTCATCATCATGTTCTTGAGTGTGGAAACACACACACTCTAATACTAATAACTCTTAGTAGTAGTGAATCATATTTGTCCATACTATTAATTTACTTTTGGAGTATAATTTAAAATAGTTTATGCTCTATTAAGAATTAAATTTAATGGTTCAACATTTTTAGGTATTTGATAGGAGTGAAAGTCTACTATTTACAAACCACCAAAAACTCAAGTCATTCCAAAATCACATGGTTTTTCTTAAATAACAATGTTGACTCTTAGTACTGGGCAATCATAACTACGGACACTACTAATTTAAGTTTTGGAGTATAATTTAAAATTGTCTATGTTTGATTAAGAATTAATCTTAATGACTCAACATTCCTAGATATTTGATAAAAGTGAAAGTGTACCTTTTTATAAACTTTTTCTTAAATAATAATGTCCAATCTTAATACTGGCCAATCATAAGTGTCCACACTACTGATTTAAGTTTTAGAGTATAATTTAAAATTGTTTATGTTTAATTAAGAATTAATATTAATGATTTAACATTCTTAGATATTTGATAGAGTGAAAGTTTTTCCTGTACAAACCACCAACAAATTATTCCAAGATAACATGCTTTCTCTTAAATAACAGTTTTGACTCCTGATAACAGCCAATCATAATTATCCAACAGTTTTGAACCCTGGTAGCAGCCAATCATAACTAATCCACAATAAGTAATAGACAATTGGAAAACTTGCCATTTAATTAATCGACACCTCGCAGACTTGCCATGTAAGTCATCGACCCCCTATATGTGTATGTGTTTGTGTTGTGTGAGACCATAGGAGAGGGTGGAGATGTTGATATTGTATCATGGGTAAGTAATAATGGTGAATGGGTTGGGATATGCGGGTCCACCTCTGGACTACGTTGAGTTTTGTATTAAACTTGTAGCGACGCTGGTTGCTTTGGTGGTGGGATGGAGGTTCTTCGTCAGAATAAAAAGTGTTGAGATGATAATTTCAACTGCACTGTACTCCAGCCGCTTTACAAATTTGTATTGACAAGCTCTAGCACAGAGCCACTTGCTATTTTGCTGAACAATCAATTTTTCAAAACCTTACAGTCCTCCTTTGTACATTGAAAACGATCCTTTACAATGAAAAACAAAACATATTTTATATACACAGGAAACAAAGTATTTGTTCGATTTTGAACATGATATTTCGTTCTAATTTTTAAGGCTGGTGGTCCCCAACAATCCACGGGAGCAGTGGTCCCACAGTCCACATGGCAGGATATTACTCGCTCACAAAGTTTTGTAGCCAGTCTGCAGAGTTGAAGAACCAGACTTGAAGCTTTTAATTAGGCGAATTGAATAACTTTTTGGGTTTTATTTTGGGCCCATACCCAAAGCCTGATTTCAGACCTGAAATGTTTATACGCGCCGTTTGATAATAGTTTGGGTTACAATCTTCGCCAACGTCAGCATCCTAATTCTTAATGCGAACTTTTGTTGTTGCATTACAGTTTATTCAGACTTTTCAAGTCCAAAAGGTTGCGAAGGCGGAAAAGTTTGATTATGTTTTTGTTATATTTTTTTTCACCGCGCGATAAAGGTTTTAACCTTTGGTGTCATGTTTTGTTTTAAACACATATTATATGCGCATTTGTAATTTGTGGGGCCCAGAAGGGGCATACATAGTTTCATAGTTTTAGTTTTAGTTTTTTATATAGTTGTTTTTGTTTTTTTAAAGTATGATGCGCCATATAAAGTAAAGTGCCTGAAGACTTATTTGTAATGTAACTTTTGACATACACAGTAGTGTATTGAAAAGACAGTGTTAGCCCGAGAGGCAGAGTAAGGTAGTGTTTTTATACACAGTAGTGTATTAAAACAAAGTAGAAGAATTTTATATGAGAACAAGAGTGTGAGTTTGTTTTATGCACTGTGTTTGCAGCAATTAGTATTTGTAATCCCTCAGTCAGAGGAAGTTTTTGTAACTGTTTTATTTAATGAAATAGAAGTGTTGTTGTGTGCAAACTAAGTCTCCCTATGAAGCAATTTTTTTTTTTTAAATTTCTCTGTGTTCTAAGGAGAGTATTATTCTCTCTGTTTTGTTTTGGAATTCTCAGAAATTCCAACATGGTATCAGAGCTAGTCCAGGCTCTTTGAAGGTGTCGAAGAAGCTAAAGGAAGGATTTTTTGTTGCAACGGCTTCTCCAGCAGAGTGAAGGCTCAGTCAAAAGAATCCAAGGTATTTCTCAAAATAGATTTTTGTGTTACTGTTTGAATACAGTCATTTTATTTTATAAATTCACAGTCAATTATTTGAAGCATAGTTCAGAGTGCAAGTATGGCAGGAGCCAGCACTAGCATGAGTATTGGTAATACTCAGCTCCCATAATTTAATGGGAAAAACTATGATTACTAGGAAATCACTATGAGAGCCCTCTTTGCCTCTCAAGACCTATGGGAACTTTTTGAGGATGGTTTTGAAGAGCCAATAGATGAAAATGAGTTTAATACCTTAACTCAGGAAGAGAAGGAACTGTTGAAGAGAAATAAGAAGAAGAACTCTAAAGCCCTCTTCTATTTGTATCAAGCAGTACATGAGAGTGTGTTTCCAAGGATAGCAGTAGCTAAGAGATCCAAATAAGGATGGAAAACTCTCAAGACAGCCTATCAAGGCATAGAGAAAGTGAAGACAACAAAACTACAATTGCTGAGGAGAGATTTTGAGACTCTCTGCATGAAGGAGTCTGATAATATAGACTCATTCTTCACACATGTGATTGGAATCGTCACACAGATAAGGTCTCATGGAGAGAAACTTGAATAAAGGAGGATTGTGGAGAAACTATTGAGGAGCCTACCCTCAAGGTTTGATGTTATAGTCACCACCATAGAAGATACAAAGGATCTCTCAAACTTTTTAGTTGATGAGCTTCATGCATCACTGATGACACATGAACAAAGATTGGGTAGAAATGAAAACTCATCTTTGGAGCATGTCTTCAAGACCCAAATGTCCTTTGGAAGAGGAAGAGGTCAAGGCAGAGGACACAAGAAAGGAAGAGGCAGAATCCAAAACAGAGGTGGAAGAAACAGTCTAGCAAATACTCAAGGAAGGGGCAGTAATCAAAATCAGAACCAAGGCCAAAGCAGCAGCCAGTAAAGTGGACAACAACATGTTCATGGACAAAGGTATGATAATCCAATGTCCATTGTCATTATTGTAAAAAATATGGGAATTATGCAAATGAATGTAGGAAGAAGCAGCATGATATGGGTAATAGACCTAGTGCAAATTTCACTAGAGAAAATATCAGCCAAGATAAATTGCTTTTAGCTTGTAATATAGCTGAGGAAAAGAGTGAAGATTTATGGTTTCTAGACTCAAGTTGCAGTAACCATATGACAGGAAACATACTCATGTTTTCGATGTTAGATGAGAATGTGAAGTCACAAGTCACATTAGGGACAGATAGTAAAGTTTCTGTTATGGGAAAAGGAGATGTAAATGTCTTGAAAAGGAAAGGAGAAAAGAAATCCATAGCAGATGTTTATTATGTTCCTGGAATGAAATGTAACCTCTTAAGTATTGGACAGCTTGTTCAAAAGGGGTACAATGTTTTCTTTGAAGATGATGTATGCACCATCATGGATAACCACCAAGCAAACAATGTATTGCTGAAGTGAAGATGACAAGGAACAGAATGTTCCCTCTCAGGATGAGGGCAGATTTGAAGAATGGAGAAGAAATGGCAGCAGTGACACAAGAGGCTTTCCAAAGAGAAAAAAAAGATGAGAATTGGTTATGGCACTTGAGATTTGGACCTCTCAACTTTAGAGGTATTAACTTGTTGCATAGAAAAGGAATGGTAAGAGGTTTTCCATTGATTGAGAAACCGGATAGCCTTTGTGAAGGTTATATCCTGGGTAAACAACACAGAGAAAGTTTTCCATCCGGGAAAAGCATAAGGGAAAAATCACCCTTAGAAATTGTCCACTCAGATTTATGTGGACCAATGAAAACACCGTCACTTTCAAGCAGCCACTATATGTTAACATGTATTGATGATTTTACAAGAAAAACTTGGGTTTACTTTTTGAAAAACAAACGTGAAGTGTTTGAAATATTCTGCAATTTCAAAGCACTTGTGGAGAACCAAAGTGGGCTGCATATCAAAGTCCTAAGGACTGATAGAGGAGGTGAATATATCTATAAATAATTTCTATGTTTTTGCAGAGAAAATGGGATTCATAAGAAATTTACAGCAAGGCACACTCTGCAGCACAATGGAGTTGCCGAAAGGAAAAATAGAACAATCATGGATATGGTAAGGAGTATGCTAAATAGATGCCCTACAAAAGAAGTCATGAACAAAGTTCCAAAATAAGCATGGAGTGGGACAAAGCAAGGAGTCGCCCACATGAAATTTTTGGGTTGTGTGGCTTATGCACACATACCGGATCAGCTAAGGAAAAAGTTTGATAGCAAGGGGGAGAAATGTATTTTTATTGGATACATTGAGGAATCCAAAGCTTATAGGTTGTATAACCCATCCACCAAGAAGTTTATTGTGATTAGAGATGTTCAGTTTATTGAAGAGAAAGCTTGGGATTGAAGCATTGAGAAAACAATGAATGTTAAAAACTGTTTGTCTCGTGATGAAGATGATGAAGAGATGGCTGAAATACATCCCTCAATAGCAGCAACAACACAAGGACAGCAAGGAACACCCTTGAGGAGAAATGAAAGTGCTTCTCCAAGCACACCACAAGGAGGAGATTCGAGTGCTACTTCAAGCACTTGTACACCAAATGAAAGAGGAACAAAGTTCAAAAATGTAAATGAAATTTATGACCAAGAGGCAGGAAATGAAGGTATGAACTCTTTATTTGCTTTATATTTTCATGTTAATGATCCTATTCATTTTGAAGAAGCTATTAAAGATAGGAAATGGATAGAAGCTATGGATGAGGAGATTAATGCCATAGAAAGAAATAAAACATGGGATTTAGTTGAACTCCCAAAAGGTAAAGAAGTTATTGGAGTTAAATGGGTCTACAAGACCAAAAGTAATGTTGAAGGAAAAATTGAGAGACACAAGGCCAAACTTGTTGTCAAACGGTATAAGCAGTAGCATGGGAGAGACTATGAGGAAAATTTCGCACCGGTTGCAAGAATGGAAACCGTGAGAGCAGTGCTGTCCATAGCAGCACAAAACAAGTGGAAATTTTACCAAATGGATGTGAATTTAGCATTCCTAAATGGAGTGTTAATGGAAGAGGTTTACATTGAACAACCTCTAGGCTGTAGGTTTTAACCCTGAACAAAAATATCTACACACGAATCTTATAACAGAAAATAAACAATAGCGAGAGCATAAAACATAAAACAGATAAACACAGAGATTTTTCCCCTGGATCCCAAATTGGGACGACCAGCTTGATTTTTCATTATATTCCTTTTAGTGTTACAACACATATATATACATGCCGAAGCATACATAAACCCCAATCCATTAACCCTGGATTAGAACATAATCGTAGTTCCCTTGACCGGATCTACAAAAATACCAGGGGCCAAAAACCATAGAACCCCAAAACCATGTGCAAAACCATGCACAAAACCATGGGCGGATCCACCTATGAGTGGGTCCGCACAAAAACCAATTTTGGCCGGGGCGCCGGTTGCGGTGTGCTCGAGGCTGCTTCGCCCCTCGTGACCCCCTAGCTATGCCGACGCAACATACGACAACGTGGGGCTAATGGGTGGAAAGAATATTAGACATTTTAACATTCTCACTTATTTGTTTTCTTTCTGGAGACACAGGGCTTAGTCATTGGTCCAATTCTTCAACACCCATTGTTTCTCTACACCAAGAGAACTTCTGAGTGCTCACAGACTTTGTCAATGCATCTGCAGCATTCTTCAAAGTGTCCACCTTTACCAGCAACACCCTTTTAGCCTCAACCATATCTCTAACAAAGTGATATTGAACATCAATGTGCTTTGTCTTTGAATGGTAAGCAGGGTTCTTAGCCAAGAAAATTACACTTTGGCTATCACAGTCTATCCTTATAGCTTGCTGTACCAACCCCATACTCGAACACAATCTCTGCAACCAAACTGGTTCCTTGCTTGCATGAGTGGCTGCTATGTATTCTGCCTCTGTAGTTGAAAGAGCCACTACAGACTGTCTTTTACTCATCCAACTGACTGCGCCTCCAAATAGGCTAAACACATACCAACTTGTAGATCTTCTTTGGTCCAGATCTCCAGCCCAGTCTGCATCAACAAAACCATGAATGTCCAACATTCTTTCCAATCCTGGTCTTCCCTGGTAGCACAAGCCATAATCACTAGTGCCACGTAAATATATGAAAACCCGCTTCACTGCTGTCCAATGCTCCTTCCCTGGGTTTGACATAAACCTGCTCAATACTCCCACTGCATGTGCAATGTCTGGTCTAGTACAGACCATTGCATACATCAAGCTACCCACTGCACTTGCATATGGAACACGGGACATATACTCCTCTTCTTCTTGTGTTTTGGGACACTGTTCAGCAGACAGCTTTACACCTACAGGAATAGGAACCTTCACCGGTTTACTATCCTGCATATTGAACCTCTGCAATATAGTCTCGACATACTTCCTTTGGTTTAACCAGAGCTTCCTCTTTGCCCGATCTCTCTTAATTTCCATGCCAAAAATATAATTTGCAGCACCCAGATCCTTCATGTCGAATTTGGAGAACAGTTGGGTCTTCAAATCTTGGATAATTTCTTTGTCATTTCCAATCAACAACATATAATCCACATACAAGACCAAATAAATAACACGGTCACCAATTAATTTAAAATAAACACGGTGATCCTCCTTGCTTCTGGTGAAGCCAAGTCCCCGTATATAGGTATCAAATTTCTGATACCACATCCTTGGTGACTGTTTTAACCCATACAGAGACTTCTTCAACCTGCATACCAGTTCTTTCTTACCCTTCACCATAAAGCCTTGAGGTTGCTTCATGTAGATCTCTTCTTCTAGATCCCCGTGAAGAAATGTTGTCTTCACATCCATCTGTTCTATCTCAAAATCAAATGCAGCAGCAACAGATAAAAGTAATCTAATAGAAGTAACTTTGGCAACAGGAGAAAAAATATCACCAAAATCAATTCCCGGCACTTGGGAATAACCTTTCGCTACCAACCGAGCTTTGTATTTCTCCACCTTGCCTTCTACATTCATCTTCTTCTTAAACACCCATTTGCTCCCAATGGGCTTCCTTCTAGCCGGCAACTCCACTAGATCCCATGCCTCATTTTTGTGCAAGGATGCCATTTCATCAACCATGGCCTCCTTCCAGAGTTTTCCATCCTGCAGATCTACGCCTCCTAAACGATTCGGGTTCATCATCGGTTATAGTTAAGGAAAAACCTGAACGGAAAGCAGATGGACTATACCTTTCTGGTTGCCTTCTTTCCCGAACTGATCTTCTCAAAGCTGGAGTTTGTGGCTCTTCATCTTCTGAGTCTTCTTCTGTTGTAGAGTCTGATTCATCCTCCTTTAACTCAAACTCTATCTTCTCAGGTTCCTTTGGTAGGACTTCATGTTTAACAACATCTTTCACTTCTCTAAACACCACATCTCGGTTGTACACAACCTTCCTTGTTTCTGGGTTCCAAAGCTTGTAACCCTTTAAACCATCCTTATACCCAATAAAGATGCACCTTTCAGATTTATTATCAAACTTGGTCCTTTTCTCCTTTGGAACATGTACATATGCATCACATCCAAATACCCTTAGATGTGAAAGAGAGGGTTTCTTACCAGTCCATACCTCATGTGGGGTCTTATCCTCCAACGATGATGAAGGTGATCTGTTAACTAAGTAACATGCAGTCACCACTGTCTCTGCCTAGAATTCTTGTCCTAACCCGGTATCACTGAGCATGATTCTTTCCTTTTCCATCAGTGTTCTATTGATTCTTTCTGCAACTCCATTTTGTTGAGGTGTGTATGGAGTAGTCTTCTGCTGTGCTATACCACACTTCTTACAGAACTCTTCAAATTCCTTCTTGTAGAACTCCCCACCATTATCTGTCCTCAACGCCTTTATCTTCTTCTCTGTCTAATTTTCCACCAGAGCCTTAAATTCTTTAAATTTGTCAAAGACTTCAGATTTCTTCCTCAAGAAATATATCCATGTGTTCCTTGAGAAGTCATCTATGAATGAAACATAATACACAGATTTTCCTAGTGATGGAACTGACACAAGTCCAAACACATCATTGTGCACAAGTTCTAATATCTTGTTTGCCCTCTTAGCACCAGAAGGAAAACTCACCCGATTCTGCTTCCCATATACACAATGTTCACAGAAATCGAAATCCAGAGAGCAATTAGACATACTTTCTACCATACCATTTCTATGCAGTATCCGAAGGCCCTTCTCTCCAATATGTCCAAGCCTTTGATGCCATAGCATGGTCTTTTCTCCAGAGACAGCTAGGCTTTCCGTCCCACTTTTAGGAACCACAGAACTGTTACACCCATCAATAACAGTACTACCTTGTAGCTTGTACAGAGTTCCAGTCCGAACTCCCCGCATTAATACCGGTGCTCCCCGAACCATCTTGCAGGCATCTTTCTCGAACACTGTTTTTACACCTGCATCATCCATCTTGCTTACAGAAATCAGATTTCTGGCCAATGCAGGAATATGCAGAACACCAGGAAGTGTTCTAATCCTTCCACCTTGCAGCTTCAGCTTGACCTTTCCATGTCCAATGATTCTGGCCTTCCTATCATCCCCTAGGAAGACATCACCACCATCATATTTCTCATACTCGCAGAACCACTCCCTATGGGGAGTGAAGTGAAAGAATGCACCTGAGTCAATCAACCATGACTCATGATCTACATGTGTATTTGAAGAAGAAGCCAAATACACATCCCCACCTTCATCCGAGGTGGTTTTTGCCTCTGCAGAAGGAGCATCATCAGATCCCTTTCCTTTCTCGGGAGCTTTAGATCTGCAGTCCTTTTTGTAGTGCCCTTCCTTTCCACATTTCCAGCACACCTTTACAAACTTTCCAAGAGATTTAGATCTCACTCTAGATTTGGATCTCCCACTCGAAACCTTATTCTTGTTTCTATTCTAGGACCTTCCTCGTACATATAAGGCATCTCCATTCTAACCCTCTAAATTTCTCCGTCTCATTTCCTCCGACAGCAAGGCTGAGACAATATGTCATCAAAATTCAAGGTAGTTGTATTGCTACCTATTGCAATAACCAGAATGTCCCACGAGTCTGGTAGAGAGCACAACAAACTGATGCACTTATCTTCATCTGAGATTTTAATATCAACAGACGACAACTGACTTACCACGGTATTGAAGGCGTTCAGATGCTCTGTCACCGAGTCTCCATCCTTCATCCTCAGGTTATATAGATTTTTCCGCAGGAACAACTTATTCACCAGAGATTTAGATTGATACAAATTCCCTAGCTTGTCCCACAAGGTCTTCGCCGTAGCTTCCCAAGATACATTCAACAATATTGAATCTGAGACACACAACCGTATTGTGCTCTTAGCCTTACGATCCAGTTTCTTCCAGTCTTCATTTAACATTGTCGTTGGTTTAGTACCTGGATCTACCACAATCCACTGATCTTTATCCACCAGCAGATCCTCCATCTTGAGCTTCCACAACTCAAAACTCTGACCATTAAATTTCTCGATCTCTATCTTCCCGCTGCTCGCCATCTTCTTTCATAGCAAGAAACGATCCTGCAGATCTCCCAGCACTTGCCTGAGGTCTAGAGCCACAGGCTTGAAGCCCTCTAACAACAAGGCGTCCCCTTAGGCTTGGCTTGACTCCAGTGATACCAAATGTAGGTTTTAACCCTGAACAGAAATATCTACACACGAATCTTATAACAGAAAATAAACAATAGTGAGAGCATAAAACATAAAACAGATAAACACAGAGATTTTTCCCCTGGATCCCAAATTGGGACGACCAGCTTGATTTTTCATTATATTCCTTTTAGTGTTAGAACACATATATATACATGTCGAAGCATACATAAACCCCAATCCATTAACCCTGGATTAGAACATAACCGTAGTTCCCTTGACCGGATCTACAAAATACCAGGGGCCGAAAACCATCGAACCCCAAAACCATGTGCAAAACCATGCACAAAACCATGGGCGGATCCGCCTATGAGTGGGTCCCAACGGTGGCGACTGCTTCGCCCCTCGCGACCCCCTAGCTACGCCCGACGCAACATACAACGCGTGGGGCTAATCGTGGAAAGAATATAACACATACCCAACATAGGCTATGAGAAGAAAGGCCAAGAGCACAAAGTGTGCATATTGAAGAAAGCTCTTTATGGGCTGAAACAAGCACCAAGAGCATGGTACAGTAGGATAGATTCCTATCTACTAGAAAATGGATTTGAAAAATGTGAGGGAGAACCACCCTATACATCAAAGAGAAATATGGTAAGATGTTGATTGTTGTGTTATATGTTGATGATGTGATCTTTACAGGTAATGATGATAACCTTGTTGAAAATTTTAAAACAGTCATGAAGGATGAATTTGAAATGACTGATATGGGTTTGTTGAAATACTTCTTAGGAATAGAAGTAGAGAAAAATGAAAATGGGATTTTTATGTCACAAGAAAAATATGTTAATAAAGTTTTGGAGAGATTTAACATGCAGGATTGCAAGGCAGCAATAACTCCCACAGTGATGGGATTAAAACTCAACAAAGAGGACAAAAACAAGGATTTTGATCCTAGTTTGTACAAGGTCATAGTTGGCAGCCTCATGTATTTGACTACAACTAGGCCTGATATAATGCATGTTGTTAGTTTGATTTCCAGATTCATGGAGAGGCCAAAAGAAGCACATTGGCAGGTAGAAAAAATAATTCTTAGGTATGTTAAAGGAACTAAAAGGTATGGTATTTTGTATACTAATTCAAAAAATTCAGAATTAATTGGATACACTAACAATGATTGGGCTGGAGGTGTAGATGACCGGAAAAGTACTTCTAGTTATGTTTTTCACATGGGTTCATGAGCCATTTCATGGGCTTCTAAGAAACAACCTATTGTAGCATTGTCTACAACAGAGGCAGAGTATGTGGCAGCTACAGCAGCAGCATGTCAAGCAGTGTGGATGAGAAGGATGTTGAGGAGATTATGTCAAGAACGGGTAAAAGGGACAGTGATTTACTGTGACAATAACTTAGCTATTGCATTATCAAAGAATTTTGTGTTTCATAAAAGAACGAAACACATTTATACCAAGTTTCACTACATCAAGGAATTGGCGAACAATGGAGAAATTGTTTTAGAACATTGCAGAAATCAAGAGCAGTTTGGAGACATTCTGACCAAGCCATTGGGATAGAAAAGGATTGAGTTTTTAAGGAAATGTTTGGGTATGACTGATAACCTAGTAGTTGAACTTAAGGGGGAGTGTTGAAATGATAATTTCAACTGCACTGTACTCCAGCCGCTTTCCAAATTTGTATTGACAAGCTCTGGCACAGAGCCACTTGCTATTTTGCTAAACAATCAATTTTTGAAAACCTTACAGTGCTCCTCTGTACATTGAAAACAATCCTTTACAATGAAAAACACTACGTCTTTTATATACATAGGAAACAGGGTATTTTTTTGATTTTGAACGCAAGAGTTTGTTCTAAGTTTGAAGGATGGTGGTCCCCAATAGTCCACGAGAGAAGTGGTCCCACAAACCACATGGCAAGATAGTAATCGCTCACAAAGTTTTGGAGCCGGTCTGCAGAGTTGAAGAACCAGACCCGAAGATTTTAATTAGGTAGATTGAATAACTTTTCGAGTTTTATTTTGGGCCCATACCCAAAGCCTAACTTCAGACCCGAAATTTTTATATGCGTCATTTGATAATATTTTTGGGTTATAATCGGCACCGACGTCAGCATCCCAATTTGTAATGCGAACTTTTGTTGCATTATAGTTGTGAAGGCGGAAAAGTTTGATTATGTTTTTCTTATATGTTTTTTCACCGCACGATAAAGGTTTTTAACCTTTGGTGTCATTTTTTGTTTTAAACACATATTATATGCACGTTTGTAATTTGTGGGGCCCGGAAGGGGCATACATAGTTTCATAGTTTTAGTTTTAGTTTGTTATATAGTTGTTTTTTCTAATTAAAGTATGATGCGCCATATAAAGTAAAGTGCCCGAAGACTTATTTGTAATGTAACTTTTGACATACACAGCAGTGTTTTGAAAAGACTGTGTTAGCTTGAGAGGTAGAGTAAGGTAGTTGTTTTATACACAGCATTGTAGTAAAACAGAGTAGAAGAATTTTATATGAGAGACAGAGTGTTTTCAGACAGAGTGTGAGTTTTTTTTATGCACTGTGTTTGCAGCAGTCAGTATTTGTAATCCCTTAGTCAGAGGAAGTTTTTGTAACAGTTTTATTTAACGAAATAGAATTGTTGTTGTGTGCAAACTCTGTCTCCCTGTGAAGAAAATTTTTGTTTTAATTTCTCTGTGTTCTGAGGAGAGTATTATTCTCTCTGGTTTGTTATGGAATTCTCAGAAATTCCAACAAAAAGGATGTTGCCCCCTAGGCCTTTTCCGTTGCCCATCATCGGAAATATGCTCCACGTACTCGGAGGGATACTGCACCAATCGCTGGCAGTTCTTTCTCTCAAATTCGGGCCTCTCATGTATACTTTGGCTCTAATCTCGGCTTAGTCAGCTCTTCTCCTGAGATGGCCAGGGAGTTTCTGAAGACTCATGATCTACTTTTGGCCTGCAGATGTCCATTAATTTTGACATCGGTTGTGCTCTATATGGGCCTTACTGGAGGCAAATGCGTAAGGTCTGTGTTTTACGAATGCTCATCTCCAAACAATTGGATTACTTCCACTTTATAAGAGGAGAGGAAGTCTCTGCTATGATTCACATTGTTATTAACAATTCAAACCATCCATTAAACATTGGCCAAACTGTGTCGACCCTTACCAGCTATATAATCTTCAGGATGACTGATAACATGAATTATATTATAATTCATGATAATAACATGAATTATCATGATTTTAAATAACATGAATTATCATGAGATTTTAAATAACATGAATTTGATCTTCCTTCTCTCCCTTATTTACAAGTTGTGGTGAGAGAAACTCTTAGACTCCATCCACCTGTGTCGCTTTCCATTACCCACTATTCTGCAAAAGCCTGAAATGTGTTAGGCTATGAAATCCCCAGAAACACTCACGTTTTAATGAACCTTTGAGCGATATGAAGGAACCCAAAGTCATGGGAGGATCCGGAGCGGTTCGTGCCTGAGAGACTCATGCAGGAGGATGGAAGAATTAAGAAATTTGAGTGGATGCCATTCAGAGGAGGTAGGAGATGATGCCCGGGAGAGCTGCTAGGAATACTGATTATAGAGTTTGCAGTGTCGCAGCTAGTTCTCTGCTTTGACTAGAGGCTTCCTGATGGTGAGAAGTGGGAATAGCCACGAGTTCCCACTCTTTGCATGAAGGAGTCTGATAATATAGACTCATTCTTCACACATGTGATTGGAATGGTCACACAGATAAGGTCTCATGGAGAGACACTTGAAGAAAGGAGGATTGTGGAGAAACTATTGAGGAGCCTACCCTCAAGTTTTGATGTTATATTCACCACCATAGAAGAGACAAAGTATCTCTCAAAATTTTTAGTTGATGAGCTTCATGCATCACTAATGACACATGAACAGAGATTGGGTAGAAATGAAAACTCATCTTTGGAGCATGTCTTCAAGACTCAAATTTCCTTTGGAAGAGGAAGAAGTCAAGGTAGAGGAAACAAGAAAGGAAGAGGCAGAAGCCAAAACAGAGGTGGAAGAAACAGTCCAACAAATTCTCAAGGAAGGGACAGCAATCAAAATCAAAACCAAGGCCAAAGCAGCAGCTAGCAAAGTGGAAAACAACATGCTCATGGACAAAGGTATGATAAATCCAATGTCCAATGTCATTATTGTAAAAAATATGGGCATTATCCAAATGAATGTAGGAAGAAGCAGCATGATATTGGTAATAGACCTAGTGCAAATTTCACTAGAGAAAATATCAGCCAAGATTAATTGTTTTTAGCTTGTAATATGGCTGAGGAAAAGAGTGAAGATTTATGGTTTCTAGACTCAGGTTGCAATAACCATATGATAGGAAACATACTCATGTTTTCAATGTTAGATGAGAATGTGAAGTCACAAGTCACATTAGGGACAGATAGTAAAGTTTCTGTTACGGGAAAAGGAGATGTAAATGTCTTGACAAGGAAAGGAGAAAATAAATCCATAGTAGATGTTTATTATGTTCACAGAATGAAATTTAACCTCTTAAGTATTGGACAACTTGTTCAAAAGGGGTACAATGTTTTCTTTAAAGATGATGTATGCACCATCATGGATAACCACCAAGAAAACAATGTATTGCTGAAGTGAAGATGACAAGGAACAGAATGTTCCCTCTCAGGATGAGGGCAAATTTGAAGAATGGAGAAGAAATGGCAACAGTGACACAAGAGGCTTTCCAAAGAGAAAAAAAAAGATGAGAATTGGTTATGGCACTTGAGATTTGGACATCTCAACTTTAGAGGTCTTAACTTGTTGCATAGAAAAAGAATGGTAAGAGGTTTTCCATTGATTGAGAAACCAGACAGCCTTTGTGAAGGTTGTATCTTGGGTAAACAACACAGAGAAAGTTTTCCATCCGGGAAAATCATAAGGGAAAAATCACCCTTAGAAATTGTCCACTCAGATTTATGTGGATCAATGCAAACACCATCACTTGCAAGCAGCCACTATATGTTAACATGTATTGATGATTTTACAAGAAAAACTTGGGTTTACTTTTTGAAAAACAAAAGTGAAGTGTTTGAAATATTCTGCAATTTCAAAGCACTTGTGGAGAACCAAAGTGGGTTGCATATCAAAGTCCTAAGGACTGATAGAGGAGGTGAATATATCGCTAAATAATTTTGGTGTTTTTGCAGAGAAAATGGGATTCATAAGGAATTTACAGCAAGGTACACTATGCAGCAAAATGGAGTTGCCGAAAGGAAAAATAGAACAATCATGGATATGGTAAGGAGTATGCTAAAGGAAAAACATTTTCCAAATGATTATTGGGCTGAAGCTGTACATTGTGCATCATATATATTGAATATATGCCCTACAATAGCAGTCATGAACAAAGTTCTAGAAGAAGCATTTAGTGGGACAAAGCAAGGAGTCACCCACATGAAAGTTTTTGGTTGTGTGGGTTATGCACACATACCAGATCAGCTAAGGAAAAAGTTGGAAAGAAAGGGGGAGAAATGTATTTTTATTGGATATATTGAGGAATCCAAAGATTATAGGTTGTATAACCCATCCACCAAGAAGTTTATTGTGAGCAGAGATGTTCAATTTATTGAAGAGAAAGCTTGGGATGGAAGCATTGAGAAAACAGTGAATGTTAAAAACTGTTTGTCTTGTGATGAAGATGATGAAGAGATGGCTGAAATAAATCCCTCAATAGCAGCACCAACACAAGGATAGCAAGGAACACCCTTTAGGAGAAACGAAAGTGCTTCTCCAAGCACACCACAAGGAGGAGATTCGAGTGCTACTTCAAGCACTTGTACACCAAATGAAAGAGGAACAAAGTTCAAAAATTTTAATGAAATTTATGACCAAGAGGCAGCAAATGAAGGTATGAACTCTTTATTTTCTTTATATTTTCATGTTGATGATCCTATTCATTTTGAAGAAGCTATTAAAGATAGGAAATTGATAGAAGCTATGGATGAGGAGATTAATACCATAGAAAGAAATAAAACATGGGATTTAGCTGAACTCCCAAAAGGTAAAGAAGTTATTGGAGCTAAATGGGTCTACAAGACCAAAAGTAATGCTAAAGGAAAAATTGAGAGACATAGGGAAAAACTTGTTGTTAAAGGGTATAAGTAGTAGCATGGGAGAGACTATGAGAAAACTTTCGCACCAGTTGCAAGAATGGAAACTGTGAGAGCAGTGCTATCCATAGTAGCACAAAACAAGTGAAAAGTTTACCAAATGGATGTGAAGTCAACATTCCTAAATGGAGTGTTAATGGAAAAGGTTTACATTGAACAACCTCTAGGCTATGTGAAGAAAGGCCAAGAGCACAAAGTGTGCATATTGAAGAAAACTCTTTATGGGCTGAAACAAGCACCAAGAGCATGGTACAGTAGGATAGATTCCTATCTACTAGAAAATGGATTTGAAAAATGTGAGGGAGAACCCACCCTATACATCAAAGAGAAAGATGGTAAGATGTTGATTTTTGTGTTATATGTTGATGATGTGATCTTTACAGGTAATGATGATTACCTTGTTGAAAATTTTAAAACAGTCATGAAAGATGAATTTGAAATGACTGATATGGGTTTGCTGAAATACTTCTTAGGAATAGAAGTAGAGAAAAATGAAAATGGGATTTTTATATCACAAGAAAAATATGTTAATGAAGTTTTGGAGAGATTTAACATACAGGATTGCAAGGCAGCAATAACTCCCACAGTGATGGGATTAAAACTCAACAAAGAGGACACCAACAAGGATTTTGATCCTAGTTTTTACAAGGTCATAGTTGGCAACCTCATGTATTTGACTGCAACTAGGCCTGATATAATGCATTTTGTTAGTTTGATTTCCAGATTCATGGAGAGGCCAAAAGAAGCACATTGGAAGGCAGCAAAAAGAAACTTGTGGTATGTTAAAGGAACTAAAAGGTATGGTATTTTTTATACTTCTTCAGAAAATTCATAATTAATTGGATACACTAACAATGATTGTGCTGGAAGTGTAGATGACTGGAAAAGTACTTCTAGTTATGTTTTTCACATGGGTTCATGAGCCATTTCATGGGCTTCTAAGAAACAGCCTATTGTAGCGTTGTCTACAGTAGAGGCAGATTATGTGGCTGCTACAACAGCAGCATGTCAAGCAGTGTGGATGAGAAGGATGTTGAGGAGTTTATGTCAAGAATGGGTAAAAGGGACAGTGATTTACTGTGACAATAGCTTAGCTATTGCATTATCAAAGAATTATATGTTTCATAAAAGAACAAAACACATTGATACCAAGTTTCACTACATCACAAAATTGGTGAACAATGGAGAATTTTTTTTAGAACATTGCAAAAGTCAAGAGCAGTTTGCAGACATTCTGACCAAGCCATTGGGACAAAAGAGTTTTGAGTTTTTAAGGAAATGTCTGGGTATGACTGATAACCAAGCAGTTGAACTTAAGGGGGAGTGTTGAAATGATAATTTCAACTGCACTGTACTCTAGCCACTTTCCAAATTTGTATTGAAAAGCTCTGGCACAGAGCCACTTGCTATTTTTCTAAACAGTTAATTTTTGAAAACCTTACAGTCCTCCTCTGTACATTGAAAACAGTCCTTTACAATGAAAAACACAACATCTTTTATATACACAGAAAACAGAGTATTTGTTTGATTTTTAACGGAAGAGTTTTTTCTAAGTTTGAAGGTTGGTGGTCCTCAGTAGTCCATGGGATCAGTGGTCCCATAGACCATGTGGCAGGATATTACTCGCTCACAAATTTTTGGAGCCGTTTCGCAGAGTTGAAGAACCGGACCCGAAGATTTTAATTAGGCGAATTGAATAACTTTTCGGGTTTTATTTTGGGCCCGTACCCAAAGCCCATTTTCAGACCCGAAATGTTTATACGCGTCGTTTGATAATAGTTTCGGGTTACAATCTGCACCGACATCAGCATCCCAATTCGTAATGCGAACTTTTGTTGCATTATAGTTTATTCAGACTTTTGAAGTCCAAAAGGTTGCGAAGGTGGAAAAGTTTGATTATGTTTTTGTTATATGTATTTTCACCGTGCGATAAAGGTTTTTAACCTTCGGTGTCATGTTTTGTTTTAAACACATATTATATGCGCGTTTGTAATTTGTGGGGCCTAGAAGGGGCATACGTAGTTTCATAGTTTTAGTTTTAGTTTGTTATGTAGTTGTTTTTTTATTAAAGTATGATGTGCCATATAAAGTAAAGTGCCCGAAGACTTATTTGTAATGTAAATTTTGATAAACACAGCAGTGTTTTGAAAAGACCGTGTTAGCCTGAGAGGCAGATTAAGGTAGTTGTTTTATACACATCATTGTAGTAAAAAAGAGTAGCAGAATTTTATATGAGAGACAGAGTGTTTTTAGACAGAGTGTGAGTTTGTTTTATGCACTACGTTTGCAGCAGTCAGTATTTGTAATCCCTCAGTCAGAGGAAGTTTTTGTAACAATTTTATTTAATGAAATAGAAGTGTTGTTGTGTGCAAACTCTGTCTCCCTGTGAAGCAAATTTTTGTTTTAATTTCTCTGTGGTCTGAGGAGAGTATTATTCTCTCTGTTTTGTTCTGGAATTCTCAGAAATTCCAAAAAAAAGGAAGTTTCCCCCTAGGCCTTTCCTGTTTCCCATCATCGGAAATATGCTCCACATACTCGGAGGGATTCCACACCAATCACTGGCAGCTCTTTCTCTCAAATTCGGGCCTCTCATGTATACTTCAGCTTCGATCTCGGCTTAGTCATCTCTTCTCCTCAGATGGCCAAGGAGTTTCTGAAGACTCATGATCTAATTTTGGCCTACAGATTTCCATTAATTTCGAAATTGGTTGTGCTCTATATGGGCCTTACTGGAGGAAAATGTGTAAGTTCTGTGTTTTACGAATGCTCATCTCCAAACGATTGGATTACTTCTGCTTTATAAGAGAAGAGAAAGTCTCTACTATGATTCGCATTTTTATTAACAATTCAAACCATCCAGTAAACATTGGCCAAACTGTGTCGACCCTTACCAACTATATAATCTGCAGGATGACTGATAACATGAATTATATTATAATTCATGATAATAACATGAATTATCATGATTTTAAATAACATGAATTATCATGAGATTTTAAATAACATGAAGTTGATCTTCCTTCTCTCCCTTATTTACAAGTTGTGGTGAGAGAAACTCTTAGACTCCATCCACCTGTGCCGCTTTCCATTACTGACTATTCTGCAGAAGCCTGCAATGTGTTAGGCTATGAAATCCCCAGAAACACTCGTGTTTTGGTGAACCTTTGAATGATAGGAAGGAACCCAAAGTCATGGGAGGATCCGGAGTGGTTCGTGCCTGAGAGACTCATGCAAGAGGATGAAAGAATGAGGAATTTTAAGTGGATTCCATTTGGAGGATGCAGGAGATGATGCCCGAGAGAGCTGCAGGGAATGTTGATTATAGAGTTTGCAATGTCGCAGCTAGTGCTCTGCTTTGACTGGAGGCTTCCTGATGGTGAGAAGTGGGAACAGCCATGAGTTCATTGGTCATGGTGATTCCAGTAAATTTTTCGGACATATCCAATTCCTCCCCAATCATCTCATTAGGTATGTGGAAGGAATTCGATAGGTCTAAAAAGTTTACTAGAATCACCCTGACCAAGGCATATGAAATCGTGGTTGTTCTGACTTCTTGCCTAGCCTTCGTACTTTAATCTATATACAACCACATGCTTCACTTCACTTGGAAGCTTCAATAAAAACATAGCGCACAGAGCTATTGAAAATAATTTAAGAATAACCATGTTAAGTTGTAATAGGGTGACGATTGTAATTATTTTATTTAATGGAGAAAGTAGATAGGGAGGTTATATATATATATATATATATATATATATATATATATATATATATATATATATATATATATATATATATATATATATATATAAAATAATAATATATATATATATATATATGTGTCTTTCTATCTATATATATAAAGTTTAATATTAGATTTTATAATATTAGGTTTAAAATATAATATTTTATAATATTATGGTTTATAATATTAGGTTTATTAATATTGTTATAGATTTATATATTTATATCAATCATATTTATCAAATTTACTAATGTGGTTGTGCTAGTTTGATATTTCTCAACTATGTTGATGTGTAAGATTATAATTAACTTCCATTTTAAGGGTAAAAATACATCATTATATTGTAAACAATGCAAATAAAGTTCAATTTATTATTTTGCTTGCAATCCAATAAGTTTTGATACTTTTTCATAAGCAATGTGAATAAGTTGAATTTATTATTTTGTTTGTAACTGAACAATTATTTTGTACTTGAATAATAACTTTTTTTGTACAAACAAGAAGTGCCTTATCTTCTGAAATTTGTGATATTTTAAATAACATGAATTATCATTTTAAATAAAATGAATTATCACGAGGTGTAGACGAGTTGGTTTGTGTGTGGTTTAGCTCCATCTGCGGTTTATTACCATCTAGGTAATAAGTTCAAACCTCATGGAGAGGGGTTGAGGATGAAAGCCACTTTAGGTGAATTAAACTTCCCAAAGGGTGTGTATGACTTGTCATTTGTAGGAGGGTCCAAATATGAATTACTATATAGTTGAGATATAATTAAGTGTATATATTGATTTCTAATCCTATTTGATTGCTTGAACTAGATGCATTGAATTTAGTTTACATTTTTATTTCTAATCCTATTTGATTGTTTGCACAAGATGCATTGATTTTAGTGTAGAAGTTGATTTGTAATCTTATTTGATTGTTTGAACTAGATTCATCGATTTCAGTGTAGATGTTGATTTCTGATTTGATGCAACTAGATGTATGATGTAAATTAATTTCAAAGTAATTAGATTAATAGTGTGCATTGATTTCAGTGTAAACACATCTCTGACCTATCCATCTGTATATTTATCTCCCATTGTATCTCCTTCTTTATATCTCTATCTCACCCCCCAAACATACACTCTCTCTCTCCATCTCTCTCTCTCTCTCTCCCTTTTCCACTCCCTCTCTTTCTCTTCTCCTTCTCTCTCTCTAACACTTCTCTCTCCATATCTATATCTCTTCTTCCCCACCCTATCTTTGCATATCTCTTCTCCCCTCTATCCTCCCCTCCATATATATCTCTATCTCACCCCCAAAACATACACACACACTCTTAGTCTGAGCACATAAACATTATTCATGACATGAATTGACTTATGTGTTGCAATAATTCTCAACAAAAAAAATGATATTTGCAATAATTCTCAAAAAAGGGCAAAAAGTGTAACCCAACGTCACATTTTCACCCTAAATACAATACTTGAATTTTAATCATAAACAAAATTTTCACTGACCTTAAATGTCTTCTTCTTGAAACCATAAACCATTTGTCATTGGCGTCATTCTTATTATTCCCACTTTCCATCATTCAAAATTGTTAGTCACTTTGCATTCAAACACAGTAATAGAGAATAAATAATCATGTGACAATAAGAATAATAAAATAAAATAGTTTCAAATTGATCACAATGAAGATTGTTTGTAATTGAATTCATTCTTATTACTCACATTTTCTGTCATTTAACATTGTTACATTGTCACTTTGGACCTAAAATTTTTATTTCATCATTCAAGTTAGTAACAATCTCATCATTCATTATTAATATTAGAAATTTTTAGCATACTTAAAATGATCAAAATAATTAGATGTTCAAAAAATTTTGTATGACCACACACGACTGAAACCAACCTAGATCCATCTTAACCCTAGATTTATCAAACACCAAGAGGGATCAAATCTCTCGAGTTGCAAACCTTTCCTCAAATTTTTCACTCAAAAAAGAGGTTTGCACCTCGAGAGATTTGATCCCTCTCGGTGCTTGATAGATCCAGGGTTAAGATGGATCTAGGATGGTTTAAAATTATTGGAGATTCCATGGAGATGTTTTCAAAGCCATGAAAATTTTATGATGTTGGAGGAAAAGTGACAAACATTATCATTAGCTTTAAAAAGGTTTTTAATTTCATTTCACATTCCTCTTATTTCCATGTTGAAAGACACCTTAGCTATGTGGCAAACAAGTGAGCTAAGATAACTTCCTACCTTGAGATTGGAATACTATTGAAAAATGAGGGTAGCAATACATGCTATATCCTATAGCTCTAAGTCCAATTTAATAGTTTCACATCATATTTATTCTCTCATGAATTAGAGTTCATCATTCCATTTGCATTAGTTTGGGAAATTGAAGGAGCCTTTGTAGTACCCTAATCATGTGTTCATTAATTTTGGTAGTACGACGCTAGTACAATGAACTGTCATAAATTGAAACCCACAAAAAACAACACAAAGTACAAGATAAAAAACATTTCCCACAATAAACATTTTCAGTAATGAATGCAACATCCGTTTATGTAAACAGATATGGAGAGGTGGACCCGACCAACCACTCAAGTAGATTGAGAGAACATGCAATTGGGATAAGGGTTGGAAATTCCAAGGATGGTCAATGGGAAAGTAGTATTCTAACCAGCTTGTTTTTTTTGCCTTGGAAATCATGGAAATTTGAACAAGATTTTAACAAAATCCGTGAGGGGATTTTGTAAATCCATGTTATAGTTGTCAAGCTTCAAGATTTTGGGTGTCCTAGAAGTTTATGATGGTGCTAAATTCATTTATACCATTAAAAACATGATTTGAACACTGCTACTACAAGAAATCCAACGAGAAAAGCCCACAAACAACTTCATGTTTTTTCCCACAAAAAAACCTCCATCCCACCACCAAAGCGGCAGAAAATTTCAGACAAAAATCAAAGTAGTGAGGAATTGGGCTAACATATCCCAGCCCATTCACCATTATTACTTAGATAGAATACAATATCTATGGCTCCACCCTCTCTTATGGTCTCGCACAACAGAAACACATATAAGGGGTGTCCAAATTGATGATCAGTTGTTCAACATAGTTATTTATGTGACGAGTGTAGTGAAGCCAAATGAACATTAATTCCGTCATATGTCAATGGCTTACAAAGCAAGTCCACCAACCCCATGACAATGACGATTGAGAAGGTATAAATATAATTGTTATTTCTCAATTATAAAAATGTTCAAGATTATTAATGATCAATTTTAAAATATAATGTGAATGGTGACTATTTTAATTGTGTTGATTTTTAAAAACAATGAAATGGATTTGAATTCTTCGAGGAGAATATATATATATATATATATATATATATATATATATATATATATATATATATATATATATATATATATATATATATATATATATATATATATATATATATATATATATATATATATTTTTTTGTTTCATCATTAGTGTGGGCAGTTATGGTTGGGAAGATAATATTTTTTTATGTTAAAAAAACCATATTATTTTGGAATGATTTGTTGGTACCTTATAAAATGTAGCTTTTCACTCTTATCAGATATCTAATAATGTTAAATCATAAATATTAATTTATAATAAAAAATTCACAATTTTAAATTATACTCCAAAAATTATCTTAAATTACTCCAAAACTTAAATTATTAGTGTGGACAGTTATGATTTTCTACTACTCAGAGTCTCCTCTATTATTTTAGAAAATGTTTGTAAAGAGTAGACTTTCTCTCCCATAAAATATCTAAGAATGTTGAACACTATTATTTAAGAAATTTTTTGTAAAGAGTAGACTTTCGGTCCTATAAGATATCTACGAATGTTGAACCATCAAGATAAATTCTTAATCAAGCATAAGAAATTTTAAATTATATTTCAAAAAGTAAATTAGTAGTCTCCACAATTATGATTGGCCACTACTAGGAGTCAATACTATTATTTAAGAAAAAACATGTTATCTTGGAATGTCTTGTTGGTGGTTTGTAAGGGGTAGAATTTAACTCCTATCAAATACCTTAGAATTTGGAACCATTAAGTTTAATTCTTAATCAAACTTTGACAATTTTAAATTGTACTCCAAAACTTAATTTAGTAGTGTGGATAGTTATGATTGACCACTATTAAGATTCAACACTCTTATTTAATATAAAACATCTTATCTTGGAATGACTTGTTGGTGGTTTGTAAGGGGTAGACTTTCACTCATACAAAATACCTAAAAATATTGAGCTATTAAGATAAATTCTTAATCAAGAAAAAACAATTTTAAATTATACTTCAAAACCTAAATTACTAGTATGGACAATTATGATTGGCCACTACCTAGAGTCAATACTATATTTACGAATAACCATGTTATCTTGGAATATGATGACTATTGTAATTATTTTATTTATTTAAGAACAAAGAGAAATTGTTTCCATGTAGTTTGAGAAAAGTAGATAGAGAGGTTATATATATATGTATGTTTACTTTTAAAATACTAGGATTTAATATTAGGTTTAAAATTAGGTTTAAAATATTAGATTTTATAATATTAGGTTTAAAATATAATGTTTTATAATATTAGGTTTATTAATATTGTTATAGGCTTATAGCGGTATATCAACCACATTTACCACTTTTACTAATGTGATTGTGCATGTGCTTGATATACTTCTATCAACGTCTCAACTGCATTTAATAATGTGGTTGTGCTAGTTTGATACTTCTCAACTATGTTGATGTGTAAGATTATAATAAACTTCCCTTTTAAGTGTAAAATACATCATTATATTGTCAACAATACAAATAAAGTTGAATTTATTATTTTTCTTGCAATCCAATAAATTTGGAGACATTTTCATAAGAAATGTGAATAAGTTGAATTTATTATTTTTCTTGTAACTGAACAATTATTTTGTACAAATAAGAACTTTTTGCACAAACAAGAATTGCTAATATCTTCTAAAATTTGTGAGATTTTAAATAAAATGAATTATTATGAGGTGTAGATCAGTTGGTTTGTGTGCGGTTTAGTTCCATCTAGGTAATACGTTCAAAACTCATGGGGAGGGGTTGAGGATGAAAGCCACTTTAGGTGAATTAAAATTCCCAAAGGGTGTGTATGATTTGTCATGTGTAGGAGGATCCAAAGGTGAATTACTATATATTTGAGATAGAATCTAGTTAAGATGAAAGTAGAAGAGGAGAAAGGAGGAATAACTTGTTAGATAAGTTGTAGTTCAACTTGAAAATGATAATGAACTAAGAAAGTAGGAAGTAGTTTGGATAGAAACAGTTAAAAATTTCTAGAAATGATTTTCTTCATACATTATATTTTTTTCAATTATTATTTTGCTAATAGAGGATTATTCGTTAGAGATGAAAGGAGTGGGTGGGTTCATCTTAGACCTTAGAGGAACACATGAATATGTGTTTGCATGGGGATTATTAATGATTCAAAATTTCATAAAATCATCATCATTAGGGACTCAAAAAGTACAATAAGAACCCCAATTAAAAACCAATGTCACGCTAAAGAACCAAAAGTACATAAAATTTTTAAAATAAATTGACATGTTAAAGGACATGAAATTCTATCACATTCTTAGAGTAAGGAAACTAAATTCAAATGAAAATCCAAAGTCTGCACCAATGTGTGTTTGAAGATAAACATGGACAATACATAGTTTAGGTCTCATAGCCTTAATTAGTGAAATGATTGGGTATTTTAATAATAAAATTTAAGAAAAACGTTTTGGGGAGTATGTGAACCCAATTTTAAAATAATCATTTTTGTCATGATATTTAATTGGAATGCATGCCAATTGAATGACATCATAAATTTCATGAATCTTCACTTCTTCAAATTACATAATTGACTAATGGGAGAAGAAACACACAGAGTTCGGTGTTGTGGAGGAAAATATATCCACCCTCCTCCATGATTACAATTTATATGGGTAGGATAATATAGGGCTTAAGTGGTGTAACAAAATGAATTATAAAGGACAAAGGATTTATGGGTTTGAGTTTTAGTTTGAGCTACACAAATTAGAAGGGTTAAAAGGGCTAAAACATTAGAGCTCAAAATTTGTAATAGATTTGGGGAGGGGGATTACTTTAGAAGATTAATTGGTTCCATCACTCCATTAGATATAAGCTCAGTGAGGATGGAAAAGGAAGAAATGACAACACAGTAGTGGCGAAGAGGAATTGGATAAATTTGAGTGAAGATGCATATGTAGTCATGGTGCATAAGTTCTTAGTGTCTTTTGTGAGCTCATAGAAATGAAGAGAATTAACAAAGAGAATTAAAATAGAATAAGTAACTTGATTTTAGATCTAGTTAATTTCACTAAGAAAATATGCACTTGAGAAATCCTAAGGGTAAAGGATGAGGCTACCAATGCAAGTAAGACATTATGGAATTAAAATATGAATGTGCTTCACTTAGAACCATTTTTTTATTTCTATTTGGCTTGTAGAATTTAGACTCTACCAACATTCTTCTCTCAGCTAGCTCAAATGGTGTTAAAGAATGGTTTTAAAGAGGAATAACTAGTTGAGAAAATTTTTCTTGCTATTGCAAGTTCACGATATGGAAAAAATCAAGAAGTCAACATTGATTTGAAGATCTCAAATTTCCCGGGAAACATGTTTTTTTACATAGTTCAAAATTAAAGTTTAAATTGGTTTATTTGTTAAAATTTAATCTTTTCGAGGAAGAAGATTTGAAGTGAATAGAAATTAATACAATGGAAATTGTGACATATATAATCATTGAAAAGGGAAGAACTAGAAACTACTCCTTTGTTGAACAATTTGATTGTGGTATTTTGATAATATAAACCATTTGTTTCTATTTAAAATAAAACAAAATATAAACCATTGGTAAAATAGAAACTAGGGTAAAATTGAAGAGTCTAAGAGAAGAGAGTTTTGAAAATTAATGGTGAAGGAAAGTGTGTTATTCAGAACTAGAGGTTCTACTATTTTAGTAGGACAAGGCTAAGAGGTGTAAGTAACTACAAAAAAAACCAATTTTAAAAAATAATTCATTAGGGAATTCCATTTATTGTCGAGAACAATCTATATATTTTATTTCATGGAAATTTATTTCTAAGAATGAAAACTTATTTTAAATTCTAGAAATCTTGGCCAATATTTCTAGTTTCTAATATGAAAACTATAAAACCTTTAGGGATATTTTTGTAAAGTTATTAAAATTTATAATCATTTTATAGTGCATGTATAAAATTTTGGCTTGGTAATATCATATTTAGAAAAATGGAAATTGGAGAATCTTTTTTTAAAAGAAACATGGAAAATTATCCCATCTGCAGATGTTATCCCCTAGAACATTTCATCGACTCTTTTAATGATGTGGAATATAATACAATTTTTTTACAACACTACCTACCACCCCATTGTAATATTGTGGGTTGTGGAATGCATTTGAATGAATTTTGATAGTTTCTATTTCTCAAAAATTTAGGAAAATAATAATATGGGCATTGTATCCCGATTAATACTAGTTTTCTGACAAGCCTAAGTTAAGGTTATGTCAATAAGAAATGTTATATCATTAATATTGGCCATGGCACTAGCACTTGAGGTTTTGTAGTTATTCCACATTGTGGTTTTGTAGTTATTCCACATGGTGAAACCAACCACGTGGACTAGTGATTTGATGAAGTATCTCATACTTATTTATACATATATATACATACATATATGCATACATACATATACACACAAATATACACATGTACATATACAAACTTTAAAAGGACAAAACTTATTAGAAGAATCTATTTTCTATTATGTGTATCAATTGTGCATAATTGGCTAGAAATTAGAATACTTAACCTTATTCAATATTATTAATAGTGTATGTTTTTGTGTATCCACTTAAACTAATTAATCTAATATGAAACTCAAAAAAATTCATAAATATCTTTCTAGGGATGAGAGAAGGAAAACTCCAAAGGGGTTGAGACCATTTATGTTTGAGATATCATTTTTTGGATTGTCTAGGTAGAGTAACCTAGTAATCCATGATCCATAACCATGACAATTATTTTCCACTAACCAGTTTTCCCAAGATTTTTAATAGTTCACTTAGCACTTATTGCATCAGGTGATGCTCGTATGAGTGAATAAGTGGGATTGAAACTAACAGAAAGAAGCACATAGACTTAATCATCTCCTCCAAGGATTTTTACTAGAAACTAGGACTTATAAAAAGTCACCCATATTAAGATTCTTCTAGCTCAAACAAACTTAACCATGGATTTTTTCATAATCAAGCCCACTTAGTTTGTGAACTCCATTTGTGAAACCATTATATTGATAATTTGGATGTATATTTTATAGTAGAATTTAATTGGAATCTAATCCCTTCTAAATATATGAATTAAGTAATTTATAATGCTTCATAAGGAAAGAAATGACAACATTGTAGTTGATATGACAAATATATATGATTTTTTATTTTTTTTGTATGTAATGGTGAAGGAAATATTAAGTTAACTACAACTCGCTTTCCATACATTAATGGAGATTATTGTCCTGGTGTTGTTGCTGAGGAAATTTTAATGCAATTTAGATAAGAGGAAAAATATGGAAGAAAATACCACAAAAACAAAAAGGTTGGTACAAAGAGGTCCTCAAAAGCTACTAAACACAGTAATCTTGCTAGCAACGGCACTGAGAATGCTATGCTAATGCAGAAAGTGACAAGGCTTCATCTTGATTATTCGTAGAATTTTCCAATAGCCATGCGTACCTTTTTTCTATTATTTAGTCGGTTTCGACCCAAGCTTCGTTTCCATTCTTTAAATCTTTCCCAAGACAGCCTAATATAAAAGAAACGAGTTTTATAGATATTGAAGCTAACAACATGATCTGATGGGTTAGTTATTTTAAGTTAGTATTTTTCATTAGTCCAGATATTGGCCATTTCTGATTCATCAAATCCCCTGGTAGAGATTACCACGAAAATAGATTGCATTAGTTTTATAGTTGTTTATTTAAGAGATATTCTATTATCTTGGAAAATTTCTTGGCTTCGGCATAACCATAGCGACCAACATAGATATTTGGAATTGTCATCCAACATCTCATGATTATGGAATATTTTCTCCTAATCCTAAGGTATTGGGATTTCCAGTGAATGAACATGTCGTACCACTCCATTGGAATGGAATGAATTTGAAGTAGCAGCTGAAGGGTAATTTTCCAGGTTTCCAAGGATAAGGGACATTGAAAGAAGATATTCTTAATATTTTCCTCTGCCTTATTGCAAAGAACACATCAAGAGGGGCTTTTAATATTCCTCTTTCTAAGGTTTTTCATTGTTAATATTTCCCGTGCACCATTTCCCAAAAAAGAGTATTAACCTTTGGAAGCCCATCCCTGGTCCAGATATTCTCCCATAACCTTGAATGAGGAGGGTAAGTAAGATTTTTATGGAGGAGAGAATGTCCCTGATTCACTTATGGTACTTATTTTTTCCACCGAACCATATATGTTTGTCCAACTTGTCCGTTGCTACTGGCGCACAATCTTTCAGGGATTTTAGCAGATCTTGCCAATGGTGTTGGAGACAAAATGGACATGTTATATTTTTTCATCCACACCACGTTACAGTATATTCAAAAAATTGGGATTTCGATTGGATGGTTTATACCCTACTTTTCCATCCATTTAGAAAGATCATCAACCCTTTGGCTTGATGACACAAAGGTAGATGAAGGGGTGCGATATTTATATAAATAAAATCATTTTCCATTTCTTTATTTCCATCTAAGATGCACCGGCAAGAAATGAGCCACAAACTTTCATAACTTCCATATTTTAGTTCCTTTCCTTTCCCATGACTCACCTTTTGGCTTAAGTAATCGATTATTGTGAAAATACTTCCTTGTGAAGGCCTTTTTCCACCATTCATTAGTGTCTGATAATAGCTTCCATACTACTTTATCCCCGAGGAATAAATTCATATATTTAGGGTGTTTGATGGCTAGACCACCCTAATTATTTAGAAATATGACTATATTCCAATTCACCAGATGGAATTTGTTTTCATTTTTTTTGCCTCCCTTCCATAAGAATTTTCTGATTAGGCTTTTGATACTATGAGTTACATTCTTTGGATCTAACGATATTGATCCAAGGTACACTAGTAAGGGAGAAAGATCTGATTTTATGAGCATCACTCTCCCTACCACATTCAACCATCTTAATCCCCAATATTGGATTTTTTTTTTTTGTTTTTTTTTTGAAGAGCTGAATCCTAGACCTCCCCTGACACCTACTTAAAAGTGATTTTGATGCCAATATAAGTAAAATAATTCCAATCCTTGTTGACTGTGAAGCCTAAGATTCATGATATTTACTGCAAAGTGTAATCAGGACAATTCAATTCTATCAATTAGCTCTCTAGTAAGGTGATCACTCCTCCAGATAGATTCAGGTAGGAATCTCATACTTTTTAAATATTGATGCACTGGTTCTTGAAGCGCCTCATAGAAGAATGGAGTCATCTAGAAACTGAGAGTGATTAATTTCTCGAACACTCCTTACAATATTTATACCTAAAATCCCCCCCCCCCCCTCCTGCATCCTAGAACCCTCCAGATTCCTATTGAGGGATTCTGCAATAATTATGTAGATAAGAGGCGACAAAGGAAAACCTTAACGAACTCCTATAGAGGCTACAAATAAAGGAGGAAGCCCACCATTAACTATAGGTGAGATCTAACTGGATCCAATGCATGCCTTAATCCATTGAATGATTTCATTGAAAAACCCAACTTTTCTAAAATAAGATAGAGAAAATAATGATTTACCCGGTCAAACGTGTTAGTCATATCCAATTTGATGACCATTCCTGCTTCTCTAGCTTCCTTACTTGAAGGTATTGCTTCCGGAATGAATATCATGTTGTCAAGAATGTTCCTTTGTTGCATGAAACCACCTTAATTCTCATATATGAATTAAGGGAGAAAAGTATTTAGTCGATTGGCAATTAATTTTTTCACTATATTATATGATGAGTTGCATAGAGAGAGGGGCTGAAATCTTGAGAATTTTACAAGATTTTCTTCCTAGGAATAAGAGCTAAGTAGGAAGAGTTTTTGTGACCACCTAGTTTCTTTTTAACTCTAGAATGATTCATCATTCGAAGGAGATCATTTTTAATCATTAACCAAAAGATGCCATAAAATATGATTGAAAAACCATAAAGTCTAAGAGCTTTCTCAAGCTATAACAACTAGATGGCCTCTTTAACTTCTTCTTCCCATATCTCGGCTATAATATTCTGATTGGTGATAGAAGGGATCACTTGAAGAAAATAAAAAGCTCAATCAAGAGTAATTTTATCTGCACTTAGAAGATATTTATATAAATTGTAAGTCTGTTCCTTAATGTCCTCAAAAGATATTACCCTTGGCCTACCTTCAGACACCATTTATTTGATTCGGTTTTGTGATTTACTTTTGTTTCGGTTGCTTGTGGAAGAACGACATGTTAGAGTCCCCGACTTGCAACAATAAACTGCGAAAATTTAAATGCCAAAATATTTTCTTCTTGTCTAATTAAGGATAATATTTGACGAGTGAGGTCATTTTCTTGTTGTGGATGCTTTTCCTCTATTTTATAATGTTTTTCTAGCTATTGAACCTTGTCTCATCATTTTTGGCTAGGATATTGGTAGATCTCTTTGAGCCATTTCCTTAGAGCCTACTTCACATTTCGAAGCTTGTTTCCCAAACAAAGGGCTCTGAACCTTGAATGGGAATATTCCAGGCATGCTCAACCAATGTTCCCACTCCTTTCATTTGTACCCATTTTGCATTAAATATGAAGGGAATTGGGCTGATGTTTTTAACATTCTCTATTATAAGCGAGATTGGATGATGATATGCTTCTCCTTGGGCTTATATTGTCGAAGAATAGTCTAGTCCTTTAAGGAGCCAGCTACTATGAATCACGAGGTGATCAAATCGATTTTTTATATATTGATCCCCTATTCATCTATTGGACCAAGTATATTTTCCTACTTTTGAAACAATTTACACCAAATCCCATCTAGCCATTAGATCTTCGATTCTTTCTTTGAATGGGTCTGAACTATTGTTCATCCTTTTTTTTCTGCTACACTTTGAATAGTATTAAAATCCCTTCCTATCATGTTATTCAAATGAAAATTCCAATTTTTGAGAGCTTCCACTTAGTCCTAGAAATCTATTTTTTCACTATACATGACATGAAAATATAAGTTTATTAAAGGAATCCACTCTCTCATTTCTCTAACCTCTAATAAAACATGGTCCAGTACCTCATCTTGATTTCCTCAATGCGAAAAAATTACTTACTCAGGGAAAATATACACATCCCTCTTAAATCCACTCTTGATGCTTAGATTTTCCCCGAACTATCTTTTCAGAATAATTATGCTGCCTTAAATACATCTATTTCATCCATATTTTATTATTTTAGATATACAATCCACAACGTCTCTTGTTTTATTATATCTCTCACAACTAGCGCTTTCACAGGGTTCCCTATTCCCCTTATGTTCCAAGATATTATCTTCATTTGTAAGGAGGGTTTGGATTGATTCCACCATCATTTCCTTCACAATTTTTCATGCCCTTCCTCTTGAGAATTTCTAAAATAACTGGTTGGTTTCCCAAATTCTTATTAAGATATGCTTCATTTCCCCTTACTGTCTTTTGTTTTGGTCGACCTTTTTTCTTGGAGATCTTGGTTTCTTGACTTCTTCCATCATCAGCCCATGAAAGGGTTTGGGCCATATGATGAGTGACAACCCTTCATGTCTCCTCAGACACCCTTGTGGGAGGGTTTCTTGGAGGATCCAATCCTCAAGAAACTTGTGTGAGGGGATATTTCTATGCTTAATCAAATTTCAGATTATTTTCTTCAATGATCTCACTTTCCTCACATCCTTGATTGTCCAACACATTCTCCTTACTGTCATTTGAAACTAGTTGACTAGGACCTTTATCCTCATCATTTTTATTAAGGATAGAATTGAAAGGGTTGGAGGAAGTAGAAGTTGTGTTTTCACCTTTTTCTCCTTGGGATTTTTGTTGCGGAGCTTTCCCTTTTGATCTGACTTTTTCTACGTATTCCATTGCTCCTCCTTGTGGGATGAGTTTTTCAAGTTTTTGTTTTGTGATTATTCGGTGCATTCCCTTGAAAAATCGCCATACTCATGGAAAAGAAAACAATTAAATGGAATTTGTTCATAGTATAGGATTCGTCTATGCTTCGATTCTCCCATGGTGATATTTATCTCAACAGGCAATCCTTTTTCTAGACCTACTTCCAAACAAATTTTGGTGCAAGAGAATTGTGAACCCTTGGGTTTCTATTTGTCCAGGGATTTTCCTAGCTCATTTTTTATGACCCTAAAGCAATCATCACTCCAACAAGATAGAGTGATTCAAGGAAGCTTGACCCAGACTAGGATAAATGTAGGCATATCCTCGTCATGGTTGAAGTCTAGAGATAATTTATTCATATACATGCCAAGAGATTCGAAACGGTATGGTTCATTCTGGAAAATGACATCTCAATCTTCTTTTAGCTTGAATAAGAAGGCAAAGAAAAATTACCAACAAAAAACAAGGCAATATTCCCCTTCATCATGGATATTTAGGCTTTTTCTATCTAGATATCAATAGATCTAGGAAAGGGCCACATTCCAGTGAATTTTTCGATTAGAGCTCACTCAGAATAGGCCAGATAGGTTCGACAAGAATCAATTGGTAGGGCTACATCTCTGACTTCATCTTTCCTCTTAAACAATTTGCATGGGCCTTCATTTGACCAAGAGCTCTTATGAAGAGATGTAACTAATGTCTGAAAGGAGAAAACTTGATTATAATGAGAAGAGGGAGGAAGCAAAGGGAGAGTATCCCCCTCCGCAGAAGCTATTGGGAGACACTAGGGTTTAGCAACAGTGTCAGGGGCGAGAGTATCAACAGAGCGCTTAAAAAAATATATTATGTATCTTTACACTTAAAAGGGAAGTTGATTCTAATATTACACATCATCATAGTTCAAAAGTATAAACCTAGCACAATCATTTATATGTCAATAGACGTATATCAAGCACATGCACAAACATATTATGTATGTGGTTCACATATAATAATAAGGATATATCAATATTAATAAAACTAATATTATAAAACCTTATATTATAAACCTAATATTATAAAATCGAATACTTTAAACCTAGTATTAAACCCTAATATTTTAAATCTAATAATAAACCCTAATTTATAGTCTCATTCAAACCTCATACATATATATAGCAGTTCTATCTACTTCTCTTGGACCACTTGCTATCTCCTTAGCCACACTGGTGGGATGGTTTCCTGGAGGATCCGATCTTCATGAAGCTACTTGTGTGAGGGGATATTTTTGTGCTTCATCATCTTTGGGTTTATTTTATTTATTAATCTTACCTTCCTGAGAGCTTGCATTGTCCAAATCATTCTCCTTGCCCTGATTCACAAAAATTTGATTAGGACCTTCCTCCTTATCATTTTGATTATGAGAACATTGAAATGGTTGGAGAAAGTATAAATTATGTTGCTACCTTTTTCTCCTTAGGATTTTTGTGGTGGAAATTTTCCTTTCGATCCACCTTTTTTTTGTGTTTGCCACTACTCTTGCTAGGGGGCTGAGTTGTACAACTTTTTTTTTTGTGATGCTTTGGTGTGGTCCCTCGAAAAATGGCCATATTCGGGGAAATGACGACACTTGAATGGGATATTTGCATATTTTAGGATTTTCCTATGCTTCCATTCTCCCAAGTTGAGATTGATTTCAGCAGGAAATCATTTTTCCATATATACTTTTGCACAAAATTTGGAAAAAGCGAATTGGGAACCCTCATGTTCATATTTGTCTAGGTATTTTCACTACAAGGAAAAGACCCTCTAGCAGAGGTTATAATGCAATTTTTTCGTTCTATAAAATTGGCCAAAGTTGTCAAAAAAACATTTTCTACAACATTTGTTTTTGTTAATAGAGGTTTTAGCGGAGCTTCTAATGGAATTTCAACACAACTAAAAAAAATTAGGTGCTAGGAGGTGTCAACGCACCAGTGCGGTGTACCGTCAATACACCGGTACTGTAAACCTACCAAGCATCAGAATGGAAAACAAATTTCAGACGCCCAAGGGCATTTAGCAATGGTCGAGTGTGTGTTATCTAAAAAGTCACACCAGGCTAGTCGAAGGTGCATGCATCAGACTGTTAAGGTGTAAAACTGCACTGGGTGCCCTGTAGGTGATACAACGCACCAAGACTTCAAGTTATAAAAACGAACAGGTGCATTAAAGGAAAACTGCACTAGTGCATGCAATGCCTATCAGACTTCTTGGGTGGTAGTCATTGATAAAGCACATTGGGTGTTCTAATTGGTATTGGTATTTGTGCGATGCCCATAGGTCAATGAAACGCTCCAGTGCAAACTATCACACAAATGCAATGGTGCTCAGTATCACACAAATGCAGTAAGCATTGTAATTGATATTGGTATTTGTGTGGTTCCCATAGGTCGTAAAAATGCACCAGTATGCATTAGCATATAAACGCACCAGTGCACAGTAATTAACAAGCACTAGTTTTCATTTTGTATTTTTTAGAAACATCAACGTGTGATAGTGAAATTATTGTGATTTTTTAAAATTCGTTATTCATCAAAATTCAACACATATCTTATAAAAGTATTCATATCAATTAAATTTTTATTAGTTCATTTGAATGTAATGTTTGGATTAATTTTTTATATCATATCATCATATTTCACATCTCTTCATTATAATATTTAATCATCCATATATTTAATTAGTGGTGTAACATTTCACAACGACAATAGAGAACACAATAGAATAAATTAAAACATATATATATATATATATATATATATATATATATGACTAAGACACTCTTTTCCATACAAAATGGGACAGTTATTGGTATCCCTCTGTCTTTCAATTGGGACACTATGTCCATTAAATTAAACAAAATGTCTGATTTCAGAGACAAATATTTCAAAAAATACAATGTCTTTCTTTGATATCCAAACATATTGATCATCATTATTCACTTGAATTGTTCTCACTGCTCGAGCTACTTCCATGACATGGGTTATTTTGAGGAATGTTTGTTCACGGTGTTGATTGTTTTCTTCTTCTTCAACTTCCATCTACAAACATAAAAATAAAATTTAATGAGTGTATATACATTGGTGAGAATAATGAAAATTTAAATATTAAATAATATATATCAATGTAAATCGAAAAGAAATGTCCCATAGCAATAATTGACTCATGAACAATAAACATTCTTTCAAAGCCGAATTTCATGTCATCTTTCAACGATTCATTTGTTGGCGCAGTTGCATACTTTGCTTCTTGCAAGTTTTATACCCCATAAAAAATCATATATTTACTATAAAATATATTTTCGTTCTATTAATTATAGACAAAGCTAAGAAAAACAAGATCGATAGATTCTTACAAATTCCACAATTAATTTATGACATGCCAACATATACTGACAACCCATATTTAACACAATGTCAATCAATTCGTCTGATGGTTCTTCTTTGTATGTTAGCACCTGTTTGAAGACATTCAATGATGATTGTTGTAAAAAAACTTAAAATATACAAAAATGAGATCTAGTGAAGTTTTTATGGGGAGGTAACAATTACTCAGAAACTTAGATATCAACCCTTTTATTCCTTGTCATCCCATTCTGCAAGAAAATACTTGAAAATTCATATTTAATGCTAAATTGCTTATTTATTGTACCTAATAAAAAAATTCAATGATTACATATCACATTTGAAACACATTGTTGTTGAGATGGCTCCTCATGCGATGAAATTATGTACATTTCTTTTACCATCTCCTTGTACACCCTTTTGGACATTCCTACTCGCATATTTATGATATCAGCCTGTTCATCCTTTTAGATTTTCATAATATTCCTGAAAATGTAACATGAAAATAAACTATTTAGTTTTTATATTGATATATGAAATGTAAATATAACAAAAATGATATTTATAAATGATTGCTTTCTAGTAATATATACATATAATTCTAGAAAAACATTGAAAGGAATATTATTTTTTCACTCCTTTTTTTCTGTTGTACATTTATTCTATTAAAAGTATCACATGTCTCATTGACCAATTCTCTAGAAAATCATCTTGTAGTTTAGATAAATTTTGGTTCTTGGAATCATTTGATTGATTTTTGTATTGTAAGTGGAAATAATTTCTATACATTCATTCCACTATATCCCTCAATTTTATTTTTTTTAAATCCCCCTTTCCTTAACCTCCAGCACCACTCCAGATGAGCTGAGCAATTCATTTTTGTTTGCATGATCTATTTTTTTTTTTTCTTAGAAAAACATTCCTTTTCTTCGTTATTGGTCTCTGTAGAACATTAAGAATATGTGAATTAATAGATTGTTTGAAACATGTTATCTAATATTCTAAAGTGTATTATTAATGAAAATTAAAAAAAGAAACTCAGGTTGGATCGATAGTATTTTTTCATTCACCTGAATCATCCTTCTGCAATTTTTCCATTAATATTTTACGTTCTTCTGGTCTTAGATCAAAAATAATATTATCGAGCTTCAAAATTTTGTGGCTCTGCATGATACACATTAAATAATACATATTAGTTAAACTTACATATAGTTCAAAAATAATATTTTTTGTAAAAAATTTACAAACAACTTTCCTTTTTTTCTTTTCTCGATGTGCTATTAGTATTTTTGTTACTTGATCTCTTGTCAGTCATTTCTTTACCAATATGAAACCTATACCATACCATTCATTAATATATTTTATAAATAAATCACAAAATTGTCAGGTAAAAAAAAAAACAAATAAAAAAATCAAGAAAATGGTGTGCCTTTCGAGTAGTACACACTGATGCTGGTGCGACATGTTCTTATAAACGCATCGCCAAAACAGTAGAAATAACGTACGTGATCTTTTTCAACAAGGAGACTTGGTGCGTTATATGTTAACCAATGCACAGATTAATGTAGAAAATTTAATAAAAATCTTCCAGTGTTTGTTTTTGTATCATAATAAATCGTGGAGGAGGTTGTGCGGGATGTTCTTATAAACGCATCGAGAAAACATGGGACCACTATATGGTGCTCTCTGTCAACAAGGAGACCTGGTGCGTTATATGTTAACCAATGCACCGATTAACAAAGACATAATTTTTTTTTTTTTGTCAAACAGTATGTGTGTGGTGTGCTATAATAAAACAACGCACTGGTGCGTTATTTTACATAGGGCACATGGGTTTTAAAAAATTGGTTTTTAAATTGTTTTTATCAAACAGTACGTGTGAAATGCGCTATAATAAAATAGCACACCAGTGCACTTTATTACATAGTGTGCACGAATTTAAAAAAAAAAAAATTAAATTTTTTTATCAAAATGTACGTGTGTGGTGCGTTATAATAAAATAGCGCACTAGTGCGCTATTTTACTGAGGCTGCACCGATTAAAAAAAACTGTTTTTTTTAATTCATGCAAGGGCCGACATGGATTGGGATCCGACTCCGCAAGTCGTCCCATGGTTAGATGTCATAGGCCTATATATATAGATATAGAAACCCTATAAATTTAAAATGAAAAGCCCTAATTGTGAAGTCACAGAAACAGGAAGAAGCAAGGAAAAAAACAAAAAGAATCAAGGGTTTAGTGTAAGAATGGATTTTATTTGTTTGTTTTTTTTGTGAAAATGAACAGTAAAATTTAAAAATTTTACTTACCATGTATTAAATCAAACATAAACTTAAAAAAAAACAATTATTACAGTAAAATTTAACATTTATACTATACTACAGGGTTTGAATCACCAGATGTTTGAAATTTTGATTCTCTGAATAGTGTTGCTCAATAGTATTTCGTTGCTCCATAGTGCTCTCATGCTCTCTTCCTCCATGTATGTCTCTCGTGCAAATATTTCCCTGAAATTTTTTGCAAAAATAATGAAATAATGAATAGTGTTTACTATTTAAAGAATTTTTTCATAAAATTAGATTTCCGAAAATAATTTTCCGCCCATTTTTAAATTCACCACTTTTTTTCACTTTAAAAAAAAATAAAGTTGCATTTTATTTTTATTTTTGGTTATTCGGTGTGTTTGTTATCTAACCGCACCGGTGCATCAAGTAATAACATAGCACCAATGTGCAGTAACTAAAACGTACTAGTGCGGTTAACTGTACATTAGCACCAATAACAATAAATCCATTTTTAAGGCACTGAAATTACTTTCAAGTGTACACCAAATTTTATTGTTGATTTTGCTCAAATGTGGAGAGAAAATATCATAATTATATTGAATGGAAAATTATTCAAAATCTATCTCGTTCCATAATATTTCTCAAAGTCCATCACGGAGTCTTGTCAATCCATATCGAGATGTCACATTTACTTCAGATTTTATTTGTATTTTCATTATCTAATTGAATTTATTTTTTTTATCCATGTAAATCAGCTGAATAAAATTAATGTATACAAATTTGCAGGTTCATAATCGAGTTCAGATGAACAAAATATTCAAATAGCGTCAAAACGTCAAAATATCTTATTAGGAGTAGCATACCGCAAGGCGCATTTGGTAGATGAAAATGGACAACCGCTTCACCCTGCCAATTGTAACAATGCATCTTCTAGCCACAATCCTGGGAAAATGATGGTAATAATAATTGTTTGGTATATTAATGTAATTATTTCAATGTCAAACCCATTAATCATCCATTGTCGATGTGCTTACAAATTGATATCATAGATTTTTTACTAATCATATTCACATATATTTTTTGAAATTAGTATGATTCTACTGATGATGAGCGACCTACCTACCATATTACGTTGCACCCCACGACAATGTCAAATCGAAATAAGGCTGAATCAAGAGAAAAACTTGGAGAGGAATGATACCAAGAATGGTTTAGTCAACCACCTATTCAATTCCCACTATGTCTAGATTCACCAATTAGGAATGACTACAACAATAATAGTTCTTTGCAAGCTGGAAATGGAGGCAATCAAATAGAGGTTGGTATGGATGATTACTTAAGGGATACCACTGCCATGGAGACAATGTTGTTAGATGCATTCCAAAATGATGATCAGTTAGAGGATGATGCTCATATCGCTTATACCTTTTTTGAAAGCCTTAAATTTGCTTCCACCACCCCTCTCTTTGGACCTGGCGGTCAGTCAAAGTCTACCCAGTTGGGGACAATGACATTACTATACAACTTGAAAGCAAATTTTTCCTTGTAGAATGCATGTTTCTCGGAAATTTTGAGGTAATTAACCATGAAGTCCTCCCTTATATTTTGAGAAATACAATCACACAATGAACATTGCAAATGGTCAATTCTGTGAATGTTAATAATTATATCAGCATTAATGTACATTTAATATTGTCCATTATCACCAACTACAGTTTATTCAAAGATAAGGTTCTTCAGAGTGATAATTTCTTGCCCGGTAGCTGCGAAGAGGCAAAGAAATTGTTCAAAATGTTAGGTGTTGAGTACGTATCATATCATGCATGTTCAAATGATTGTATTATATATAGAGGAGAATATGTAGACAAAAAGATATGTCCTAAATGTGGGCATGAAAGGTATGATAAATAAATAAATAAAAAGGGTAAATCATGTGGTCCTCTTTTTAAGATATTGAGGCACATGTCGATAATCTAGAGGACTCAAAGGCTCTTTCGTTGCAAATAATTAACTATGTTGCAGGGATGGAATGCTTCACATAGAAGTGATTTGGGAGTTATGCGAATACCAACAGCTTCATTAGACATGAATCATATAGAGGATATATGGCCCAAAAAATTCAAGGATGAAATACAAAGTCTACGACTCTGCATAGCCATGGATGGCGTCAACCCATATTCCCTCCAGAGCACCAACTATTTTTTCTGTCATGTAGTAGTGGTCAATAACAATATCCCCCATGGTTTTCCGTGAATATTGAACATCGTATGTTCACTCTCATAGTCCCTCGTAGAATACAAGTGAATAATATGGATGTCTACTTACAACCACTAGTAGATTAATTGACGGAATTATGGGATGGGATAAATGTATACGATGTATCAATACCCATCGCAAAAGAGAATAGTTTTACGTTGTATGGCATATGTGCTTACATGACACATGATTATCCACGTTTTGAACTTTTCTTTGGTAAATTACATATTTATTGATTTCTTTATATACGTAACAATATTATTTCACATACTAGTTATTTAATTCATTTTAATTGTTCTAATATTCATGATATTCTATAACGTTCCATGCATATAATTGTATACAATAATTTTGCAAGTCTTGTAACAAAAGGGTATTTTCGATGTAAATATTGTGGACCTTCTTTGAAAGCTAGATGATCCAATGACCTACAAAAGGCAATGTATGACTGCTCTAGGGTATTCCTCCTAGAATAACACCCTTACAGAAGAGCAGCATCCGCTTTCAATGGTAAACAAGAGAGAACCCAAAGGCCTCCAATAACGACACTAGATAAATGGCTTAGAGAATATGAGAGAGAGAAGGGGAATGCATTCATAGAAATGTTTTATTCAAATGTGGAGCCTATGTTCAATGATCCAGAATTCTTCGACACCTATGTTGAGAAATTTCTTAAAGGATGAAAAGGAAATCTATCCTTTATAACCTCTCATATTGGGAGAATATTAAGGTTACCCACTTATTAGATCCCATGCATATATTTAAAAAAAATTCAATTTCTTTATGGAGGCACATATCATTGAAACAAAGTGACACATTGGTTGTTAGGAAAGTTATTATTACTTCAAAAACTAAAAAGAAACATTGGACAATACAATTATAAGTACAGGATCGAAGGCAGGCATTGGTCCCTCTAATTCATAGTATTTCAAAGAAGGTGATGTCCCATGGATTTTAAAAAAAGATGATCTTTCTTCGGAAAAGGAAGCTATAATGGGTGTGAGGGCGCCATCTTCGTATGGGTCTTCACTACAGCGCTGCTTCACCGTGGATGACCATTTTTTTGGGTTTATATCGCATGAACATTTTAATCTTCTAAGAGTATGTAAAATGTCAAAAGCATGATTTTATTTTTTTTATATTAATAAATTTGATCCCATGCAGGGATCATAAAACATAACTAATTTTGTATATTATTGCATATGTTTATAACTTATAGTGTCATTATCCTTGGTTCCTACGTGGGTGTGTGAAACATGAATTCCCCCAAGACCTAGGATGTGCCATATCTAAATTATCTACATTTGTACGTTGAATCACGTCAAAGGAGATTCATGTGGCTAGCATTCCACGGTGGCATCAAGAGATAGTTGAGATTGTTTGTGTGTTTGAGAAGGAACTACCGACAAGTTTCATGGACTTACAGGTTCATCTTCTAATCCAACTATTATATGAGGTTGAATTATATGGGGTGGTTTATTGTCATTGGATTTTCTTCTTAGGGAGGTACATGAAGAAATTGAAAGGTTTTGTTCGACAAAGGGAAAAACCCGAGGGGTCTATGTTAGAGGGGTACATATCGTATGAGTTTTTCTATTATGCCCATGAGTACATCAAGCAGATTGGAAATAGACCTGGTGTGGTGATTTGGGATGATGAAAGGGATGAAGACAAAAGAGAAGGGGAGCTACTCCAAACGAATGGAAAAAGGTTCTTGATAAAGAGTAAGTGACTTATAATTTTTCAAATTCACAAAAATTAAATATTCATGTTGAACTTCGATATAATGTATATTTTGGTATCATGTGTACTATATGTCTGTTTTATTTTATCAGTGAATGCATAAATTGAAGCAATCAATAAATTTGTTATTTACAATTCCAAAGCAGCACAACTGTGCGTTGCATTGTAAGAACAAAAGAGAATGAAATGGGATAGTGATAGGAAAGAATTCAGACGGTTGAATGGTAGAAGTGTGCCTTATCCTGATCATTTAAAAGAAAATATGTCAAAAATATGCCCCAACAGTTGGTTTGTTGACCAAGTCAGAGAGAAATACGGTGCAACCGGTCATTACCCATGCGCTAAACTTAGGGATTGGGTGCACCTACTCGGTAATAATCTATTTATGTACATTTTAAACTTAATAATGCACCTTTGAAAATAATTACATCTATATTTAATATTTTAACAGTTAGGTTATTATAAGACACATGACACTATGATTATTTAACTATTTTATAGGTCAATTTGTTCCCATCTATGTGGGCATATGGACACCATTTTCACACACAAAATTTCGATGATGGACAAATGACATAAGACTGTGGAGTGAAAGTCAAGTTTGATCAATCTAGTCGAGCTAGCCACCATGATAAAAACCTAGTACGAGCGATGTTAGGTTACGTCAGAAAGATACAAGAGATCATTGAAGTGGATTTCTCTTCTTTCTAATGTGTTATTTTTAGGTGCAAGTGATGGGACACCTCTGATCGCAATACTTTAAAGGAATATCGCGATAGTAGGCTAATACGTATCAACTCTAGAAAGATGTGGGATGAAGCTAAGGAGCCCTATGTTTTCCCCAAACACTACAACCAAGTGCTTTTTTACCTAGATGTGTTGGATAGAGATTGGTGGTTCGTATTGAGACATGACCCTAGATCAAAACATATTTTTTAGAACAATAGTGTTATCATGCCAAGCGAGCTCTAAGCTAATGAGGGTGATCATGAGAACCGGGAGTGATATGGTACATGTGTTATTTCATCATTTATACTTTTTAAGATGGGTCTTTATAAAGAAGAGGACTTAATTACCTTATAACTAAGACTCTTTTTTTTGAAACATTATAATATGTATTTTGAATTAATTGGTAATTTGCATTATGTTAATGTTAAAATCATTTCACTTGATAATTTTCAATTATGTTTATCTTGAAAACAATGGCGTACTATATAAAGTTCTTTTTTTATAATGTCAATTCCTAAAATAATACAACTTGATTGCCTTAATTGTTTGAATGATAACTTCAAAATGTATACTGTTATTTTTGGTATGTAAGATCATAATAAAATAATGATAATTCTAAAGTACATTAATTTATTTGCATTATTTTCTAAACTTTATTTTGTTACAAAAATTCATATTATTTTAAATTTATTATTTTACAATTAGTTATATTCATACAATTTTACAATTATGGTAATTTAACAATATTTACAGTATACATTTTACTTACATTAGTTAATTGAAAATTAATTTACATACAATTACAATTACAACTACAATTTTACAAGTTTACATACAATTACAATTATAATTTTAGAATTTACGTACTATTACAATTACAATTTTACATACAATTACAATTACAATTTTACAAAATTACAAATTTGAAAATTTTAATAAAATTGAATGATGACAATACATACAATTACAATTACAATTTTAGAATTTTACATACAATTACAATTACAATTACAATTTTACAATTTTACAATTTTACATACAATTCCAATTAAAATTACAATTACAATCATTTCACAATACATTAAATATTACAATTACAATTAAAATTTTACAAATATTTTACATACAATTAAAATTAAAATTTCAATTACAATCACGACATAATATTTAATAAATATCATGATTTAATATTAAAAATAAACATCAATATCATGATAACCATCGTACAATCATCATATTGGACTAAAAAACACATTTGAATTCGCTAACATCATCTAATCATCGTGATCATGATCATCTAACAAAACACAAGCATTGTATAACATCATCACAACACAAACATTAAATATATATCTCATGTCAAATAACTGTTATCTGTAATATTCCTAAATTAGCATGCAGCTAATTGGAATATTAATTTTTCTCTTAACCTATAGTTAGATGAATTAATGGGTAGGGAGGCCCATGAATTTTTTTAGCAGCAATAAAATCCCTCTAATGTGAAAAGGGATCATATTCATAGCTAGATAAAACACCCTCAAGTGTGAACAAGGGCTAATGCATGAAGACAAGGTCAAGTTTGACCAAGTCAATAGAGATGGAATGGAGGGAGTGAATCATCAAAAGAGATAGCTAGTATGAATGTGGATTAGTTTAGATAGCTATATAAAAATTGGATTGAAGACCCTTAGGTGTGAAAAAGGGTTGGAGTAGGTTGAAGAGGTCAACTTTGACCAAATCAAACAATGTTGTTATGGAGGAGTGGCATTAATGATGGGACAACGCAGTTTTGGAGGAAGATTGACTGTTTGATGGTGGAAACCCTAATGAGTGGGACCCAAGGTGAGAAGGCTCACATTGTTTATAAGGAAGAGGATGGCAGCCACATGGGATTAGCTTATCAATATTATTTTGATGTCTGTTTAGACTTTTGCTCTCTTTATCTATTTAGCTAAGATTGTTGGTGTTGTTTAGTAGAGGGTATTCTTGTTTAGGAATTCCATCTCTTTCCTTGAGAGGCCTCTTGGGAGAGTCTTGATCTATCATTCCATATATCCGGCATTCTGTCCAAGCTTTAGTCTTTAGCTAAAGCGCAATTTCTGAGAATATTGTGTTGTGTTGCAGGGTGTTGCAGTGGAGGGTTGAGAAACCCACTTTCCAAGCTAGTTTTTTCATAGGAGGAAGGATTTCTTCCCTTGGGAGATCAGTTAGGGGGTTCTTGAGCACATTTCAGATCTTTGGCATCAGGTCAATGTTATGAAACCAACTCCAAAAATAAAATAAAAGAGAGATCAACGCCTTAGAAATCAACCACTTCAAGGGGGAACCTCTAATACATTACATAAATGAACAATTATTGGATGATACAAATGACCAAAACCTCCTTCTATATATAGGAATCCATGGGCCCACAATATAATCCTAGCCAACCTAACAGTAACAATGTAAGGGCACAATAATAACAATATTGGGGTTACAAGGGTAAAACAATAACAATAAGGGGGCTACACTACTAACAATAAGGGACTAAACAAGTAATATGAGGACCTAACATGCCCCTCTCCTTCAAAAAAGTGTTTTCCTCAATGCTTGAGTAGCTCTGGGTGCTTCTGTATAAATTTCTCATCCTCTCATATAGAATCTTTAATGGGTAAGTTCTTCCACTTGATAAGATACTCTGAAATTGATCGATTTCGTAGCTGTCGAGTTCTTCTTTCCATGACTGCTTCATGTTCCAGTATGATTTTTCCTTCCTCATCAAGTTCTAGAAATATCGTTTGAACTAGAAGATTTTTACCTCTAACCTTCTTTAAGCATGAAACATGGAAAACTAGATGCGCTCGCGAAGAAGCAGGAAGCTCCAATTTGTATGCCATAGTACCAATATTTTGCAACACCTTGTAAGGACCATAGTACTTAGGCGATAATTTGTTATCCTTCTTAGATTTCTTGAGGGACATTTGTTTGTATGGTTGTAGCCGTAAAAATACCCAGTCTCCCACATCAAAACTTCTCTCGCTACAATGTTAATCTTCCTATTGTTTCATTCAATTTTCTGTTGAATTTAGGTTATCCTTTAAGAGTTGGAAAACTTATGATTGTTGCTCGATGTGATCTTCCACTGCTTGAACCTTAGAATTTTCTCTTAAAGATGATGTGATGGACGGTGGATGATATCCATAAAGTGCCATAAATGGGGTCATTTTTGCTGCAGTATGGAAGGAAGTGTTATACCACCATTCAGCGAGAGGTAACCACTTGACCCATTGTGTTTGTTTATGAGATACAAAACAACGAAGATATCCTTCCAAACATTTATTTACTATCTCAGTTTGACCATCAGATTGAGGATGATAAGATGAGCTATGAGCTAATTGAGTACCCAAGCAAGAAAATAACTCCGTCCAAAAATTTCCAGTAAAAATGGGATCTCTGTCGCTCACAATAACCCTTGGGCTTCCATGTAGCTTTTGAATTCTATCCATAAATGTAGTAGCAACTGTACTTGCTTTAAATGGGTGAGATAATGCACAAAAGTGTGCATACTTGGTAAGTCTATCAACTACCACCATGATGACACTCTTTCCTTCGGACTTAGGTAAACCTGTGATAAAATCCATTGAAATCTACTCCCAACGTTGACTTGGAATGGATAAAGGTTGTAGAAGTCCTGGGGTCTTAATTGTTTCCACTTTATTCTGCTGGCAAACCAAACATTCCGCCACAAACTTTCGAATATCAGATTTAAGGCCATCCCAAAAAACTTCTTTCTTCACCCTGTGGTAAGTTTTTAAAAATCCTGAGTGTCCTCCTAAAGGAGAAGTGTGCAATTCCAGAAGAATCTTTTGTTTTAGTTGGGAATTCTTACAAAGATATAAGCGATCTTTGTACCATAAGGAATCATTTTTCCAACTAAATGTATTATATGTACTAGGATCTTGCTGCAACTTTTGAATGAGTGTCCATACATCTTTGTCCTTCTTCCATTCATCTCTTGCTTCGGTTATCCAATCTGGTTGGATAATAGAAATGGCACAAAGCAATGCTTCCACCTCTTCATTCTTTCTTGATAGTGCATCTGCAACAACATTAAGCTTTCCTTTTTTGTAGATTATTTCAAAGTCATAACCCAACATCTTTGTGACCCATTTTTTCTGCTCTTTTGAAGATATTCTTTGTTCCAAAAAGTGTTTAAGACTATCATGATCAGTTTTTACCTTGAAGTGTCTTCCAATTAGGTAAGGTCACCATTTATTTAGTGCATGTAGTATTGCTAACATTTCCTTCTCATAAATAGCTTTCTGTAAAAACTTTCCTTTGATTGGATGGCTTTCAAAAGCAATCGGTCTTCCTTCTTGCATTAAAATAACACCAATTCTATTTCATGAGGCATCACATTCCATAATAAAGGTTTTTGCGAAGTCTGGCGTAGTTAAGACCGGTGCTAGGCACATTGCCTCTTTAAGATGTTCAAAGGCCTTAGTTTCTTTAGGAGTCCATGAAAATGCATCTTTCTTTAATAATGTTGTTAGAGGTGTTTCTATTCTCCCATAATTATTAACAAACTTGCGATAATACCTTGTTAAACCAAGAAATCCTCGCAACTGCTTTATGGTTGTGGGGACTTTCCATTCCTTAATGGCTTTAATTTTGTTAGGGTCTACCTTAACACCCTCATGAGATACAATATGACCCAGATATTCCACCTCTTGTGTTGGAAATATTGTCATTGATGGCAAAGGAGAAGAAAGGAGCAACACCTCAACTATCACTAAGAACAAAGAAGAACCAACAGTAAGGAAAAGGAGAAGACAAGGAGTAGAGGCAACAAGGGCAGCAAAAAGAGGCAGCCCAGGAAGTAGATGAAACAAAGGTATGGAATTGAAGCAAAAATAGCAGATATGGAGAGTTGCAAAGTGTGTGAGTGATTCAGTTCCTGTAAGCCTACGGGTAGTGTAGAAGGGCCATTTGAAATTGAAGATCTGGCTAAGGTCAAGAAGAATTATTTGTATCTATTCGATTGTTTTATATACAGAATAAATTGATCCTGAATTGTGTAATTATGTGTGCATTGATTGATTGATGAGATAGAAGAGAAATAACTTCTCAAATATATATAAAGAGGGGTTAATCTTGGAAGGTGTGAGGAGAATCATACACCCAGTTGTGTATGTACGGTGAATAGAAGTCTGGGCCTTGAAACCACAAGTTTGGGCCTTGAAACCACAAGTCTGGGCTTTGAAACCACAAGTTTGGGCCTTGAAACCACATATGAGGGTTTCATTTTATTCATAATGATGGAACTGTATTATAGTAACTGAATATAGAGAAACAATCAGGCATTGTCTGTCCGTTGAAGAGGGTTTGTATAATCAAACTCTGTTATACAACGAAGATTGGGTTTGAAGATCATTGGGGTTACTGTGGATTTAACCCCCATAGATGAATATAGAAATTCATTCATGTGCCATTGAATGACAAAGAGAGTTTGAAGGATTGGACGATACTATGAATTCCAACAAAGTAACAGTGTTGATGAATAGGACCCGAGTGTGGAAAAATAGTGAATCAGATTAAAGCAAAGTGGAGTTCTAGTGAAGAATTGAGAACTGAGAATTCCAGAGTCAAACTACAGTTGAGAGGGTTAGAGACTGGTCAAATTGTGGAAATAGAACAATGAGGCTATGGAGCGGCTGAGATTTTTGCAGGAATGGAACCGTAGTTCCATAAATCAAGTCAAATAAATTAAAACCAACAGAAACTATAAACGAAATTTTGAATCATTAGAAGCAGAACTGTGGCAGGGTGGAACTGTGCGAGGGAGTCGTGAAGTGGTTTCTTGAACCCACAAGTGGTCTTCGTTTCAAAAAGATGGTAAGTTGTTTTCCTGAAAAAACGCGATAAAGCTCATCGAGTGACACGTGGCATAAGGTGGTATTCAATTACCACCCATTTCGCAAAATATTTTAGTATTAAAGCTCCGTGGTGGAAAAAATGCGATTGTCATTAGATGTGGATCAATGGAGATCCAACGGTGGATGCGCATCTATTTTCTTGAGAACTAATGAATGGATATAGTTGTTGTGGGCCCGAGTACTAGATGAAATTCATATGATTTAATTCAAAGTCAAGTTTTATAAGGTCCAATTTGCATAACTGAAATGTGATGTTAGCGTGGGCTAGATATTATTATATGTTGGTGCGTGGAAAGTTAAGTATGGTGAAGATTTCAACTGGTAAATGAAATTAAAATGTCGTGGGCCAGATATGATGTTTGGGCATAATATAGAGTATTGAAACATGTTAATATATGTGGAAAAGCAAGTTATTATTCAAGTTCTAAATGCAAGTTGAACATTGATACGACCCTCGTGAGAAGGTCTTATTATATAGTCCAACCATTATCAAAAGAGAACTTTCGTGGTAAGTTATAGCATTGGGGTTTAATCCAAGCTCCAATATATATGTTTGCATTTCCATAAATCAAAGGCTATTTTGAAAGCCAAACAAATGGTCTCGCGCAAATTTTAGAATGGTAAGTGGATTTCACTTTTTGAACGTGATATCGTTCTTTAACTGCCACGTGTCCTAAAGTGGTATTCCAAAACCATCAACATCGCGTAAATTGTGAATATTACAACTCAGGCATCTTCATAGCGCGATAGCCGTCGGATGGGCACCTAACGCATTGTTGGAATGCGAGAGAATTTTGACCATTGAATTCCAAGAAAAACTGCACGGGCGAAAGGTATGTGAATAAATACTGGGACCCAAAACTTTAATGTGTGGATGTTTGGTTTATGCATAACGTTGTGGACCATATAGGGAGGTGAGTTTTGGCATAATACATATGAGTTATGTAATCGTCTACGGTTGAAAGTTTTAATGTTAACTAGCCATATATATAAGAAGTGAGCGCAGTACTTTCATATGTAACTGACCAAAGTCAAAGGGTTGATGTAAGGTGAAATGTTCCGTGAACATTTAAATAAATACCATATACATGTCTGAGTTGATTATATGTCGAATATAAATTTGATATGCAATATGGTGTGAAAATCAAAGTTTTAGAATTGGTCTAAGATTTGGTTAAGACCAATTATGGACAATAAAAGAGAAGTTCGCATATGAATTCATGAAGTGGGTTTAGACCATGGTTTAAACATTTATTGAAACAAGTCGAGTTTCTGCATATAAATGAAATCTGAGATGGTGGGGCCCAAACCTTAATCTATTTTATTATTTGGTTTTCAATTAAAGTGTGGCCGAAATGGTTAAGTTATTTAATTGGGTCCTAAACATTGAATGAAGGGCCATTTAAATGGTGAATGAGCCAAATAACATGCCACTAGGATATTTCGCTTCCACTTCAAAGTGTATTAAAGCATTAATTTAAACTACCAAATTTGGGGGAAAAAAAAAGGAGCAGGGGTACATGCATAGAAAGCAGAAGAGTATGCAGAACTGTTACACTACAGAAGCAGAAAAGACAAACACACAGTGAGCCAAGAACTGAATGGGTTGAATTGAAATACTTATTGTAACTGAAAATGTAAAGTTTTATTTATTTTATATTTTTTGTGATGCAAAGGCAAGTCTCCATAGGAAAACAAAACTCCACTATAAAACTGAAATTTGTACATATTGCTATATTCCTCTGAATAAGCTGGACAAAGAAATGAGAAGGTAGAAGTCAAAGAGTCATGGTTTTTCATTTCGAATTCCCTGAGGAATGCTAACAGTCATGAGATAATCTCTATAAATAATATTACAAAGATATGCATAGAGTGGTTAGAGAATGGAGAAATGAGGCAGAGAAGAAGGAGGAGAAGATAGAGAAGCTGTGAAGATTCAGAGATGATATAAGGCAGATATGAAGGCTAGTGGATAGCAGTGAAGAAGGAACAAAACAGAGCTAATATCCAGGTAAATTAGCATGTGCTTATTTTATGAAAGAGTGAGGAAGTTGGTGCTTCCATATCAAGTTGTAGCTTGATAGATGTCAATTGTAGCTGGTTGAGGTAGGAACCTCCTGTAGCTTGTAGCCTACAGAAAATAGATGGAAGTTGGTGTTTTCATATCAATTTGTAGCTTGATAGATGTCAGTTGTAGCTGGCTGAGGTAGGTGCCTCCTGTAGGTTGTAGTCTGCAGAAAATAGATGGGAGTTGGAGCTTCCTTGCAAGTTTTAGTTTGCCGAATCGAGGTTGTAGCCTCCTGTAGGTTGGAGCCTACAGAAAATCAGTGGTGAGAGGGAGTTGGAGCTTGCCTTTGCATCACAACAACAATAAGATGCGGTTTTCTCCCTTATGGGTTTCCACTTATATCTGTTGTCTATGTGCATGATGTTTATGTGTTGATATGGTGTATCTAATCTGCTTAATACTTGTTGCTCACATATTAAGATTACTGTTACATTATCCAATCTGCTTAATACTTGCTACTCACATATTAATATTGCTCACATATTAATTTGATCATGAAATGAAGGTGTAAATAAGTTTAAAGGAAAGTTTTAAAATTCCATGAATGTGTTAAACTGATTCACCCCCCCCCCTCTCAATTTAACTAAGGGTTCAAAATCTTGTACTCCAAAGAAACATTTGGATGATTTTGCATATAGTTGTTTCTCCTGCAATAGTTTGAGCACCCTGTCAACATGTTGAACATGATCCTTCCAAGACTTGCTATAGATTAGTATATCATCAAAAAATACTAGGAAAAATTTTCTAAGGAAGGGTTTGAAAATGGAATTCATCAACCCTTGAAATGTAGAAGGTGCATTGGTAAGGCCAAAATGCATGACCAAAAATTCATGATGACCCTCATGAGCTCGAAATGCTATTTTTGGAATATTTTCAGTCTTCATTCTAATTTGATGATATCCTGAACGAAGATCCAACTTCGTAAAATTGCTCCATGTAATTCATCCAATAATTCATCAATCGAATGGGAAATTTATCTTTAATTGTGAGCTTATTGAGCTCCCTATAATCCAGACATATGCACCATGATCCATCCTTCTTGTGCACCAATACTACTAGAGCAAAGAAAGAACTTTGACTAGGTTTAATTATATCAGCCTCTAACATTTCCGCAATCATACGTTCAATTTCGCTCTTTTGGACATAAAGATATCTATAAGGCCTGATGTTTGGAGGAACACTTCCTGGAATCAAAAGAATAGCATGATCATTATCATGAATAGGTGGGAGTCCTTTGGGAGTTTCAAACACCTTGGAGTGATTGTCCAAGACTTTTTGGAGATCTACAGAAATAGATGATTTTGATGTTGGAACTTCTAGTGAGCATAATTGTGCAATTACGCCTCATTGTTATTTCTTCAGAAGCTTTGTCATGACATTAGAGCTTATTATTTTTCTTTGCTTCCCTGCGATACCCTGTAATTTGACTTCCTTTCCTTCTAAAAAAAAAATCAAGAAAATTTCTTGAAAATTAAAAGCTACCGTCCCCAAAGATTGTAACCATTGTACTCCTAGTACAACATCAGCACCTCCCATAGGAATGGAAATCATTGGACTATTCAATACATATTCCCCCATGCTTAGCTTGATATTATGGAATTTTCTAGTGAAATTTATAGTTCCTCCATTTGCAACCATCACTTGACATTTTGGTGCTGGGTATAGGAAATAATTCAATTCCTTGGCTACCTTACAATGAATAAAATTATGGGTACTACCCGAATCAATCAACACTATTACCTTTTTCTTCTTGATATGTCCTTCTATCTTGAGAGTTTGATGAGTGGTAATTCTTGCCAATGCATTACATGATATGGTTGGACTCATTTCTTCCTCTTCTAGGGTTGGTTCCTGGTGTATATCCTCTTCTTTTGAAGATTCTTGTTCATTTTATTATTCCTCTTCACAATCGATGTAAAATAATTTCTTCTTAGCACACTTATGGCCTTTAGCGTATTCGCTATCACAACTGTAGCAAAGCCCTTTTTCTCTTTTTTCTTCCAATTGTTGTGGTGTCAACCTTGTAGGTTATGGAAGTCTAGGAGTAGCAACGCTTCCATATTTATATATGTGAGTGGTAGGCTTCCTTGTTGCCATAATTTTACATTCATTTTTTCTTGCCAACCTGAATGCCTTTTCCAATGAATCAGGTTCCCAAATGCGAATTTCATGTTCGATGTTATCCTTAAAATTCCCTATGAAGACATCAATCTTGTGTTCCTCTGGAATATCAGTTACCCTTATATTCAATTTTTGGAAGTCCTCAATGTGCTCCGCCACTAAAACCTTTTGTTTGAGATTTATAAATTGGCTAAAGAAGGTGTTGCTTTCTGTATCCTCATAATGTGCCATCATTTCCTCCATAAAAATTGACCAAGTGACAATTTTTTTTACAGGAGCAAAGCCATCGATACCATACAAATGTATTTTGTTCTAAATGTAAAGTTGCAATGCGTACCTTTTGTGCATTTTTCACATTATTTAAATCAAAAAATTGCTCCATCTGTAGTGTCCATGTTATGGGATCCTTGCCATCAAACTTCCTCATATCCATCTTTGAAATATGGTGGTTCTTCCATCCAACATTAGAGTTTATGAAATCACGATTAACATTTATTTTGTTCTCATCATGAGTTTCCTTTACTATCTTCTCACCATCAGGAAACATTTATTGTATCAACTTTTCCAAACCTTCAATGTCTATTTTTATATCATTCTTCATGTTTTCCATTTTTTCATTGATCTTAGCTTCCATGTCATCCATCTTAGCTTCCATGCCCACTTCCATGCCTTCTATCTTAGCTTCCAAACCATTCATCTTAGCTTCCACACCTTTCTTCAAACCATCCATCTTATTTTCCACACCTTTCTTCAAAACTTACATTTCATTTTTTGTTGCTCTCTGCGATAGCGAAATTTGGTGCACTTGCTCTTGTAATTTTGATATTTCATGTTGTGTTTCTTCATCTTCATGAGTCATAGTAGAGCCTTCTAAAGGCTTAATGGGTGTTGAATTCCTTTTAGGGTAATTTTAGAACCCAATACTGATATCTATTCTTCAATATGTCCTTGGAATAAATTCAAACTATTTTTTTTTTCAAACGAGACTTATGTAATTCGTAAAAATACATAACTTTTTCTTACTTTTGAGGAGCTCGATATTGAAACTGAATTATCTCTGTGATTTCGGATCTTAAATATCTAAAATTTGGTCCTAAAGTAGCCCTCTGAATCATCTTTTGAATGCCATAGGTCTGACCTGATTTGGATTCTTCAAGTCAAAGTTATGCCTAATCTCCCACGATGACCTAATTATGGACTGGTTCAGTAGAGAGAACTTGTATGACTTGCCACATGTCATTGTTTCCTCATTTGGCTCCAAAATTTACATATTGAAAACTAAAGTCTGTGTAATTGTAGCCACTTTTTACAGAATCTCAATCTGACGCTCAGAGAGAGAGAGTTATGAAGTTCTTCCCACGGTCACCTCTTTGAGATGAAATTTGGAAGCCTGAAAAAATCATAACTTCCACAGATCATATCTCCAAAACTATTGTGAACCAAAATCTGAAATTTTTACAGGAGGTTCTTTAGAATTTCTTCTTCACTCTATGAATATTTCAGCTTTTGACACCTTGTAGAAAAATATTTATAGCGAAAATTTTGTGATGACCTGTTTAGGTTAACTTCAAGAGCCTTCAAAAATCCCTAACTTCCACAGATGATATCTCCAAAAATATCGCAAACCAATCTCTGAAATTTTGCGACAATGTTCCTCCAGATTTAGGCTTCGCACTATAAAAATTTCAGCTTCGTAATATTTGTAGAACAAAATTTATAGCAAAAATTCCATGATGACCTGTTTGGTGCAGCAAAACCCTAGAATCCAAAGCTCTAATACCAAATTTTATGAAACTAGCTCCAAAAATAGAAAAAAAGAGAGATCAGCATCTTAGAAATTAGCCATTTCTAGGGGGAAACCTCCAATACATTACATAAATGAACAATTATTGGATGATACAAATGACCAAAACCTCCTTCTATATATAGGAGTCCATGGGCCTACAATATAATCCTAGTCGACCTAACAATAACAATGTAAGGGCACAATAATAACAATATTGGAGTTATAGGGGTACAACAATAACAATAAGGGGGCTACACTAAGGGACTAAAATAGTAATATAGGGACCTAACAGCCAATCTATTCCCATCACTTACAGCGTAATTTTAGTTTGGAATTGTGTTATTTTTTAGGGCAGATTCAGTGAGGGGTCTTGTGGCTCTTTTAGAGTGTTTTCTTGTGATTGAAGGGTTCGAACTTTCATTGGAGGAGACCTTTGAGTAGATATGCATTAGATTTATATTATTTCAGCCTCCTATCTTCATGTGCTTCAGTTTGAAGTGACTCTTCATTCCTTGGGTTGTAGATCACCAATTGTATTTAGGTGTATTTCTAGAAACCCTTCCCGGGTTCTCTTAGAATGGTGTAAAAGAGACTAGATCTCAGTTTTTGAGCATTATTGATTAATATAATATCAGATCTATTTGTCTCTACGATTTCTGAGTATAAACCCTCATTAGACTTCTCTTCCACTTGTTGTAGTATTTCTGTGTTGGAGTAGTTTTGGGGTTGCATTGTTTTTGGGCTAATCAGGTTGTGGGAGACTTGTTTAACTCATCTATCATGATTTTTTTACGATACCCTTTGGTTTTGGGTCCTATAATGAATAAAATAAGGGATCCATGAGCTATTATGAGTTATTATAGTGTAAATTTCTGAAAAATGTGTTTTATGTGCATGTATTGTTGATTTCCCCATTTCGGAATATTATAGTGGCATCAGAGCATAACCTTGGCTCAGCCTGTGAGTTTCAGCCAATATGATATAAGAAGAAGAAGAAAAGGAGAAAGAGATCTAAAATGATGGAAGGAATGAGCTTTGTCTCATCACTTTTCAGATCTAGGAATAACCTCTCCAAGGAGGTTAAGCAGAGGAAGGAAGAAAGATACAATGAGACCTCTAGAGGGTTTCAAGAAGAGGAAGGCCCATGTACTTCCTATTATCAAAAGAAAGAACCAGTCTTGTAGAGAAATCCATAGCAATACACTATGCCATTTCCTTTTGAGGAACAAGACAAGAAGCATGGAGATGGAGGGCACTTGGAATGTGAGATCCTAAGTGGATACATGGTAGAATATAAGTATCAACCTAGAGCTTTCAAGGAGATTCTAATTCTTCCACAGTTCATTCAGCTTAAGGAAGAAAGGAAACCTTGCAGTAATAGGAGAACAAAAGGAAATAGATTTATATTGTCTACTTTTGATGGGTCATCCACATGTACAACAAGGGCTTGGGTAATGAAGCTAGATACATTCTTCCTACTACATCTAGTAGTCGAAAGAGAGGTTGCTGAGATTGCAGTGCTACACCTTGAGGGTGAAGCAAACATTTGGTGGTTCAGCCATTTGAGTCATGCAAGAGTGACTACTTTTGCAAATTTTACTCAAAGTTTGATCAAAAAATTTGACAAGAAGAAATCAGAGGAGGAGAAGCCATCACCACCACTTGAGAAGACTTGTACCAGTGTTGATACAACTATGGAGGAGCAGCCATCATCGTCAGCAGTTGGGGGAGCCAACATATTGGAGGAATGAACTCTTGTAGCCATACAAGATGTTCCCAAGCTTCACCAAGGTCTGCCTAAGTTTCCAATTTCTGTTATTTTAGCACATCTTATGGAGGGTTGTGGAAATATGCCATTGCATGACCAAGGGTCAAAACATATTGCTAATTTGGAGTAGCAAACTTTCACTGTGTTGTGCAACCTTCAGTTTTTCAAGGAAAGGATAAAAAATCCTCCTAACTATTCATTATTGAGATGCACACAACTCCCAGGGTTGGGGTGTGGATTTTTGGAGGATAGGATGAGCTTTGTCCTAAAAAATCCAATCCAGAACCATATGTTCTGCATTGAGCTTGAGCATGAGACAACAAATACACCATTGTGGATATCAATAACACTGTCATTTAGCAGCAGTGATCAGATGGGGGCCCAAATATTACTAGAGCATTCTGATGACCATTAAACTTGTGTGACATTGGATGAGCAGATGATTGATGAGAGTCCTCTTATCTTCCAGCATTGTGATGGATCTTTCTTAATGAGCACTGTACATCTCTATGGGGATACTTTTCCTTCAACATACTTGGAACCCTATGGATTCAATTTTTTCATTAGTGAGGGGTCTTCCTCGCGAGATCTCCAAGAGATTTCATTTCAACATCCCATGAAATGAAAAAGTAGAAATCTGATTTGGGAAGGTGGTATTCTCCATTAGAGGAGTACCAAGATGGAGCATGGTTGGAGTCACCCACATTTGGATGAATGGGTGTGGATGGTAAGCAAGAGGTTGGTGAGCCACTTGCATGTCTATGACACAGGGCAGCAGGAGGCATGGCTGTGTTGGCTACTCTTGAAAGAGTTTGGCCATCATGTGATATATCCTTCTTCAAAGGGTATGTTGGTGGAGGAAACCTAGCAGGAAACTTGCATCATATGGTAGCAAGGAGTTTGGGTGCATTGTGTTGATATGACATTCTTCATGTCCATCATCATATCTTCACCTCATGATTTGTATGATGGAGGTGTGAGGGAGAAGCAAGAGTTATTGTTGCTTTGGTTACTCTTAGGAGAGTATGGGAAGATTTTTTCCCATACTAGGCATGACATTTCAGGAGAAAGGGATGGAAAAATCAAAGTGCAAAGAGGCTACCCTTCAACATTGGAGGATAAGGAGGTACTTCCACATAAGAAGGAGATATCCCCACATAGCAGCATGATAGTGTATGACTTTGGCATATGGCATGTCAAAGAAAGGATTCATGGAGTGACAAGAGCCTTATCACTAAGGCCAACAACACTATCACTTGGGAGCATGTTTCTATTGATGGAGTGTTCCAAGGGGAGTATGCATCCCTTCATTTTGTAGACTTTTATGAGGAGGTTCTCATGGGAGGACTCATCCATGGACCTCACTTTCAGCCTACTCACTCCATTTCATAAAGTATTTGCATCTTCTCACCATCTATGTACAGTGCATTTCTCCACAAGATGGCAAGATTAATTTTGGGTTTCATGGTCATTCTAGGACCAACATTTATAATGGAGATAACCCTTCTCTACATGACTTCGGGAAAGTGTGGTGTTATGTTTATTATTCTTGGCTGATATATAATTCCATTTAATACCTCATAGTAGATGAGCAAACATGCACAGCTAGTAACTTGTTGAAGGCCAACTTGCCACATGACGTTCTAAAACAACAGTTGGAAAAACTGCGTTGTATCCACTTGAGAAACCATTGGTATCATCCAAACTTGCACATAACCTTTAGAATTTTTCTGATTTGGATACCAAATGGTAATGATGTACCATTCACTTTGTATGGGATGGATTGGGCTGGCATGATTCATGATTCTATGGAGAGGATCTTTGAGGATCTAGTCTTCTTCTTGCCACTTGAGGGCAACATTATTACAGCCCAAGATCAACAACTACTCTACACTTATCATAAGTGGAGAGAGAGATAGCATGGGGTAGGCTATTTTGTCTACCATGTTTAGTTATTCATCTCACCTACATTGCAAGAGCCAAAGGTGGAGGAGATTTTTCATGAGTTATCACTTTGGAGGGTGGCTCATTTTGTACGGATGATAGCTTGGGGATGGGAGATTCACATGGGGATGGTAGATCCAAACATATATTAGATATCATGCCTCAAGAAAGCCTCTAGATAGCACAGTGTTGCCTCCATGGGTGCTTTACTTCTACATGATGATAGCTATTTCGGATGGTCACCAAAAGCTAACTTGCATACTTGGGAGGGGCAACTTGGAGATGTATTGATGAGACAACATCTTGTTCATTGGAGGGGTTTATCATATGAGGATGCTACAGGAGGAGGATAGGAGGCTCTTTAGTTCTATCCTTGTAGTTGCTTGAGGACAAGCAACATTTGAGAGGGGAGGACTGTAATATTCCTAAATTAGCATGCAGCTAATTGGAATATTAATTTTTCTCTTAACTTATAGTTAGATGAATAAATGGGTAGGGAGGCCCATGAATCTATTTAGTAGCAATAAAATCCCTCTAATGTGAAAATGGATCATATTCATAGCTGGATAAAACACCCTGAAGTGTGAACAGGGGCTAATGCATGAAGACAAGGTCAAGTTTGACCAAGTCAACAGAGATGGAACGGAGGGAGTGAATCATCAAAAGAGATAGCTAATATGAATGTGGATTAGTTTAGGTAGCTATATAAAAGATGCATTGAAGACCCTTAGGTGTGAAAAAGGGTTGGAGTAGGTTGAAGAGGTCAAATTTGACCAAATCAAACAACGATGTTATGGAGGAGTGGCATTAGTGATAAGACAATGCAGTTTTGGAGGGAGATTGATTGTGTGATGGTGGAAACCCTAATGAGTGGGACCCAAGGTGAGAAGGCTCACATTTTTTATAAGGAACAAGATGGCAGTCATATGGGATTAACTTATGAATATTATTTTGATATGTGTGTTTATACTTTTTCTCTCTTCAGCGGTTTAGCTAACATTGTTGGTGTTGTTTAGCACAGGGTATTCCTATCTAGGAATTACATCTCTTTCCTTGAGAGGCCTCTTGGGAGAGTCCTGATCTATCATTCCACATATCTAGCATTCTAGCCAAGTTTCACTCTTCAGCTATAGCACAGTTTTTGCAGATTATTGTGTTGTGTTGCAGGGTGTTGCAGTGGAGGGTTGAGAAACACACTTTCTGAGCTATTTTTTTCATAAGAGGAAGGATTCCTTCTCTTGGGAGATCATTTTGGAGGGTTCTTGAGCATATTTTAGAATTTTGGCATTAGTAAAAACTATTCCCATCACTTACAGCATAATTTTAGTCCAGAATTGTGTTATTTTTTAGGGCAGCTTTAGTGAGGGATCTTGTGGCTCTTTTAGAGTGTTTTCCTATGATTGAAGGGTTCATACTTTCATTGGAGGAAACATATGAGCAAATCTACATCAGATATATATTATTTCAGCCTCATGTCTTCATGTGCTTCAGTTTGCAGTGACTCTTCGGTCCTTGGGATATATATCACCATTTGTATTTGGGTGTATTTTTAGAAACCCTTCCCGGATTCTCTTGGAATGGTGTAAAAGAGACTAGATCTCAGTTTTTGAGAATTATTGATGAATATAACATTAAATCTATTTGTCTCTAAAATTTCTGAGTATAAACCCTCATTATACTGTGTTGTCACTTGTTGCATTATTTTTGCGTTGCAGTAGTTTTGGGGTTGCATTGTTTTTGGGCTAATCAGGGTGTGGGAGACTTGTTTAACTCATCTATCATGATTTTTTTCTGATCTCATTTTGGTTTTGGGTCCTATAATGAATAAAATAAGGGATCCATGAGCTGTTATGACTTATTATAGTATAAATTTATGAAAAATGCATTTTATGTGCATGTA
>CM076570.1:1165944918-1166200940 GCA_034641835.2 Pinus albicaulis
TTCTGATTTCCCCATTTGGGAATATTACATTATCACATACACATCTATCTGCAAGTTTCACATTAAATGAACACATCTAACATGACCTAACAATATACACATCATGATGAACACCAACATGTAAATTAAGTGCATCTGCAATATGAACATAAAATATATGGACCATATATATATATATATATATATATATATATATATTCAAAAATATACAATAGTAAAATTATTGCAGATAAATGTCAAATATCTAGTGGTAAATCAATAGTAGTACTAGTTGAGGCCTGTTCAGTCGATGGTGCAGCCTTGACATGCTTAGATATATGATGATCACGCACCTGATCATATGGAGGTGCCTGTTGATGACTCGTGGATGGTCTAGCCTACTCATTGGATGGTGTGGCGGCTTGCTCAGTCAATGGACTTGCCTCCGCAAATGGACCTGTGCCCTGCTCAAGATCAGGTGTCTTCTCAAGACTAAGACATGTCTACTGAGATGGTGCAAACTACTCAGGAGATTCCTACTCATGATCATGACTGGATGCTCTAGGTTGCTTATCATGATCATCTCCGGCGTGAGGTGGAGAAGGAGGTAGAGTACTAGAACAATGATCACTCCCCTCATGATCATGATCATCAGATGATGCGCTGCTCTATCGTACTTCATCTCCACCATGCCTAACCCTCCTCGCCCACGCCAGTGCTTTAGCAGCTCCAACAATATGCTACATGAGGGTCAACATATCACTGAGCATGCCTCTACAGATCTGTGTTATCATATGATCATCTTGTACCTCTCTGGTCATAACTATCCTGACTCCCTCCTCAACTAGGAGTCGACAGAGTTGGTCGCCCAAATCCATCCTAAATCATGTGTCTCGCCTATGCTTCACACCTGCCAGTATCTGCGCCTGATTAGGACAAGGTCTGTTACCCTGATCCTCTGCCTCTTCCATCTCCTCATCAACATGATCTACACCTAGATCATTCGGTGGTGGTGGAATCTCATCGCCAATGAATGAACCAATATATAAAAAATATATATAAGTACAAAACAATAATTAGACAATTTCATTAAAAAATTTAATAAAACAAGTTAAAGAACGTGTTAGAATAAATTTGATAATTCTAATTAATTAATTAAGATAATAAAATAAAACTATATTAATTTAAATAAAACACTAATATTAACTCTCGCATCTCGCCACTCAACCTATGTGAAAAGGATGTTGGTATACCCTCACTAATGGGTAAACCCACGAAGTTGGGTTACAATTTTGTGAGAATTGGGGGTAGAAAACTTTTTTTCTCAACAATTCGCCCGAAATTTCGAAATTAGTTCGGTCGAACTCATTCTTCCATTTACATTGATGACGTACTGATGGCATGGGCAAATAGATTTTTGGCCAGAGATTGGAAAACCGGAAACATAAGTTCGGCTGAACTATTAGTTCAGCCGAACTCTTAAAATAGTCTATCCGAACTTTAGTTTATAAACACACCAGCCTGGAGGTGTTAAGAAGTTTCAGGCTTATTCTGTTTCTACATCTGTTGTGTGTTTATGTGTTTGTTGTTTACGTCTACATCTTGTTGTTTGGCCTTGGCTCTTGCTGTTCGGATTTGTAGGTTGGCTCCAAATTTTGAATTTGTTCTCAGATCTTGCTATCTAGATTTGTAGGTTGGCTCCAAATTTCGAATTTGTTCTCGACTTTTGTTGTTCATATTTGCAAGTTGGCTCCTAATTTATGTTTATGTTTTTTTTTATGTGCTACGAAATTAATATTTCATATGCGGTTAGTTGATATCTCAGAAACTGTGTATGCAATATCTTTTATTTTTTATGTAATGATCTGGTTATTATCATGGCTTTTTTTCAGAAAGAATAAAACTCTGGTTTATATTATGTACCAGTTCATATATTCTTCAATAATAAATCATTACATCAATCACTTTGATATAATATCTTTAATGAGACTCATACTTTACTTCCATTATTACTTGCTGCCTCTTTGTACCATAAATTTTCTTACATATATCTTGTATAAAAAACCAAAACAGTAACAGGCTTGCTGTATACACTTAAATCACCCATAATCTATTGCATTAGAATTATAACAGTAAGTGATTATATGCCTTCTAAGGCATGTTTTCTACATACCTAAAATTTTCTCATCATAATCTTCACAGATATGTTAAGATAGTGCAACATGTCATCCTTATATGGCTTTCAAATGATGTCATGACATTATATTATGTTTCATGTACTGTTTATATATATATATATATATATATATACAACGTTTTTTTCTCTCTGGTAAAAAAGGTTGGCTCCAAATTTCGAATTTTTTACAAGAACGTGAAATATAATTAGAGTAGCATCATTGAGTTTCATAAGAACTCATAAGTGTAATTAGGCTAAACCTATCCCTATAGTTTATTGAATTGTTTCAAATGTGATTTTATTTATTTATTCATTGGATGTTACACTTTTTGATAATTTCTTAAGTTAAGAAATAAGTGGATAAGATATTTTTAACCTCAAAAAAAATGTCACAAGGAAATTTGATTGATTTATTTTAGTGATTTTTCAATATATAATTTATTTTCAAAATTATATTTTGTTTTGAGTGATGTTAATGGATAGATATATATCTAAAAAGGTTGTAGGTGATTTATTTTCAAAATTAAATTCTGTTTTGAGTAATGTTATTGAAAGTTTTGTAATTAAAGTAAGTGTTTTGCGTTTCTGTAATAACGTCTAGGTTGCAACCCATGAACATGAATAGGAACAACTCCGGTCAAGTCACATAGGGAGGAAATATTAAACCTTTTCTGACGGTGCTGATTCAACTGAATCAAATGTTATTATTTCTTAAACTTTTGCCTTTCCTGCTACTGTTTCCACTGAGTACACAAGATCTACCTTTCTTCCTGCGGCCCTTTCAACCTTCGTCTATGTCGCTTTTACCCACGTACTTAATACTTTCAAAAATGTAACGTCATTCAATCAATATTTATGCCACCGACAGCTTTAGGACATGAGAAAGGGTTTTTCTTTATCATTTCTGTTACACAAAATTTACATGATATAGGAGATAAAAGAAGTGTTTTTTGTTTCTGTAATAAAAGTTTTTGGAACATTCCGTGTTTTTTTCAGCTTTAGGACATGAGAAAGGCTTTCTTATTGTCATTTCTATTACACAATATTTACATGGTATAGGACAGAAAAGAAGTGTTTTGTGTTTCTGTAATAAAAGTTTTTGGAACATTATGTGTTTTGTTTTGGTTCAGGAAATGAGAAAGGCTTTCTGTTTGTCATTTATGTTACACAATATTTACATTATATAGGACAGAAAAGAAGTGTTTTGTGTTTCTGTAATAATTTTTTTTGGAACATTATGTGTTTTTTTCAACTTCAAGAAATGAGAAAGGCTTTATGTTTTCCATTTCTGTTACATAATATTTACATGATATAGGACAAAAAAGAAGTGTTTTGTGTTTCTATAATAATTTTTTTTATAAAATTCTGTGTTTTGTTTTTAATAGAAGTCGTTGCACATATCGATAAAGACTAGAGGTACCAAATGTAAATGAGATAACATTGAAATCCTCTCTTATCCAAGCTCCTTTCTGTGGTGGTAATGAAACATAAATAGCACCAATATTGTGGCTTTAATTAACTGCAGTTACACTAAATAGCATCAAAATTGTATAACACCAAAACTATCCTTTGAAGAAATGAAAACTTCATCTGAATTGCATCTTTGTATTTAGCCAAAAATTTAGTCCTTTTATAATGAGGCGACATGACTTAGTGACTCGGTGAATGAGGTAATTAAATGTAGTCAATAGAAGAAACAATAGCTATAAGGAAAAAATTTAGTTCAGCTCCAACTTATTTTTCATCCAGTAAACATACATCAGAAGCAATTCAAATATCTTGTACAAATAGTAGACATAAATGTTAACCTATTTTTCATCCAGTAAACATACATCAACAGAAATTCAAATATCTCGTACAAAAAGTAGACATAAATGATAACCAACACTGAATGCTAGTATGCATAAATACTACGAGTCCAAATATTAGTCCACTTAAAATTTGTAGTGCATCAGAAGAAACATACTATACAACCTTCCTAAATTGAAGGTATCACTCTTTCAACATTAGTATAACCATTTGCCACTTGTCTAGCCTTTTATTGTTTCCTTAAAAAAAAATTGTTTTGATAATAGTTATAGATTTGTGTTATGAAACAATAATTATAAATTATTTTTGACAAATATATTAATAATGAACACTAAACGTAGCTACATTCTTCAACATCTAAGAGACACAATTGTATTGTGATATTTTCCCTTCTTTCCAACGTAGTCCATCCTTCTAGAAAAATCCCTTTTAATGAAGTAGATATATCCATAGTGATCCACTGATATTTGTTTGACAACAACTATTCCATTTTTGACTTATATATCTGAAAACTATGCTCATTGAATTTATGCATCTATATTTTTAAACTACTTGAAACTATTTTATTTCACCATAGGTATCAATTCGATATATCTCCCATTTTAATGGGGTCTATCACATTTCGGGAAAAACACATTAGCCATAAAAGTTTCCCCTTGAAACCAAAAGTAATTTGATACAAAACATAGGTTTTAACCTTATATAGTCAATTTCTTCGAATATATTCTTAGTAAAATAAAAAATATTCAATGTAAAACACATGCATTAACATATAATTTACTCGAGAAACCCAAAACAAGAAGATCATTTTTTATTAGTATATTAATTTTTAGACCATCAGACACACACATACACACACATATTTATGTATGTATACATGTATATATTCCATGAAAATTATAAACTACCAATCCATTACCTTGGATCAAATAAAACTTTAGTTCTTTAACTGAAACTATAGAACCATGGGGTAAACTACCATGCACTAGAAAAATGCTAAAAGAAAAAACCATGTGATGAAAACCATTATAAAGGGAGATTTTTTTTTTCCCAAAACGTTTTTTTGGGGCACTACCCCTGAACACCTTTCTGTGGGGGGTTTTTCATCTCTATGAAACCCTAAAGTGGGGGTACTTTCCTTCCATTTTATTCCAACCACTAAGCTTATAAAAATATATAGTGATGCAGGGGCATCCGAACCAATTCAAAATTAAATTCGAAAAACTGAATGTGAAGAGGTGGACACGTGGACAGTCACAAATTTGGACAAAATTTGTTAAAACAGAATTAGTTTTGTAACCGTTTCTTGATCTTTTGTAAAAACCTATAAAGACGAGAGCCTGTAGTGTGTGAGAGATAGGGAAGGGCGAATACAATGTAATCGATGGAGGAGATGGGTTATGAGGCTGAAATGCCTTAGACTCAATCTGGAGTTTTAGAATTGTAACTTCATTTTGTATTATAATAGAATATGGCGTTTTGTGGATTTTGTGTGTGTCTGAATATGGTTAATTGGTGGTTTAGTTTTATGTTTTCGATCATGTTTTATGGGCGTGAGATTGTTGCAGATGTGGCGGAATTAAACCCTGCAATGGTTCATGTAAGATGAAACCATGCGATTGGGGCGATATAACATGTCGAAACCTGAGGTGACCGTGAATGAATTCCCAGCCAACAGAGTTTTAAGTGAACGGTTTTAAGAGCCCAAAACCAGAGGTTTCTCATTGGTTAAAAATGGGTGGACGAATGTGATTGTTTATGGTAAACATTGCTTGGACCTGTGATCGTTTTTGCATATGTTGTTACTGTAATTTCTTAAGGGAAATTCATGTAATATTTGTTGACGTGGTTCATTGAATAACAAAAATGGAGACACTGTACTTTGACTCCCCACAGCAATGTTTGGAGAAATGGAATCCGGCCTGTCTGAACGCGTGTCAGAAAATTGTGTTAATAAATGTTGAGCCGGAGCATTTGTATTCGCTGGCGCTGTTGGACCAGTCAAAGGGCTGAACCTTGTTGACACAGCGGAATTGAGAACACAATCTGTTTTTACAGTTTTAGTTTTATGGGAATTCGTTGTGAAAGTTCAAACCGTTCGATTTGATTTGGTGAAGATGACTGTTTCTGCATATCGAAATTGTGCATGGGTTGATTAAGCTGTGGTGGTCGTTTCGGATTTTGTACATTTGTTGAATGCTGGAAACATAATTGATATGTTGCGGTCATGCCATGTTTTATTAAGAAGCTCAGATTTCCATAAGGTTTGGCTATGGTATTGACCATAGGCTTGAAAGAAAAGCGAAGCTTCTGCACATTATAAATGAAGTTGCCCAGATTTAGAATTTAACTGGGCCTTAATTTAAAATGCATTACTTTTAGATGCATAAAGTGGTTAAGTGGTGATTGTGGGTTGAGCAAGGTTTGAACTCGAATGATTTTTTTTTTTTGTTAAATACTTTTTGATATGTTAAAAGAGGCGCAGCCGAAGCAGAATGGGCCAGAATGGGAAATATTGGGTATTAGGAATCTGCAATTTGACACAAATTTGAAGTTTGCAGGTTCATATTGTATAACTGAAAGGTGAATCTTGCCTGTGGAAAATTCACTTTTCGTCAAGTGGTATCAGAGCGGGAAAATCCTACGGGAATGAGTTTTGCGTGCAAAGAAAGAAGGAGTTTTTGTGTGCGAGGAAGATGAGGTACAGTTTTGTGAAGTTTTGTTCAGCTTGTGATTTTTGTGTTTTGTGAAGGTAGCAACAGAGGAAGGTGAGAAGATGCAGCAACCTAGAGCAGGAGTGCTCAATTGGTTCGAGAGGAGCGAACCAGAGAGATGCCAAAGGACTAAGCTCAGAGAGGGAAGCTTGGTGAGGTGTCTGGTAGCAGGGAGGACTTGCTACTGCAGAGGTTTCGTTGCAGCTCACGATGAACAATTCCACAAGAGAACGTGGGTAGAATTGTTCAAGATGTTGCTACGGGAAAATCACAAGGAGCAGAAGAATTGCTGACAGATGTAGAAGACATATGACCAGGAGGTCATAAATTTTTGTGCCTCGTGAGTCTGATGCAGGGGCATCCGAACCAATTCAAAATTAAATTCGAAAAACTGAATGTGAAGAGGTGGACACGTGGACAGTCACAAATTTGGACAAAATTTGTTAAAACAGAATTAGTTTTGTAACCGTTTCTTGATCTTTGTTAAAACCATAAAAATGACCTATAAAAAAACCCTGTAGTGTGTGAAAAAACATATAGGACAAGAGAAGTACAATGCAATCCGATGGAGGAGATGCGTTCTGAGGCTGAAATGCCTCAGATTCAATCTGGTGTTTCGAGGAGTTTGTAACTGTATCTGTATTTATATATGAAATCTTGTTATGCGTTTCTTTGTGTTGGAAGAATGTTTTTTTAAAGTTTATGAGTGAATTCCAGTTTTTATGGTTGATTTATTCGATCTCTGTAAGATCGATGGCGATCCAAGCATAATGCGATATCGTTATTTGTGTTTTAGTTTTGTGAATCAATTTCCGGTTTTATACGTTGGGCGATACTGTGAAAACCCAACACAGTGACAGCGCTGATGAAAAGAACCTGAGCGTTTTTTTGAAACGATAACACTGGTATAGCATGCCATTTGGGCTGAGAACGGTTAGGTTGGATGGATGGATCGCTGAAGAAGTTCTGTGTGAAGAACCATTTCTGATAAATCTCTGTGTGTATAAGGTTCTGCAAACTGTCAACACAGAGGAGTAATAGACAAGAGTTCTAATTTTAAAACTGACTATCTGTGTTATCGAAGAATCTTCTGAGATTAGAGAATTTCATTTTATGTGTAACACACAATTTGTTGTTTTACTTTGATTCAGACATGTAATAACAGGATATCGATTTATTGAGTAACTGTAACAAAATAACAGACTATCAAAGTGCTGTAAGATTTCCCTTAGCAAACAGGCGTTCTGGAAATCATTCCACGAAATGGTCCAGCGTTACATGAGAAGAAAACATTGATTAAAGAACGAGTAGGATATGCAGATGAGAGTGCAAACAAAAACCACAGGTAAACAATTTACTTTTGTAATGATATTACTTTCTTTCTCTGTGCAAGTCGAAACCAGAAATAAGTAAAATTTTCTCGAATAAGATAAAAGGCATTTATTTACAGTCCAAAATCTCTCTGAGATTGTTTGAGTTTAGTTACAAAGATTTTAAAACCCTCGGGCCATACAAACATCATAGCCAGGGTTTTAAACGTTGAAACCCTCCCGGAGATAGGGGGTCGAAACCCTCACAGTTTCATTCAAAATTACAAAGGAAAACTACTCAAGCCGGATAGCAGACATAACGGAGAAACGGAAGGACAAACCCCGAGATTCAACAGAGTAAAGCCGGAGCGGCTTAACCTCAACTAGATACAACAGAGACAGTAAAAGAAGTATGGTATGATGCTACCCGTGAAGAGGGCGACGAGGAAGCCAACCAGGACGTCGGGCTGTTGAGAACCATCGCGTACCTGTACCAAGAAATTAAAAATGACTTCAGCCTGTGTGCACTCCAAAACGTGTAATTACCTGGAGTCAGAATTGGGGAAGGGTTTGAGAGCAAACCTGGAAACGGTGACAGAGCCCAAAAGTCCGCAGATGAACAAACGCCATTGTACCACGGCCAGTCAAACTGCTCACAAGGAGCCGAGCCGTTAAGGCGTGAAAGAAATGAAACAGTAAGTGAAGCAGAGAAAGAGAGCTTACCAGTTGATATCGGCAGAGTCGAGGAGAACCTGTAGACGGAGCTTCCAGTAGAGGAACACCTGTGTAACAAACCGGCGCAAGGATTAATCAAGAGACATATATAACGCGGAGGAGTTAAAAACCAGCAACTGAAACAGGGTTTCAGGAACAAGGGACCAAGAATGTTACAGTGGGCAAGTTTAAGCCCTGTCAAAACAAGGGAATAGCGAGCAAAGTTGCAACAGACGAAACCGACCACCATCGCCAACGAATGCAGAGATAAATCGGGACTTCGGCACAGAAGAACCAGACCTCCAACGGAGGCTTAACCCAACAGCAAAATCACAAATGAAACGACTATCGGATCCATAGGCGAGAAACCCGAAGGTGTAAACACCAAGCTGTAGCATTTACTGATAGAGTGAATGCGAGCTGCTGGCGGAACAACCAAAGCATACGGAGATCAAAGTTCGAGATAACATATTCATTGTTTTTTTTTATCCACAGTACCGTGAGCTTTAATGAAATGCCACGTAATGACATTTTTCATTTATAATAACAGACCCTATCACTGTTGACACGCAAACACACATTGACACTCAGTCAAGTCTTTGTTATTTTTCACAGCAAACAGGGGTGTGGGCTGGCGCCTACTCATCAAGTGGTATCGGAGCGGGTACAGGCGGAAAGGAAAAGGCTGCAAAAACCGCCTATAAGGAAGTGGGCCTATAACCATAGGTCCCAGGATCGATTTCTGGTTTTATGTATCTGCATTTTAACACAAATTTGGGGTTGTAGGTTCAGTTTTGAGTTTGCAGGGAGATTTATGTTTAACTGAAAGGTGAGTTTTCCCTGTGGCAGTTTCAATTTTCGTCAAGTGGTATCAGAGCGGGAAAATCCTACGGGAAGGAGTTTTGCGTGCGAAGAAAGAAGGAGTTTTTGTGTGCGAGGAAGATGAGGTACAGTTTTGTGAAGTTTTGTTCAACTTGTGATTTTTGTGTTTTGTGAAGGTAGCAGCAGAGGAAGGTGAGAAGATGCAGCAACCTAGAGCAGGAGTGCTCAATTGGTTCGAGAGGAGCGAACCAGAGAGATGCCAAAAGACTAAGCTTAGAGAGGGAAGCTTGGTGAGGTGTCTGGTAGCAGGGAGGACTTGCTACTGCAGAGGTTTTTTTGCAGCTCACGATGAACAATTCCACAAGAGAACGTGGGTAGAATTGTTCAAGATGTTGCTACGGGAAAATCACAAGGAGCAGAAGAATTGCTGACAGATGTAGAAGACATATGACCAGGAGGTCATAAATTTTTGTGCCTCGTGAGTTTGATGCAGGGGCATCCGAACCAATTCAAAATTAAATTCGAAAAACTGAATGTGAAGAGGTGGACACGTGGACAGTCACAAATTTGGACAAAATTTGTTAAAACAGAATTAGTTTTGTAACCGTTTCTTGATCTTTTGTAAAAACCTATAGAAGACGGGCTTATGTTGAGAATAGGAAAGTAGTAATGTACAATGGAAGGTGGAGAGGAGCAGGTACCAGGCTGATGCATACTAGACTCAATGAGTTACCTGGACATCACTTTGTGTTATAGCTTGATGGCGTTACGTGGATTTTGTGTGTGTCTGAATATGGTTAATTGGTGGTTTAGTTTTATGTTTTCGATCATGTTTTATGGGCGTGAGATTGTTGCAGATGTGGCGGAATTAAACCCTGCAATGGTTCATGTAAGATGAAACCATGCGATTGGGGCGATATAACATGTCGAAACCTGAGGTGACCGCGAATGAATTCCCAGCCAACAGAGTTTTAAGTGAACGGTTTTAAGAGCCCAAAACCAGAGGTTTCTCATTGGTTAAAAATGGGTGGAGGAATGTGATTGTTTCTGGTAAACATTGCTTGGACCTGTGATTGTTTTTGCATATGTTGTTACTATAATTTCTTAAGGGAAATTCATGTAATATTTGTTGACGTGGTTCGTTGAATAACAAAAATGGAGACACTGTACTTTGACTCCCCACAGCAATGTTTGGAGAAATGGAATCCGGCCTGTCTGAACGCGTGTCAGAAAATTGTGTTAATAAATGTTGAGCCGGAACATTTGTATTCGCTGGCGCTGTTGGACCAGTCAAAGGGCTGAACCTTGTTGACACAGAGGAATTGAGAACACAATCTGTTTTTACATTTTTAGTTTTATGGGAAGTCGTTGTGAAAGTTCAAACCGTTCGATTTGATTTGGTGAAGATGACTGTTTCTGCATATCGAAATTGTGCATGGGTTGATTAAGCTGTGGTGGTCGTTTCGGAGTTTGTACATTTGTTGAATGTTGGAAACATAATTGATATGTTGCGGTCATGCCATGTTTTATTAAGAAGCTCAGATTTCCATAAGGTTTGGCTATGGTATTGACCATAGGCTTGAAAGAAAAGCGAAGCTTCTGCACATTATAAATGAAGTTGCCCAGATTTAGAATTTAACTGGGCCTTAATTTAAAATGCATTACTTTTAGATGCATAAAGTGGTTAAGTGGTGATTGTGGGTTGAGCAAGGTTTGAACTCGAATGATTTTTTTTTTTGTTAAATACTTTTTGATATGTTAAAAGAGGCGCAGCCGAAGCAGAATGGGCCAGAATGGGAAATATTGGGTATTAGGAATCTGCAATTTGACACAAATTTGAAGTTTGCAGGTTCATATTGTATAACTGAAAGGTGAATCTTGCCTGTGGCAAATTCACTTTTCGTCATATAGTGCATGGGGGTATTCACATCAAGAATATAACACATACCGAACATCCAATAATTCTCTTTAATGTGACCATAAATGTTGCAATGGTTAGAATTATTTCTACTACCCTTGCATGGATGTGTAGTGGATATTTTATTCTTATCCTTCTCCCATTTCCAGTTCTTATTCCACTCATTCAAATCTTCTTGGTGCTATTTTTTCTTCAAACCACTTAAGTACCCTTTATTTTGGCTTATGGTTTGTAGATAATGTGCGTATACACATGGCTCATACATTATCCTTAGCTTGGAAAGAATCACTTTTTTTGTAGATGGTTATATAGACCCCACATATACTTAAGGAGTACATTTGGGCTCTTGGGAAAGATATCCAACAATATTACCATGTTTTTGAACTTATTACACTCTTATACACCCTTATGTCTACGTAAAGTAGTGTGAGTGATTCCACGGGTCCTCTACACACTTCATAGGGTATAATTGGGATAGGTAGTGTTAACTTCTAGAAGTTCTATAGGCAGAGTCTATAAAGGGCTAGGTAGCCTTTGGATCTCATCTTTATGAAAGGTGACATATCCAGTAAATGCCCCTATAGTAAATATCTGGAATAGATCTAAATAGAAGTTCTTCATTTTAATATCCATAAACCACAACCACTTTAAGGAAAATCGTGTACATGTGTCATTTCTCCCATAAAATCTTAAGGAAAAATTTAAAGCTTGTGTCATTGGCTTTCTCCCATTAACTTTAAAGCATGTGCCATTTCTCAAGGCTTTCTCCCATTAATTTAAGGCAAACTTTGAGGCCTAAAAACTAAAAGTAGCTTAACTTCCATAGGATAGGATCCCCCAAACTCAAATGGAGTAAAATGTAAAATGTTAAAAGTGGAGTGTTTTATGGTGTAATGGATATTAATAATATAGATTGGCATGTCTGTATTTTATAGATGTACCTAAATTTACACCTTCCATGTTGTTTTATTCTTTTAAAATGTTAAAAGTGGAGTGTTTTATGATGTAATGATATAAATAATCTAGATTGTGTTAAATATGATGTAATGGATCTTAATAATCTAGATTGACATGGCTGTATTTTATTAATGTACCTAAATTAACACCTTCCATGTTGCTAAATATTCTTTTAAAATCTTAAAAGTAGAGTGTTTTATGATGTAATGGATATAATTAATCTAGATTGACATGGCTACAGTGATATGATGATAGTGTAGGTTGATGTTGAAGTTGTAAAATTCTTTTACATATCAATTATTATAATTTATTAAACAATTTGATAAGTGCTAAATCATACTTATTATTAAGGACATAACTAATTTATGATGATAGTGTAGGTTGATGTTGAATTTGTAAAATTCTTGTACATATAAAGGATGAATGATAGTACAAGCCAAAAATAACATTATTATAAATTATTAAACAATTTGATAAATGCTAAATCATACTTCGTATTAAGGACATAACTAATTTTTCCTAACAGAACTCTGATATATAAGCACAGTCTTCAATTCCATTTTTTTGTAGGTAAAGTACTATCTTCACATTAAAGCATTTTATAAGGTTACTTTAAAACAAAAGGCTTTCTCCCATTAATTAAAGGAAAACTTTAAAGCCTAAAAACTGAACCTAAATTGGCTGAACTTCCATAGGATTTTAGTTCATCTGTTGAATTTTAAATTCTAAAGGTTCTACAAGCAGAGTCTATAAAGGGCCAGGTAGTGTTAACTTCTATAAGTTCAAAAGGTAGAGTTTGTAAAGGGCTAGGTAGCCTCTAGATCTCATCTTTTCTAAAAAGTGACATATCTAGTAAATGCCCCTACAGTCAAAATCTGGAACAAATATAAATAGAAGTTTTTCATTTTAATATCCATAAACCACAACCACTTTAAGGAAAACTGTGTACATGTGTCATTTCTCCCATAAATTCTTAGTCCAAGTTTTTAAAGCATGTGTCATGTTGGCTTTCTCCCATTAACTTTAAAGCATGTTTTTAGTAAGTGCATAAAATAAATTTTCAAACCATGTAAATGTAATTTCTCCCACAAACTAAAGGCTTTCTCTCATTCATTGAAGGCAAAATTTAAGGCCTAAAAATTGAACCTAATGTGGTTGAACTGTCATAGGATTTTGAACTTCCATAGGATTTTAGTCTGTCTATTGAGTGTTAACTTCTACAAGTTCTAAAGGCAGAGTCTGTAAAGGGCCAAGTAGCCTCTGCATCTCATGTTTTTGCAAAGGTGACATATCCAGTAAATGCCCCTACTGTCAATCTCTAGAACAGAAACAGAAGTTCTTCATTTTAATATCCATAAACCACTACCACTCTAAGGCAAACCTTGTACATGTGTCATTTCTCCCTTCTTCCATAAAATTTTAGGAAAACTTTAGGGCATGTGTCATTTCTATTTCATTTCTCCCACAAACTCATAAAGGTGTGACTTTTGACATAACATCATCAACCACCAAAACTAGTTGTTTTCGTAAGTGCATAAAATAATTTTCCAAACCATGTAAATGTCATTTCTCCCACAAACTAAAGGCTTTCCCCCATTAATTCAAGGCAAACTTTAAGGCCTAAAAATTGAAACTAAAGTGGTTGAACTCTCATAGGATAGTATCCCCCCAAATCAAGGCTTTCCCCCATTAATTCAAGGCAAACTTTAAGGCCTAAAATATGAACCTAAAGTGGTTGAACTTCCATAGGATTTTAGTTTTTTGGTTGAATCTTAACTTCTACAAGTTCTAAAGCAGTCTGTAAAGGGTTAGCTAGCCTCTGGATCTCATTCTTTCTTAAGGCGTGTAAAGGGCCAACTAGCCACTAGATCTCATCCTTTCTTAAGGCATGTTATTTCTAGATGTGATTTCTGCCATAAATTTTAAGGAAAAATTTCATGCAAACCATGCATTAACCATGTATATGTGTCATAAATCTCCCTTAAACTCTAGGAAATGTAATATTTAACGCATCTCATTTCTAGATGTGAATTCTACCATAAACTTTAAGTAAAACTTTAAGATAAACCATGCACATGTTATTTATCTCATGCACATGTGTCATTTCCCCCATGCATTTGCAATAAATGTCAATTATATATATTTTTATTTAATTTGTTTTTTTCAGGGATAAAAAACCCACTAAATATGGTTGAAAAATGGACATTATGCATAGATGTTTCTTGCTATCCCAATCTAGGGAAAGCAGTGATTACATATGTGCTTTCCAATATTGCGACTAGCAAAGTCGTCCAAAGGAAAATGAATATACTGGGAAGAACAACAAACAACGAGGCATATTATATTACATTGATATAAGGCTTGAGAACAACTATAGAGTATGGATCAAATGGAATTGTAGTTTTCACTAATTCTGAACTTGTGTGCAACCAGATGAATGGCGTGTACCAAGTTAAGAAGGAGAGGCTAAAAGAGCTACATGGAATAGCAAACAATATTGTTAGCCAATTTCAAATTTTTTACTATAATACATTGTACAAATGTGAATAATATGTCTGTTGATTTACTATGTGGGGAAATTCCAATTCAAAATTCATCTATCAAAGATGAATTAATAGATGAATTAGAATTATACAGGGAAATTCCAATGCAAGATTCATCTCTCAAAGATGAATTAGTTTTGAGACACTCTTCTTCAAAAATTCAAGATTCATATCTCAAAGATGAATTAATTTTGAGACGCTCCTCTTAAAAAATTCAAGATGAATTAGTGTTAAGACGCTCTCCTTCAAAATTTATTGATGGACATTGTAACATATCTTGAATATGTGTGTGTATTGTACTTATAAATGTGTCTTTTTTAATTACCGTGTGTTTTTTTTCAATTATATACCAAGTGTTCTCCCACCACACCATGTAAAGCACAACTTGGTGAACTTCACATTTGCAACAAGTGGTGAACTTCACATTTTTATAGAATTAAAATGCGAGGACTTCAACAAATTTTCACGCTTCTTTTTTAATCACCATGCGTTTTTTTCAATTTTATACCAAGTGTGCTCCCACCATGTAAAGCGCAATTTGGTGAACTTAATATTTTTATAATTTTTTTTTTTTAAATTGAGTTTAACACATCAATTAGTGCTTTGAAAGTTTTGTTTTACATAATTTGTGTACACTAAATTACATTAATTTTCTGAAATTTATTTTGAATTTATTTTAAATAGTAATTTAAAAAAAAAAATGTAAATTTCCACTGTAGATATATATATCATGTAGGATGAACGACGAAGATCAATAGAATCCCATATTTCTATGAGAGAGGGGGATCAGGGATCACGGGATGTTCATGGTATTTAAATACAATATTAAATCTCCATACATATACATACATGTGTGTACATATGGAATTGATTTTTTGTCAATTTTGTGAGTTAAATTAGTTGTTAATAAGTTTCATTTTTTATTTTGTAGAGGCTAAGAGGAGAAGGGTGTCTACTCCATCAATGGAGCATGCCCATTGTTCACACAATTGTGATATAGTTCACGTGATTTAATCAATGAATATGTACATATATTTGTATGTATGAAGGTATGGTTATTTGAGTGGTGTCCAAGAAATTTTTTTCATGTTCTTCGTACTGATTTCATGCAATTCTTCTTCGCATCACATCCCTTGCATTTGGTGAAACACATGAATTTTCTTCCAATATTCATATATTGTTTTTTTTACATTTTCTCCAAGTCTATCTTTGTATGGTTGCCTATAAATAGCTCTCCAACAAGCGATTTCATCATTTACATATATTTGCAACTGAAATTTTTGATGTTTGTGCAAATTTTTTCGTGAGGTTCCTAATGCTCATGCCATAGATTTTACCACGAGATTCTCTTTAGTACTTGATGAAACCACTACCATATGTATTGCTCTACGTACAACTGAAACATTTTTCTGTCTAAACATTTTAATTGAATTTATAGCACTATTTATATTTAGTATCATATTTTCTTTTCTTTGCTTTTTTTATCTTTTGTTGATTTTCGAATACCCAATAAAGTCGTAGCTTCTTTTAATTTCCTTAATGATAAGAGAACTTTCAAAATTTGGGCTTGAACTGTCGCATTTTCCTTTATGAAATACGTATCAAAAATGTGTTTAACACGATATCGTATAACATGGTCAGCTCTTTTATCTCCATATGTGTGAGTGTCAACATTTTCTAACATCACATCATCGACATTGATTTCATGTGTACATATTTGAATGAATAGTACATAATAAGTTTACATATTCAATAAATAACTAAATTAATAAATATGTATAATTTTAATAATATGTTCATGTGTTCAACACACACACACACACACACACACACACACACACACACACACACACACATATATATATATATATATATATACCTTGTGATTCAATTTCTTCACTTGAATTTCTTTCAACATTTTCACCATCTTCAATCATTGGTTAAATATCTCTTTCAGTTTCTCTTTCAAAATTTTGAATCTCATCATCAATGTTTTGAACAATATCACTCTCTGTTTACATTGCAAAATATTTTTTAAATTAGTTCATCAAATAAAAATTAAGCTTAAACATATTTTACACTAGGAAAATTTTAAATATCAAATTCATAATATTTACATTTACATACTTGTTTCAACTTCTAATTGAGGTTGATTTCCCCTTTCAATATTTGAGAGTGCTGCTCTCTTTCTTTTGTGAGATTCTCTCTCATGTTCTCTACGTTCCTCGGGGTCTCTTGTTCGATCATATTTTCTCGCGCAATGCCTTCAATTTCCCATGATAATAGAGTATGAAGTTCAAAATATTTCCTTCAAAAATTTAGACAAAAACTCAATTACAAAAAAAACATCACAAAAAATTTAATTTTAAAAAAACTCATTTTAAAAATTTTGCAAAAAGTACATACTTCAATCCAAAACACTTACTTTAAAAAATTCAAGAAAAAAATGTCTTATAAAAATCAAACGAAGCTCAAAATATTTCCTTCAAAGTCTTGCAAAAAAAATTCATTTAAAAATCTAGACAAAAACTCATTTTAAAAAAACATTATAAAATATTTACTTCAACCCAAAACATGTACTCTAAAAACACGTCACTTCAAAAAATACCTCCAAAAAATGTCCATTGAAAATTAATTCCAACTTAAAAAATGCCACTTTAAATAATACTTCAAAAAAACCTCTAAAAAATATCACTTTAAAAAATACCTCCAAAAAATGTCCTTTGAATATTAAGCCTAAAAATAGTCCTTTCGAAATTAAGTCAAAAAAATGTCTTTTGGAAATTAAGCCCAAAAACCTCTCAAAACAAAATACATCCAAAAAAATGTATTTTTTAAATTAAGCCCAAAACCTCTAAAAACAATGAAATTTAAGCCCAAAACTTCTAAAAACAAAATACCTTAAAACCAAAAAATGTCTTTTGGAAATTAAGCCCAAAAACCTCTAAAAACAAAATACATCCAAAAAAATGTCCTTTCAAAATTAAGCCCAAAACTTCTAAAAATGAAATACTTGAAAAAAAATCAATGAAAATTAAACCCAAAACTTCTATAAACAAAATACCCTAAAAAAAAGCAATGAAAATTAAGCCCAAAACCTCTAAAAACAAAATAAATTCAAAAAAAATGAAGCCCAAAAAACATCCAAAAAATGTATCACATACCTCCAAGAAAAATCCTTTCAATGTACCTCCAAGAAAAGTCCTTAAACCCAAAACAATCATTTGCAAAAAATTTCTTCGAATGTACTTCCAAGAAAATTCTTTAAACCCAAAAAACTCCTTTGCAAAAATGTCCTTTGAATGTACCTCCAAGAAAAGTCCTTCAACCCAAAAAAATCCTTTGTAAAAATGTCCTTTGAATGCACCTCTAAGAAAAGTCCTTAAACCCAAAACAATCCTTTGCAAAATCAGACCAAATGAAGAAATGTGCGAAGTTATGTGAAAATAATGAATGCTTTTACGTCAATTTATATTGCCGTGAAATTCTTTTTTTGGAGGGGCTTCGTTGTATTTTCCAATTGACGGAAAGCCAAATAAATGTTCAGCCAAACTTTTGTGTCGTTAGACTTGATGGGTCATCGATGCAAAAAATAATTGCCGAACTAACACATCTGCAATTACGCAGATCCAATCTCTAAAAACATATCTTCAACTGTAGCCTGATTAAACACCATGAAACATTTTGAATTAACTATCAGAACCAAGACAAGCATTTTAAGAATTCAATCTACTTTCAGGAAATATGACTTTTATGGAATTTCATAAATATTTACTAATTTTAATTACTTTTGTAATAAAATGAGGGCAAACAATTTTTGAATGTCATTATGATTCAGTGAAATCAATATTCTGTATCTTCCAAAATACATTGTAAAAAAAAATTGAAAAATTTATAGTGCATTACATTGGTCTGTTGTCTGTAATGGGTAGTTTTTAGATTTTTAGTTTATAACCTATATGTAGAGAAATTTCGTGTGTCGCGAAACATATTCAAAATATGCAGTTTTTTCATATTGGATTAGTTCAAAAAAATCTAGTAATTATGATATGCATCAGTTGGTTTTGTAAATATAACAAAACCGAAATAGACCTTGTCTAGATCGTTCTAACACATTTTTTTCTAAAAAACACAAAGCTTCAAAGAATACGCCAGTGCGTATTAACATGACTTCTTATGAATCCTTTGATTGTTAAAAAACACACTCAAAGAAACACTAAGTTCACATATCAAATATGTATAAAAAAATTCCAAAAAAATAAGTAATAGAAAGCTAATAAAATTTCTGACAACTTTTATTTTTATCGCAAAATGAAATTCTAAACAGAAAAATTGTTTTGGCTTGCAGAAATTTGAAGAACTGAAAAAAATGAAATCACCATCAACACTGGATAGAAACTCCAGTGCATTAGGAGATATCCTGGCGAAAAATTAAGACTCACCCTTCTTGGGCATCATCTAGCCCCACATATCCATCCGTACGTGTAGCATCGGCCCATGAGTCTGCCGAACAAAAGTAGGCTTCGTCTCTGGAAACCTCTCAAAAAATAAACAAAATAACTCTGAAGCAAAAGGGAAGGTCAACCTCCCACGTGCCTGAGAACGACATCTATATAATGTTATACAAAACTGCCGCAAAAAAATCGCACACCATCTCAAAAGTCATCGAGCCTGTAATAAAGAATCAACATAAAATAAAAGTGGGCAACTAATGCATTAACCGTGACTGGTATGGTGTGCAATGGTCGTCAGTGGTAGTGAGAGGCACCTCACGTCCTCTGAACCAAACGAACCAATATGAAATTAACCACCAAACACGTGAAAAATTGTAGGAGAAAGTATATCTTCACTAATGTATTTCTGGTAGTACACCAACTGACTCCCTACTATATGAATTGCTTGCGATGGCGAAAGCGGCTACTAGGGTTTACAGTGAGGTTTCTCAGGTTTGCGCCGACTCGGCCATGCTGAGGGCTGGCCGCCTCCTTCTCATGCTCCAGACCGAAGACGGGAGCCTGCGCGAATGCATGATTCAGCTCAGGAGTATTCCTAGAGGTTATAGCACTGACGGCTGGATGGCAGCATCTCCTGAAAATGATTCAGACGGTCATGGCGCCGATGCCTTCACGGATGTCAGCCACACCGCAATGCCTGTAGCGAAGCCAAAGCTAGCCATTCTCATTGTCAGGGTAGTAGTTTTGAATCGGCCAGCCTCAAATACATTCAAACCCTCACACAAGGACGGCTCCCTTGGCACTGATGTTGCAGCCGTCTGTGCGACTGTTTTCCTGGCTACTATTCTAGCCAGCGCTAAAGCCGCCGACTCTATAGCCGCTCACAATGTGGGCAGAGGCGACATTGCAGATCTGACAGTTTTCTACTCTCCCAAACGCATGCAGCGATTATGCTTACCAAGTCCGCTTGATCTGCTTCCAAATCTGAACATGGGTCGGTCTGTTGTTTGTTGGAAGCAGTCTCCTATTCTAATCCAGCCAGATATGCCTGAAGAAACAAACACATTTCAGATCCAAGTCAAAATTTCAGGCAAGACAACGATGCTATGGGTAAGCTCAGCAGATCTCGTATAGGACCTTCTTCAGAAACTGGAGTGCCGTCTAGGAATCCCCTCCTCCTACCTAAGACTGCTTTATAAGGGTAAGCAACTTTTGAATCCCCACCTCCTTTCTTCTTACGGCATTCTTCAAGATGCTTCTGTTGTGGCTACCTTTCTCTTAAGAGGGGGTTCCATTGGACAGACCTCCGCAGCCCCTTCTTTCTCTTATAAATATGCAGTCCGCAAAAACACTGCCCAACCACAGTCTGTCAAACCAGTGGAGGCTCTCAAGCCTTTCCTGGTCGATAAAATGGAGGATACTCCCTCCATTGAAATCTCTCATCCATCTCTGGATGATCGATACCAGACATTTGCAGAATCAGCTATCATCTGCCGATTTAACGGTCTTTGGCCCTGTACGGCAGATATCTACCAGTGGCTTCACTCCAACTGGACCAAAAACTGCAAGGTCTTCTTCTGCTCGAAAGGCTTCTTCATTGTTGCCTTTGCCTTCAGCGATGACTACAAGAAAGCCTTAACAGGAGGACCTTGGTTCTGGGGATCAGCGGGTCTTTTCCTCACACCCTGGTTCCCTGATTTCGATCCCTCATCGGCGGTCATCACCAAGCTGCCCATCTGGGTCCGTCTTCCAAATCTCCCTTCTCATCTATGGCATTTCGCTATCTTCCAAGGAATTGGGGATACATTAGGTCGCTTCCTGGCAACGGACACCTCTCGAGGAGAGAAAGGAATATACACTTACGGCAGAATATGCGCAGAAATAGACATCAGTAAAGGGCTGCCTGATCAGATCAACCTCAAAGTTGGGGACTTTCTTTGGACGCAAACTTTAGACTATGAGAATACTGCTTTCAGATGTCACCACTGCCATCAGACTAGGCACCTTCAGAATTCTTGTGCGACGTTTCTAGACAAAAAGAGGAACATCCCGCGCAAATCCAAATCCAAGAACTGGAAACCCTGTGATAGACCTCCAATGGAGGACTTAGATTTATCTAGCTCTGATGAAGAGGATTTAGAGGTGGAAGAGGAGAATCACAACCCCCCTAGGGACGCGCCACCAGCTCGCCCTGCGGACCCCACGGCTCCTCTGACTACACAGAAGCGCACTCATGAGTCGTCATCCTCAGATTCAGATAAGGAGACCCCTCCTTCTGCGCAGACGAGTTTGCAGGTGGTTCCCGTCCAGCAAGCTCTCAATGGCTGGGTCACAGTCAGTAAAAATAAAGGGAAAAAAGTTCGATTAGGAGAAGCCACCCATTCTGGGTCGACTCCCTAGTCTAGTTCTTGACTTTATGTACCTTCCGTGATTTTTGCTTATGTCTTGGATATTCATGGGGGCCGAGGTTGATAGTCTATCATTTCCGGCTCCCTTGCTCTCTTGCTTCGCTTTTATGCAAGCTCTGATTGTACTATATTTCTTTACCTAATAGATTTAGTCTTATTCAGAAAAAAAAAAAAAAAAACTGACTCCCTACTGCATAGTCAACGATGATATCTAGGAACTGGGGAAAATCTTGCCCTCTCCTAGAGAATATAGTAATAAAATATATTTCCTCCTCAGTGGGCGCCTACCACTGCTCAGGACTGACCTGGAAAGCTTTTCGGTGGGCATTCCACGTGAAGATGAGTTGTCCCAATAATCCATTATGGCGCTTCAGGGATGTAGCCTCCTCATAAAACTTGAGGAGGCCTACCTCCCTTAGGAGCAACTGGGTGGTTGCCATAATAGGGAGAGGGTACATAAGTCTCTCCCTCTCTCATGCCTCCCACAAGTGAACTATGTTATACTGGTCCTCTATATGTTCTTGTTGTTTCCTTTATTCTCCTTGTTGATGTCGGTGAGTGATTCACATATTAAATAATTTTTTTTTATTAAATGAGACATGTATTTACATATACATACATACATACATATATATATATATATATATATATAGTGACTATTTTTTTGGGTGCACCGACTATTTTTTTTTTTAAACATATATATATATACATATGTTTTTGAAAACAAAATAGTCGGTGCACCCAAAAAAACAGTCACACACCAGTACCAATGCGTTCGTTTTTATCGCACACCACTCTCAGTGCGCATGGAAATTGTTTGCACACCAAAACACATAAAATGTACTTTATTGTGTGGTGCATTGACGAAACTATCCACCCTGGGGTAGATATCTAGGTCAATTCACCGCCCAATAATAATTCATGGTTAACGGTATGGTCGTTCAAACGACTGCACCATTGACTATGTACCAGTGTTGGGAGGGTGGTGCATTGACCACACTATGCACCTCGGGGTGGATAGTTCGGTCAGCACACAACCCTCCTAACATCAGTACCTGGTCAACGGTGCGGTCTTGTAAACACCCGCACCGTTGACTATGTACTGATGTCAGGAGGCCGATGCACCGATCGAAATATCTGCCCAGGGGCGTATAGTGTGGTCAACGCACTGCCCTCCCGACACTGGTACATAGTCAACAGTGCGGTTGTTTAAATGACGCACCTCCATGCAGTTAAAAAAAAAAATGGTGCTGGTTTTTGGGTATTGCACAGGAACCCGATGCGGTTTAGGTTAGCACTGTTTGCGGTGTGGTAAATGCTCACATCGTTGACTATCTACTGATGTCATAGGGCGATGCGATGACCGAACTATTTTCCCCGAGGCGCATTGTTTTGTCAACACACCACCCTCCTGACACTGGTACATAGTCAACGGTGTGGTGATTTAAATGACCGCACTGCCATGTCAGGTTTTAAAAAAAGGCATGGTGCGGGTTTTTCAGTACCGCACCGAAACCTAGTGCAGTTTCCATTATCACCATTTGTGGTGTGGCCTATAAGTTTACAGGAAGCACCATGAACAGTGCGAGTCGAACGGCATGAGGGCACTGCGCATAATTTTTATTTTATTTTATTTTAAATGGTAAATTTTAAGGCTCTTTACAAATGTTATCCGATAAAATGATAATTTATTGAGAAACAACTAACATACCTATACATTTGGGTGTAGAGGAGGCATATTTGCTGAGGAATTTGAAAAGCCAAATTTTCCCACCATTTTCCAAAATTCAAACTCCAGAAGGTGGGAAATGGACAACAACAATGCATGCAATGGGAGAACTGATGGCTAGGTGCCTCACACAAGAGAAATTCACATTGGTGCTTGAGAGCTATGGAGCATTGAAGAAGTGAAAATGCGGATTTTTCGGTCGATAATTTTTTTGATTTAACCTTGTTTCAGTGCGCAGGTTTTTGAGACGCATCGGGCAGTGCACGGGTTTTTAAGATGCATCGGGCCTGTTTCTGCGTAGCGCACCGGTGGCTATAGTAATTAGGCACACTAGGATGGTTTGTACAGAAATCACAGTGTCTCGGTGTGCCCATTCTTAGTACGCATCGGTGCGTTTTGGGTTAAACACACCAGTGTGGTTTATGATGAGAAACGCACGGGAAAAAATATATATATATATATTCTACAAAAACCTCCACCCCCCAACCTCATCTAGAGACCTCTGCTACAAATAGATATCTGGTCTATTTTTATAAGGGGTTCCTCAAAAAAATCTGCTAGAGGGTATTTTCCTTGTAGCGTTTCCTCAACCATTTCCAATAGCCCTTAAGAAATCATCGCTCCAACAAGATAAATGGATTCAAGGCAAATTGACCAAGACTAGGATAGATGTGGGAATATCCTCATTAGGGTTGAAGTCTAGAGACCATTTACCACAATATCCAAAAAGGTATGGGTTGTTCTGGAAAATGACATCTCGATCTTCTCTTTTCTCGAACTAGAAAGCAAAAAAACCATTACCTACTACAAACAAGGAAATATTCCCCTTCATCATGGATCTCCAAGACTTTTTTATCCAGATCTCCATAGATCTGGGACAAGGCCACATTCCAATGAACGTGTCGCAAATATCATACTTGGAATGAACCCCTTCGTGGAAACCATTGGGAAACATTAGGGCTCAACAGGAGCATAAGAGGCGGCACCAGCAGCAGAGCACATAAAAAAATATATGATGTATTTTTACACTTAAAAGGGAAAGATTCTAATCTTACACATCTTCGTAGTTGAAAAGTATCAATCTAGCACAACCACATTATTAAATGTGGTTGATATCTCGATAGACGTATATCAAGCACATACAAAACCACATATATAATGTGGTTTTTATACGCCTATAAATATATATCACTATTAATAAAACTACTATTATAAAATCAAATACTTTAAACCTAATATTAATCTTTAATATTTTAAACCTAATATTAAACCTTAATTTATAGTCTGATTCAATCCTCATAAATATATATATATACAATCATTCTATCTACTTTTCTTAGACCAATTGGAAACAGTTTTTCATTGTTTTTAAATAAATAAAATAATTACAACTGTGACCATTTTAGATTATTTTGTTGATTAATATTAATCTTAAAATTATGACCATTTTAGATTATTTTGTTGATTAATAGTAATCTTAAATTTCATCATAATTAAGAGTGATCAAAATAATTTCATTTAATTTGGTTTTCATAATTTTTTTTTCTAAACAAGTTTTGGAATATTATTAAACATTGTGTATGTTTGATTAAGAATTATTTGTAATGGTTCAAGATTCTTAAGTATTCAATAGGAGTGAAAGTCTACCATTTAAAACAACCAACAAACAAGCAACAAGTGGACCAGTCATTCCATGATTACATGGTTTGTTTTTAAGACAATACTGATGACTCTTCCTAGTGGCCAATCATATTTGTCCATACTACTAATTTACTTTTGGATTATAATTTAAATTTTTTTATGCTCGATTAAGAATTAAACTTAGAATTTTTAGGTATTTGGTAGGAATGAAAGTCTACTGGTTACAAACCAATAACAACTCAAGTCATTCCAAGATCACATGGTTTTTCTTAAATAAGAGTGTTGACTCTTGGTAGTGATGAATCATAACTACCGACACTATTAAATTAAGTTTACCAGTATAATTTAAAATTGTTTATATTTGATTAAGAATTATTCCAATTGATTAAATGTTTTTAGGTATTTGATAGGAGTGAAAATCTAAACTTTACAATTTTTTCCTTAAATAGTAGTGTTGACTCTTAGTAATGGTCAATCATAACTATCCATATTATTAATTGAAGTTTTAGAATATAATTTAAAATTATATAATATTTAATTAAGAATTAATATTAATGGTTCACCATTCTTAGATATTAGAATATAATTTAAAACTATGTACATTTAATTAAGAATTAATATTAATGGTTCACCATTCTTAGATATTTGATACCAGTGAAAGTCAAACTCTTACCAATCACCAACTAATTATTCCAAAATGATTTTTCTTAAATAACAATTTTGACTCCTGGTAGCAGCCAATCATAACTATCCAAGCTACTTAATAAACACCAATAGACACCTGCCAAAGTAATTTCTCATTATTTTTAAATAAATAAAATAATTACAATTGTGACGATTTTAGATTATTTTGTTGATTAATATTAGTCTTAAACTTCTCACCATTTTAGATTATTTTATTGATTAATAGTAATCTTAAAATTCATCATAATTAAGAGTGATCACAATAATTTCATTTAATTTAGTTTTCATATTTTTTTTTCCATACAAGTTTCTAAATATTATTAAAAATTGTGTATGCTTGATTAAGAATTATTTTTAATGGTTCAGGATTCTTAAGTATTCAATAGGAGTGAAAGTCTACCATTTACAACAACCAAGAAACAAGCAACTAGTGGACCAGTCATTCCATGATTACATGGTTTTTCTTAAACAATATTGATGACTCTTCTTATGGCCAATCATATTTTTCCATTCTACTAATTTACTTTTAGATTATAATTTAAAGTTGTTTATGCGAATTAAACTTAATATTTAAGTATTTTTAGGTATTTGATAGGAATGAAAGTCTACTCGTTACAAACAACTAACAACTCAAGTCATTCCAAAATCACATAGTTTTTCTTAAATAAGAATGTTGACTCTTAGTATTGACAAATCATAAGTGCCAACACTATTAAATTAAGTTTCACAGTATAATTTAAATTTTTTTTATATTTGATTAAGAATTATTCCAAATAATTGTATTTGATAGGAGTGAAAATCTATCCTTTACAAATTTTTTTTTTTTCTTAATAGTGTTCACTTTTAATAGTGGTTAATCATAACTGTCCATACTATTAATTTAAGTTTTAAAATATAATTTAAAACTGTGTATATTTAATTAAGAATTAATATTAATGGTTCACCACTCTTAGATATTTGATAAGAGTGAAAGTCAAACTCTTACCAATCACCAACTCATTGTTCCAAAATGATTTTTCTTAAATAACAATTGACTCCTAGTCGCAGCCAATCATAACTATCCACACTACTTAATAGACACCTGCCAAAGTAATAGACACCAGGAGGATTTGCCATGTAAGTCACCGACCCCCTAATATATGTCTGTGTTTGTGCTCTGCGAGACCAGAGGAAAGGGTGGAGCCGTTGATATCATTGTATTGTGGGTAAGAAAGAATGGAGAAGAGTTGGGATATGCGATTCCATTTCCAGACTACGTTGAGCTCTGTCTGAAACTTTCTGCGGCGCTGCTCGCTTTGGTGGTGTCATGGAGGTTCTTTGTCAGGGTAAGAACCAGGAAGCTGCCCCCTGGGCCTTTCCCGTTGCCCATCATCAGAAATATGCTACACATACTAGGAGGCCTTCTGCACCAAGCACTGGCAGCTCTTTCTCTCAAATTCGGGCCTCTCATGTCTTTCTACTTCGGCTCCAATCTCGGCTTAGTCATCTCTTCTCCTGAGATGGGAAGGGAGTTTCTGAAGACTCATGATCTTCTTTTTTCCAGCAGACCTCCATCAATTTCAAGTAATTGCTGCTTGTATAATTGTTTGGACGTGGGCGCTGCTCCGTATGGGCCTTACTGGAGGCAAATGCGTAAGATATGTGTTTTGCAAATGCTGAACTCCAAACGATTGGATTACTTCCACTTTATAATAGAAGAGGAAGTCTCTGCTATGATTCGCTCTGTTATTAGTAATTCAGACCAGTAGAAATTATTCTGACCGCGACTTCATTGGCAATAAAGGAGTCAAAGCAATGATCAGGGAAACGTTTTTTCTGCATGGTGAATTTAATATCGGAGATTACATACCATACATGGCCCGGATGGATCTGCAAGGTCTCAATCGACGCATGAATGAAATACACTCCATAGAAGATGAGTTGCTAGAGAAAGTAATAGAGGAACACATTGCCCAGAATGACCCCAATGGTGTCACGCGAGATCTGGTAGATGTTTTTCTTGCAGCCTCTGCCGATAAAGATATGGAGCTCCAAATTACACGAGACAATATAAAGGCGGACCTCTATGTATGTAAAAAATGGAGCATCACTTCTATTTTTGCTTTCAAATAAATTATTACAATTTAAATGTCTAGTAATATAAATGGATTTCCATAGTATAATATTATGGATGATATGGATTTTAAGTAAAAAATGGAGGATCATTTCTATTTTTGCTTTCAAATAAATTATTAAAATCTAAATGTCTAGTCATATAAATGGATTTCCATAGTATAATTTTCTGGATGATATGAAAATCCAAAATGAAATATTCCAAAGATGATGATAAGATGTTGTATTGATGTCGATTTTGGACAGGATATGTTGTTGGCTGGCAGGGACACGTCATCTACAACCATAGAGTGGGCAATGGCCGAATTGTTGAGGAACCCACCAGTGTTGAAGAAGCTTCAGGATGAGCTTCAACGTGTTGTTGGATTGGAGCGCATGGTGCGTGAATTTGATCTTCCTTGTCTCCCTTATTTACAAGCTGTGGTGAGAGAAATGTTGAAATATTAAATTCACCTGCCGTGCCTTTGAGCAGGGAGAAAAGAGTACAAAGGCAGCGCAGTAGAGCGTGGAGTGCACAGCACTCTGTATTGAAGAAGAATAGAGAATCCGTAAGGAGAAGAATTAAATTTTGATGGGCCGGAGCCACAAATTGCAGAAGAAAATTGATTATGGTGATGAGCGTAGCCGTTTTTCTACAGGAGGAATGAAGACTTTTGTAGTTCTGAACTACGGAGAAACAGAGATATCAAAAACAGTCGATTCGGACTTTAAAGCCCTCAACAACCAAAATGGATAAATTGAATTAAAACAGGCAGAAGTCATTTTATTTTTGATTTGGCAAATAAGTGGTCCCCACCACTTAATCTCTAATCGCAATCGCAGATTTCTTTTGAAGCTATGTCTTGTTGATGAGGAGTCACGATGCGATGCGATCCAATCGCAATCGCAAATCGCAATGTATATGAATCATAAACCAAGTGTCTTATTAATATGGAGAGTTCCGCAAGTGTAACGGTTGTACACAATACAACCAAAGTTTATGTTATAAATCGCCCCCACCATAGTGGAAGCCCGTGGATCCACTTGACCACGTGGTGAAGACTTAATGGAATCACAAGTTTTATTCAATCGCAAGTTTGAATCGGAGATCGCAATCGGAAGCTCTTTTGCTTTGGACCCGATTGCACTTTGAAACTGGCGGACCCGATCCATTCATTATGATGAATTTTATGTGGAATCGCGTTCGATCCATCAATCGGAATCCGAATTTTTTATTGTATGCCCCGATCACAATCCAAAGGGCGGACCCGACCATGTTATAGGCCGGAGTTTATATGATTCATCGCATCCGTTTTTGAATCGCAATCGGAACCTCTTTATAACAAGGCCCGATTGCACAGTGTTGAAGTCGAGACCCGATATATTATATAGGGCCGAGTTTAATGCACCATCACATCCGCTCTTCAATCACAATCGCAATTTTGAGTTGGCCGCTTCGTTATGTTTAAAGCGCGGACCCGATGGAGTTTATACAATGTATTTAAATGGTTGATCACGCGTTCAAACGCGTAAGTATATTGTGGGTCCCGCATATATTTATTTTAAATAGACTTTGTTTAAAGTCTTATATAGTTTTATGGAATTTTTTAATATGCGCGGCATATAAAAGCCAAAAGGCCCGACAACCTATAGTATCGTATTGTCATTTTGTTTTAGTTTTCGCACAGTGGCGCGGAAAGAAGAAAACACAGCAGTGTTGATTTAAAATAGACAGAGTGTATTGTTTTGAAGAAGACAAAGATTTGTTTGTGGAGCACTGCGTCTGAAGTAGTCTTACTCATATTTTGTGAATCCCTCTGTACTGAGGAAGACTTTTGTAATAGTTTCTTTAAGTTATGGTAATGAAATAGAAAACATTTTTATGCCATCTCTGTCTGCAAGAAAAATTTTGTTTTAATTTCTCTGTGTTTATAGGAGAGGATTTTACTCTCTCCATTTGGAATTCTCAATATTCCAACATGGTATCAGAGCTAGCTTAGGCTCTTTGAAGGTTTCAAAGAAGCTGAAGAAGAAGAAGACTTGTTGCAGTGTTTTCTCCAGCAGTGTTAAATCTCAACAGAAGTCAAAGTTCAGGTATTTCTCAAAGATAACAGAGCTGTTGTTTATTGTTTTAAAAGAGTTTGTTCTTTCAGATAAAAGGAAAGACAGTTTGTTTAAGTTTAGAGTTCAGTTTAAAAGCAATGGCTGGACCAAGAACTGGTATGAGCATTGGAAATGTTCAGCTTCCACAATTTAATGGAAAGAACTATGGTTATTGGGCCATTACCATGAGAGCCCTGTTTGTCTCAGAAGACTTATGGGAGTTTGTAGAAGATGGTTTTGTTGAACCAGCTGATGAGCAGGTGTTTAATGCCTTAACTCAAGCAGAGAAGGACCTATTGAAGAGCAATAGGAAGAAAGATGCTAAAGCTCTCTTCTTATTGTATCAAGTAGTAAATGAGAGTGTGTTTCCAAGGATAGCAACAGCCCAGAGATCCAAGGATGCATGGGAAACTCTGAAAGTAGCCTATCAAGGTATGGAGAAAGTGAAGACAGCAAAACTTTAGTTGCTGACAAGAGACTTTGAAACTCTTTGCATGAAAGAGTCAGATAATGTAGACACATTTTTTACACATGTGATTGGGATTGTAAATCAGATAAGATCCCATGGAGAAACTCTTGAAGAAAGAAGGATTGTGGAGAAACTTTTGAGAAGCTTACCCTCAAAGTTTGATGTTATTTTTACCACCATAGAAGAGACCAAAGATCTCTCACAGTTCACAGTGGATGAACTTCATGCCTCACTGATAACTCATGAACAGAGATTGAGTAGAGATGAACACTCATCACTAGAGCATGCCTTCAAGACCTAGATGCCTTCAGGAAGAGGAAGAGGTCAAGGCAAAGGAAGAGGAAGAGGCAGAAGCCAAAACAGAGGTGGAAGGAACAACCCTTCACATTCACATGGAAGGAGCAACAGTCAAAATCAGAGCCACGGCCAATGCAACAGCCAGCAAGGTGGACATCAACACCAACATGCTCATGGACAAAGGTATGACAAATCCAATGTCCAATGTCATTATTGCAAAAAATATGGGCACTATGCCAATGAATGTAGAAAGAAGCAAAATGACATGAAAAATAGGCAGAATGCTAATGTAGCAAAAGAAGAAAAGAACCCAAGTAATGTGCTGTTATCTTGTAATGTAGCACAAGATAAAGAAGATGATGTTTGGTTCTTAGATTCTGGATGTAGTAATCACATGACTGGCAACAGAGCAATGTTTTCCAATCTTGATGAAGAAGTCAAATCTGAAGTGACCACAGGGACTGATACTAAAATCTCTGTCAAAGGGAAAGGCAGAGTAAGTATTCGAGCAAGGAATGGGGAGCAAAAATTTGTTCCTGATGTGTATTATGTTCCAGGTCTGAAGTGTAATATTTTGAGCGTTGGGCAGCTCATAAATAAAGGTTACAATGTAATATTTAAAGATGATGTGTGCACAATAAAAGATATTCCTCCAAGCAAGAAAATTATTGCTGAAATTCAAATGACCAGCAATAGAATGTTTCCGCTCAAGCTCAACATTGACTTGAAAGGAAAAGGAAAGAATGTAGCAGCTGTAACTCAAGAAGCCTTCCAGAAGGAAGAGAAAGATGAAAATTGGTTATGGCATCTGAGATTTGGACATCTAAATTTCGGAGGATTAAATTTGCTGCACAGAAAAAGAATGGTAAGAGGTTTACCACTAATAGAGAAGCCTGACAGCCTATGTGAAGGCTGCATCTTGGGAAAGCAACACAGAGAAAATTTTCCTTTAGGGAAAAGCATAAGGGCGAAAGCACCTTTGGAAATAATCCACTCAGATTTATGTGGGCCGATGCAAACAGCATCTGTTTCGGGCAGCAATTACATGCTGACTTTCATTGATGATTTCACACGAAAAGTGTGGGTTTATTTCTTAAAATATAAGAGTGAAGTCTTTCAGAAGTTTTGCCACTTTAAAGCTCTAGTAGAGAAACAGAGTGGGCTGTACATTAAAGTCCTCAGAACTGACAGAGGAGGAGAATACATATCAAAGGAATTTCTGCGTTTTTGCAGAGAGAACGGCATACACAAGCAGTTTACCACAAGGTACACACCGCAACAGAATGGAGTTGCTGAAAGGAAGAATCAAACCATAATGGAAATGGTGAGAAGTATGCTAAAGGCAAAACATTTGCCGAATGAGTATTGGGCATAAGCAGCAAATTGTGTTGTGTATATTTTAAATAGATGCCCTACAAAAGCTGTGATGAACAAAGTTCCAGAAGAAGCGTGGAGTGGCAGAAAACAGGGAGTCACCCACATGAGAGTTTTTGGATGTGTGGCATATGCACACATTCCTGACAAGTTGAGAAAGAAGTTGGATAGTAAGGGGGAGAAGTGCATTTTCCTTGGATATTGTGAAGATTCCAAAAGATACAGATTGTATAACCCATCCACAAAGAAGTTTGTAATAAGCAGAGATGTGCAATTTATTGAAGAAGAAGCATGGGATGGAAGCATTGAGAAAACAGTCAATGTTAAAAGTTGTTTGTCTCATGATGAAGATGAGGAAGATGTGGTTGAAATTAATAACCCATCGGTAGCACAACCTCCACCAGCACAAGGACAGCAAGGGACACCTCAGGCAGCAGCAAGAACACCCTTGAGAAGAAGCGGGAGTGCATCTCCAAGCACACCACATGGAGCAGAAATGAGTGCTTCATCAAGCACGGCTACACCAAGTGAAAGAGGAACAAGATTCAGAAGCCTTAGAGAAATCTATGAGCAAGGAGAAGCAGATGAAGGTATGAATTCCTTATTTGCTTTGTACTGTCAAGTTGATGATCCTATTCATTTTGAAGATGCTATTAAAGATAGAAAATGGATAGAAGCTATGGATGATGAAATTAATTCCATAGAGAAGAACAAAACATGGGAGTTGGTTGATCTCCCAGAAGGTAAAGATTTCATTGGAGTTAAATGGGTCTATAAGACCAAAAGCAATGCTGAAGGAAAAATATAAAGACACAAGGCCAGACTTGTTGTCAAGGGATACAAGCAGAGGAAAGGGATTGATTATGAAGAAACTTTTGCACCAGTTGCAAGAATGGAGACAGTAAGAGCAGTGTTGTCCATAGCAGCACAAAACAAATGGAAAGTATACCAGATGGATGTAAAATCTGCATTTTTAAATGGAGTTTTAATGGAAGAGGTATATGTGGAACAACCTCTCGGATATGAGAAGAAAGGCCAAGAGCATAAGGTCTGCAAATTGAAGAAAGCTCTTTATGGGCTGAAACAAGCACCAAGAGTGTGGTATAGTAGAATAGACTCCTACCTACTGGAAAATGGATTTGAAAAGTGTGAGGGAGAACCCACTCTATACATCAAAGAAAAGGATGGTAAGATGCTCGTTGTTGTTTTATATGTTGATGATCTAATTTTTACAAGTAATGATGATTACCTTGTTGAGAATTTTAAAACAGTCATGAAAGATGAATTTGAAATGACTGATATGGGTTTATTAAGATACTTCTTGGGAATAGAAGTGGAGCAAGGTGAGAAAGGGATTTTTATATCTCAAGCAAAGTATGTGAATCAAGTTCTAGAAATATTTAATATGCAGGAGTGCAAAGCTGCAATTACTCCCACAGTAGTGGGATTGAAGTTGAGTAAAGATGACAGTAGCAAGAATGTTGATCCAAGTTTGTATAAAAGCATAGTTGGCAGCCTCATGTATTTGACTGCAACTAGGCCGGATATTATGCATGTTGTTAGTTTAATTTCCAGATTTATGGAGAAGCCAAAAGAAGCACATTGGCAAGCAGCAAAAAGAATTCTGAGGTATGTGAAAGGAACAAAAGGATTTGGTATTTTGTATACAGCTTCAGAAAATTCAGAATTAGTTGGATACACTGACAGTGATTGGGCTGGAAGTGTAGATGATCGGAAGAGCACTTCCGGTTATGTTTTTCATATGGGTTCAGGAGCCATTTCATGGGCTTCCAAGAAACAGCCTATTGTAGCACTATCTACAGTAGAAGCAGAGTATGTGGCAGCTACAGCAGTAGCGTGTCAAGCAATTTGGATGAGAAGGATGTTGAGACGTTTATGCCAAGAACAGGTAAAAGGGACAGTGATTTACTGTGACAATAGCTCAGCTATTGCATTATCAAAGAATTTTGTGTTTCACAAGAGAACGAAGAACATAGATAAAAAGTTTCATTATATCAGAGAATTGGTAAACAATGGAGAAATTGTTTTACAGCATTGTAAAACAGAGGAACAATATGCAGATATTTTAACTAAACCATTGGGACAGAAGACATTTGAATTTTTAAGGAAATGTTTGGGTATGATGGATAACCCAGCAGCTAATTTTAAGGGGGAGTGTTGAAATATTAAAGTCACCTGCCGTGCCTTTGAGCATGGAGAAAAGAGTACAAAGGCAGCGCAGCAGAGCATGGAGTGCATAGCACTCTGTATTGAAGAAGAATAGATAATCCGTAAGGAGAAGAATTAAATTTTGATGGGCCGCAGCCACAAATTGCAGAAGAAAATTGATTATGGTGATGGGCGTAGCCGTTTTTCTACAGGAGGAATGAAGACTTTTGTAGTTCTGAACTATGGAGGAGCAGAGATATCAAAAACAGTCAATTCAGACTTTAAAGCCCTCAACAACCAAAATGGAGAAATTGAATTAAAACAGGTGGAAGTCCTTTTATTTTTTATTTGGCGGATAAGTGGTCCCCACCACTTAATCGCTAATCGCAATCGCAGATTTCTTTTGAAGCTGTGTCTTGTTGATGAGGAGTCACGATGCGATGCGATCCAATCGCAATCGTAAATCGCAATGTATATGAATCATAAACCAAGTGTCTTGTTAATATGGAGAGTTCTGCAAGCGGAACGGTTGTACACAATACAACCAAAGTTTATGTTATAAATCGCCCCCACCACAACGGAGGCCCAAGGGTCCACTTGACCACGTGGCGAAGACTTAACGGAATCGCAAGTTTTATTCAATCGCAAGTTTGAATCGGAGATCGCAATCGGAAGCTCTTTTGCTTTGGACTTGATTGCACTTTGAAACTGGCAGACTCGATCCATTCATTATGATGCATTTTATGTGGAATCACGTCCGATCCATCAATCGGAATCGAAATTTTTTGTTGTATGCCCCGATCACAATCCAAAGGGCGGACCCGACCATGCTATAGGCCGGAGTTTATATGATTCATCGCATCTGTTTTTGAATCGCAATCGGAACCTCTTTATAACAAGGCCCGATTGCACAGTTTTGAAGTCCGAACCCGATATATTATATAGGGTGGAGTTTAATGCGCCATCGCATCTGCTCTTCAATCGCAATTGCAATTTTGAGTTGGCAGCTTTGTTATTTTTAAAGCGCGGACCCGATGGAGTTTATACAATGTATTTAAATGGTTGATAGTGTGTTCAAACGCATAAGTATATTGTGGGTCCCGCATATATTTGTTTTAAATAGACTTTGTTTAAAGTCTTATATAGTTTTATGTAATGTTTTAATATGTTCGGCATATAAAAGCCAAAAGGCCCGAGAGCCTGTAGTATCGTATTGTCATTTTGTTTTAGTTTTCGCACAGTAGCGCGGAAAGAAGAAAACACAGAAGTGTTGATTTAAAAGAGACAGAGTGTATTGTTTTGAAGAAGACAGAGATTTGTTTGTGGAGCACTGCGTCTGAAGCAGTCTTACTCATATTTTGTGAATCCCTCTGTACTGAGGAAGACTTTTGTAATAGTTTCTTTAAGTTATGGTAATGAAATAGAAATCATTTTTATGCCATCTCTGTCTGCAAGAAAAATTTTGTTTTAATATCTCTGTGTTTATAGGAGAGGAGTTTACTCTCTCCATTTGGAATTCTCAATATTCCAACAAGAAATGCTTAGACTCCATCCACCTGCGCCGCTTCCCATTCTCCACTATTTTGTACAAGCCTGCAATGTGTTAGGCTATGAAATCCCTAGAAACACTCACGTTTTCCTGAACCTTTGGGCGATAGGAAGGAACCCAAAATCATGGGTTGGTCCGGAGCGGTTCATGCCGGAGATATTCATGGAAGGCGACTGCGTAGATGAAAAAATTAAGAAGTTTGAGTGGATGCCATTCGGAGGAGGCAGGAGACGATGCTCGGGAGAGCTGCTGGGAACGTAGCTTGTAGAGTTTGCAGTGGCACATCTATTGCACTACTTCGACTTGAGGTTTCCTGATGAGATGACTGGGGAGGAATTGGATATGTCTAAAAAGTTTATTGTACTCACTGTGACCAGGGCAGATGAACTCGTGGCTATTCCAACTTCTCGCCTAACCTTCATACTTTAATCTCTATAGAACCACCTGCTTGGAAATGTCAATAAAAACATAGCACATAGAGCTATTGAAATATATTTTTTTTCCCGATGGTGCTTTAGATTTTCCTACAAAATAATGGAAATTTTCGCAATATTTTTAAATTGAGTGGAAATTATTGGAAATCTGGTCCAGCTTTAAAAATTTTTGGATGATGTTAATTCATTTCCACTGTAAAATATAAAGCATTCTACTTTTATGTTTTCTATTTCCACTAGATGAAGATTTGTTGACTTTTTTATTTATTTTTTATTTGATGGCTTAGATTGATACTCAAGGGAAAATGCTTAGCTCATGCTTAGTGTATGCTTAGTATTAATGCTTATGAGTGTGTTACAAATTTTGTTAGGTTGCATTGAATTTTAATAAATTAAGAAAAATAGATTTGTGCTAGGTTGCTCTCTATCCACCAATTTCTTAGGGATTTGAGATTATTTCAATTTTTATAAGTTCCTCCATGATAAGTTCTTCATTTTTATTTATAATATTCATTTATATATAGAAAATGGTATTTAGCAAATTGGTCCATTACTTTTAATAAATTTAATAAATTATATTTGTGGCAAGTTGCTCCCCCCCCCCCCCTCCAACAACTTCTTAGGTATTTGAGATTATTCCGATTTTAACAAGTTCCTCCATGATAACTTTCTCATTATTATTTGTAACATTCATTTATATATAATGAAATTTTATTTAGCAAAATGATTCATTTTACAATAAGATGTGTGATTCTTTTTTTTTTCAAGTTGAAGTTAACCCATCACCTTTTTATAAATATAGGTAAATATGTGCATTAATAAAGTATTCTTTACTTTGCAATAGTCTTTTTAGTTACAATACTTTTTTATATTATATTTACGAAACTTTAGGCTATATCAACCACATTATTATTTTTAATGTGGGTGTATAAGTAATATCCGTAGCCATATTTTCAAATCAATCAAAAAAACACGTTTTCAAAATATAATTTAGAATAGCTACTCTCACTTTTTAAATATGAATGTCATGTTTTTAAAATTTTCACTTTTGATTTGTTGGTTTTATAATTTGTTTTTATTTCCTAAGTCATTATTAATTAAAAATAATATAAATTATATCAAATATTTTGTTGATTTTTTAATTTGTCTTCATTTCCTAACTCATTATTAGTTTAAAATAATATAAATTACACAAAATAAAACTATATTTTGTGATATTTTTCTTCTAATTTAGTAAATTGTAAATCAAATTAAATATAATAAATATCGATTAAAAATAATATGAATCATCCATTTCAAATTATATTTTTCTATTATTTGAATAAATTTTAAATCAAATCAAGTGAAAATAATAATGAATAATAATTTTAAAAATTTTATTCATTAAATAAAAATAATAATAGGTGTTCTTTTCTTTTTTATTTTTATTTTTCAGTTTTCCATTTTATGCAAGTCCTGAGATGATTGGCACTACTAATATGTGGCTTGAGTAGCCACAACTCAAGAGCATCTAAGATGCCAAAATCACCCAAGGATAGGGCTTAGCATGGATAATTTTTTTCTCACGAAGTTTCAAACTTTAGACCTTTACATCACAAAGTGCCTTAATAAAACACATTGTCACCATTTTCTCTAGGCTCCATTAGAAATAATGATGAGAACACTTATTATTATTCCTAGTTATAAAAATCCTTCCATTTTCATTAAGTTTTTCAAGGTTTTTAACTACTCAATCACATATTTGGGAATTTGTTTCACACCGATGTATACAAATTTATAATTTTCCATAGTGACATTTTTAATTCAATATATTAACTCACATGCACATGTTTAAGTTTCTTCCGATAAAGACATATAGTGAACTTTAGTTTGAAGTTATGAAATTTTGTGGCTGATGATAATATAAGTATGAAAACGTTTTCTAATTATAATTTACATGAGTTACTCTTAATATTTTAATATGATTGTCATATTTTCTAGTAGCATATTTTAACTCATAGACAAAATGGCATTTTTCTCAAGTGTTTTTCTTGGTCAATTTGCCAAAATGTGGTATAGGTTTTAAGAATCATAAAATCAAGCTAATTGATTTTCAAAGTTCAAGCGCCCCATGGTTTTTGAGGGCATTGAATCCATTTATGCATTTTTAAACACCAAGAAATCACAAACTCCCACATAAATTATATTTCTTCATTTCAGGGAAAATAACATTTTGTTTATTAATTAGACTATGACATTTTTAATTCTTCATATTTTTAATTAGATTTTGTTTTCTATCTCATATTTATTTCCAATATTATAAAATGGATGTATTTGATTTAGGATATATATTATACATTATTGTTATTACATTTTTAAAGAGTATTTAAATGGACTAATCTTCCAAAGAGTTGATATTTTAACATTCAAAAATAAAATGTCATTTTTATTCAAAAATTAAGCGGAAATTTCACTTCTCATTTGCATACTAAAATGATGGATTTTATATTACGTAGTAGGTACATTTCATTTCCATCTCATTGAAATGTAATTCTTGATCCTACTTTTTCCCTTTGATATTACAATTAATTTTTTGATCAAACTGAAATTTCATTAGTGTGCCACTTAATTTACTAACATTTAGATTTATTTTTCCATGAGGGAAAACCTAAAGCTTAACATTGTTTATATATATATATATATATAAACTTATATATATCCCATTTTCAAATAAAAAACATGCTAATAGGAGTAGAAGTGCCCAACCTATTAATTGATAAATGAAATCCCAACAAACATTAAATGACGAAAAACAAATACAAATTTTCATTTTTGCTAATGGGGATGTTTGTTATTGCATGCATTTTATGTTAAGCCATTATAACTTTTTGGGACTATTAAGAATGAGATGGAAACCTCCATCATGGAATTAGAGAGGGCAGGGATCATTATTTTTTGCCCTCCCCTATAATGTCTCAACTTCATGTGCCAATGTAGTCTATGGTCATTTGTCACATGTTTCTTACCTCTAAATTAGCATTTTCTACCAGAGCAATGTTTTATTTTCCCAATATCTTGAATTCTTGTAAAAGACTTGATATAACTTAAAATCATTCAAAATCAAAAGTAATTTAGCCAAATATATCCAATTGAAAACAAAATAAGACTTGTGATATTTCCATATATATATTTTTTTATCAAATATTCAATTAAGATAATTTGTGTTTGCACTAAGAATATGGGGTTCTATTACAAGAAAAGGTTGGAAATCCCTTTCAAAAACTATGAGACTATTTCAGTTCTTTAAGGTTAATTATGATATCTACAGAACTACTATGCTCTTTCAGGGCCAACATTGGTGATGAAAAAATATTTTACATAATCATTATGGAATTGACAATAATATGTTACATGAGCATATGGAATCTACACAAATTTTATTCTCTTTTATAATTAAGCATGATAATATGTTACTTGCAACATGCTAGAATTGACCATTTTCATTTCAATAATTTGAATTGAATGCATTTATCCTCCCCATGTAGTATTATAAATTGGAAAGGTAATCAAGAGCAAAAAAAGTCTATGATAAAAAATTCCTATTGACCACTTTAAACTCTATTAACCTATGGGCATCCATATATTTCTTCTAAAAAAACACCCTTTCCTTCAATGCGATTGGTTTTTATGGACTCATCTATCTTCATATCCAAGTGACCATAGATGTAATTATTGTAATATGGTAGAATTTGGCCCACCTAATAGATAATGTGATTCATTGGTATATTCAAATACATTGTTATATTCAAATAAAATGAAACTTAATCAATTTTAGTGTATTAGAATTTGGAAGCACCTATCAGTTATAAATTTCATTGCACTACTACATGTGGGGTGTTTTAAGACATTTTTTTAAGACAAAAGAAATCTTTTGTCTTAAAAAGTCACTTTTTATTTTAGTTATTTTATATTAAAATTTAATATCAATTGAATTGTCTTAAAGATAAAATTTAAGACAAAAATAGTGTAAGACAAAAATAGTTTGAGACAAAACTTTATATTTAGGACAAAAACGATTTGAGACAAAAATATTTAAGACAAAAAAAAATTGAGACAAAAAAAAATTAAGACAAAATTATTTTAACACAAAACTTTATATTTAAGACAAAAACAGTTTGAGACAAAAACATTTTAGGACAAAACTTTATATTTAAGACAAAAGCACTTTGAGACAAAAAAAAATTAAGACAAAAGCAATTTGAGACAAAAGTATTTTATGACAAAAAATTTTATTTAAGACAAAACAACTTTGAGACAAAAATATTTAAGACAAAACTTTATATTTAAGACAATGGCGACTTAAGACAATGACAATTAAGATGAAACCCATTTAAGATAGTTAGCAATTAAGACAAAATCATTAGCATTCTGAAGTTTGCATTGAAATATCCATGAGTGGATAGTGGACAATTATATTTTTTATTTTTAAAAATAGATATTCAAACCACATGAAATTTGATCATGTCATGATATTTATTTCTTTTATATTATATTTTTCTTTTTTCATTAAAACCACATTCAAAAAATATAATAAATAAATAGATAAAAAATATTATTTTTTGGTTGGCCACTTAAGGGGATTTGAACTTTGAATCTCATGTTATAACATAATATAACTTCATAAAAAGGTGATTGTCAATTGAGTTACATTCCATGAACTAAAATTGTTTATTTTTTTAAATATGTGCAAAAATTTAAACTAGCAATTGCACCAAATGTTGCAAAGGAAACACTGTAAGGCATGAAATAGAGAAGAATCTTGACATATAAGAAATCATTGAATGATAAAAATTAGTAAACAAAACACCATTCAAAAAAATATTCAATGAAGAAGGCTCATTAGGTACAAGGGATGAAAATTTGGTTTTCAAATAGTAAATTGGCATTTGACATTCACCTATGAAACATCAGATTATTCGAAAAATGTTATGGTCACAATAAAATAAATAGATTGTTGGGGGTATAGAAATGATGCAGTTGAGTGAGTTGTTGAGGAAGTATTGCCTGATGAAGGAGAAGACAGTGGTCCTTGAGGGAGACAAGTTGTCAGCTTCATGAGTAGGGGTTGTTGTTAGCTTAAATTTTGCGAGTTGCCTTTTTTTTGGGTGTGCCAAAACCTTGATCTTGCTGATAATTCATTAGTTGGATACTAATTGAATGCCTCCTCAGAGATCTTATCTATTATTTTATTGAGCTCATGATAAATGTGGGTGAAGGATGACCATTCTAGCTCTTAAATGCACGGCCAAATTTGAGACATCGGGGATTGAAGCCGCACATTTTACATATAAAACTTGCATTAGCCTGGTTAACAACTATTTGAGATTCCTATCTCTTGCAAACTCTTCAAATTACCACAAGCACTTTCCAAATAAAGAAAAACAAACAATGATGATAACTCGACCTTTAAATTGGAACCAGGAGCCAGATTATATCTAATATGAATGAATTGAGATGAATTTATATACAAAACATGGTAAAGAGAAAGAATAATCAACATATAAGGAGAAACATACTTTTTTAATGAGATCACCTGGAGATTCTCTGATAATTTGAGTGGGATTTCCTTCAAAATTCCTGCAAGGTATGTTTTCGGTCAGATGTACGAAAAAACACAAGAAATTATAGCTACGTAACTTGATCTTGTAGGAAAAATGAATTACTTCACCCTGAAAAATTTATTATGAATACCATTTTCGTGTGATCTCAAGATGTGGGTAAAAGTGCATTATATAAGAAAATAAAAAATTTCATGAAATTCCCATGAAAGTGAGTGCATCAATCGATTTTAAGTTTGTTGTTCCATGTTGGTCTCTCTACTGTAGAGTTTTGGGATAGTTGTATCATGTGACTAAACTATATTCAATAAATAATCTTCTACTTACCCTAATATTTGAGAGGTAGTGCATTTTTATGTGCAACTGTATGGTCTGTAATCTCCTAATTGTGAACTACGTATAACATATCTAATTGGATGTTAGCCAAAGTTTTCCATAGGTATAACATACCCAATTTTCACCCTCTGAGGGTTGTCTTGCCCATGATCACAGACAACTTCTGATGACAACTATAATCAGACCACTTGCAATGCTTCTTCTAGATTTTAAAGGAAACACCTCCTTGAAGAAAAAATAAATAAATAAAACAAGAAAAATTGTTTTAACAATTTAGTTAGAAAAAAACTAACAACCCTATTGAGGTGGAAAATTCCAGCCCAATTGAAAGCAGCGAGAAAACTCAAGGTATTACAGAGATAAATCAAGACATTTGTGCAACTTTTTCAAGGATGCAACAAAAACTTTTTCTGTACATAATAAGAAAATATTTGCAAACGAGAAGATACCACAGTGGGAATACACAAGAAGAAGAACCAAAGAAATAAAATTCAATAAACGAAGCACAACCACCACTCCAAACTAGCTTCTCTAAAACACATACAATCGCAATAAATCCCATTGAAGCTTACAAATTTATCAAGCCCTAATTAACTTACTAACAAATTCAACAAGCCAACATGCTACAATTTGTTGAGTCACCCCAAAATCAATTAGTAATTATTGCATGAATGTACACTTGTTTGTAATTTTATTTAAAAGGTTGAAATTCTCTCAAGAGCGTATAGAATATATCTAAGAGTTAAAAAAAAATGGAAACTTTGCCTACCTCCACAAGGTATCATAACACTTGGATAGCTGACAACATGAAAGTCTAAATCTTCTACTTCTAAGTCTCAATGGCACTTCAACATGTCAATAACATACTTGCAACAATGCTTAATGATTTTTGTCTATTGGCTAAAGAGATGTACATCGATCCATCCAAAAATAAACATCTCAATCAATCCAACACCATAAATTGTGCTAAATAGTTCATCATGTTATTTCAAAAATTACAATATGGTCTTATATTAGCTCACATATTCCTTGAATATTTGAAAGCCAAACTTCCTTAGCACAGTAGACCAGAAATATTTGTCCTCTAAAAGACAAAAAAAGACAACAAACTAAAATAGGAACTTTAACTCTAATCCAGACACTTCATTCATAGCAGCATGATATCTAATGAAGATGATACGTGGAAAAAAGGCTTCATATATTGTATATCACATGCCAAACCGAGTGAACAAACACATGCATAGAACACATCAAAAATAGGGTTCATAGATCGACTTGTATTATATGGTTTCAAAACCTTCTTGTCTCCTTCAAGGGGGTTTCTTAAGGTCTTCAAAAAGACTTCCTTTTGCTAACCAAATGTATTTTTTATTTCACACATGTATGGAAACGTACTTTCCAAATCATATTGTAATAGATTCATAAGGTGATATTATTGGTATTAACTACATCTTATTTGGAGACATCATTTTTATTGTAGGGGTTGGTACCTTTCAAGTGGATGTGGTTGGTGATGTGAAGACTACTCAACCTCTAGTAAAGATTCATACTAACTCTAACAAGCTTATGGATGCTTGTTTACAAAGGGAGACACCTCTAAACTTAACTCATTGGATTATTTGTTGTTCATGCTAATTATTGTTCTCAACTTTCCTTCTCCAAGGGGTTGAGACTATTTGCTTCATTTATTTTACATGGCCCGATGAAAGAAGAAGAATGGAGATTGTCTCCACATCTTTTCCATTTCGCTAAGTTACAAATAAAAAGAGTCAAATTCTATAGCCAATAGACTAATAGCCTCTTGATACACCTTTCGTGAGATATGAATAGCTCTCACCTATCACTGTAGCTCAATGAAATGACATCTAATAACTCCAAGGCACCATTATAAATGGACTAGTTGTGAATTTGTTGTTAAATTATCGCCTCCAAATGTTCAATTATCATGAATTTTGGGGGAGGGGGATCTTTTGGTGTATTGAACAGGGCAAGGGGACATAAGGGTAGCATGGATGGGTAGAAGTGAGAGGTTCGAGAATGGTTTACTAAGATCTATAATCCTAACATTAGAGAATGAGAAGGAGCCTTAGGGCCTTATGGCATAGGGGCCAGGGGACCTATAGGTAAGGCAATGAGAGAAATTGATAGGGGAAACCGAAATAGTTTTGACAAGGGGATTAGGGGCCACATTATCACAACCCATCTGCACTTAACCCATAACCACTAAAATACTTATTCCTTTAACCCCAAAGCCAGAATCCCTTAACCCCTACACCCATAACTCATAACAAATTAACCCCTTGATCCCTTAAACCCAAAGCCACTAACCCCTTAACCCCTAACCCCTAACTTAGAATCCTTGAACCCCATAAACCCTAATCCCATGTCCTCTTAAACCTTGACCCTTAACCCATAACCCCTCACCCCTAAACTCATTAACCCCTAACCCCTTAACTCGCTGACACTTAAATACCATAACCCTTAGAAACTTAACCCCTAAATCCCCTGATATGTAAGCCCTTTATGGTTAATCTTTAACACCTGAATCCCTTAACCACTAAGCCATTAACCTCTAACCCTTAAACCCCCTAACCTCTAAATCCCATAAGCCCTAACCCTTTACCCTTTACCCTTAACCCCTTGCTCCTAAACCTTAAACCCCTTAACTCCTAGAACCCCTTATCCTTTCTCCCAAACCACAGGTGCTCCAACACTAATATTCTTGGGCATATTATGCGTTTTCCTGCTAACCACTCCAAATACAACCTCTATGAACTAGTAGGGTCCAAGGAAAAGAGCTACAAGTTCCCCAAATCCGATATACATTTTATGGACAATCACACTTCCCCCAAATGTCCTCCACATATTTTCCTTGGTGTATTGGAGTTTGAAAAATACATAGGATACCACAAGTAATCCTAATCATAAGACTCAACGTTCCTAATGACTAGGAGGCCTTAAAAATCAAACAAAATCTTAACTTATCCCTAAAATTACTAAAATTTCCTATCCCAAATATGAAATTAGAAATTCTACAAAATTATAGGGCAACAAGGAAACCAACTTCCTCTTCTATAAATCTCTAAGACCTTCTGGAGGAAAAATACAAATTTTGAAAAAAATTGTTGAAATTATGCTCTAGCATCAATAGCTACCAATGTATCCTTGTAGGCCACCCCATTTAACAATAGTAATACTAATGTCATTTACCTATAAGGAACTCACATAATTCTCTCTTAGATCCCCTTAACCCATTGCAATGATTGTCTTCGATGCCTAGTTGCAAGCACATTTGGAAGAAATTTAGCATATTTATGGTTGAGGATTTCAATAAGTATGCTATTTTGTTGACATCTTGTGACTGTCCTGTATGTGAATATATAAAATAATTTTTTTTGTACTAGTTTAAGGACTGATACCATCATGTGTGTGCACTAACATGGATGGAACACTAACTACATGTTGTATATATTGTAATGTAAATGAATAATCTCTTTTGGAAAAGGCTCCACTCATGATGCCATTTTGCAAATGCTTTCACTCACCAAGTGTGGTCATATTTTAAGGTACCATGTTCTCGTAAGGGTAAACCTACCTATCCATCTCTTTAAATGTACACAGCACACATGTTGGCTTGATCTTGTGCTTGTTTTGGGGAAAACGTTGTTGCATTGGATTGACGCTGATTTGACAGGTAGATTTATAAATATTCTAAACAGTACTTATATAAAAAATATGTCAGGTTATCCATAAATTTCCTGAGAGAAACTCCCCAACACAACAAGTAGAATACTTTTTGCAGCCAAAGAGATTAATTGTTTCTAGTACTTTTTCAGAACTAGTACAAACTATAAACAATCCAAAATGCCTCATTTTTGGGCTATCAATATAGTATCCATTTAAATAGACACAATAATAGGTTAATAACAGATACCTAACACAATCTCAATGAAATACTGTGAGTAGAGAGAGCCATGGTTATATATCTGGTTTAGTCGAAAATGGATTGATATCTTCCTCAATGTGGACTGCCAGCTTGTTTTCCACTTCTTCAATCAGGTATGGTTGTCTTGGATGCCCTTGTGACAGTCTGAAACTACCAACTCCAATGCCATAAACTTTATCCCAGTGACCTCCATTTCTTTGTTCAGTTCTTTCAGACCATTCTTGTTTATGATTTCTCTCTTCCAATTTATAAACACATCCAAAAAAGCATTGACATACCTCTTGCTTTAATGCAATGGATACAACGTAAATAATTCTCCATGGAAAAAAATTCTCAGGGTCCTGTAATGGCTACAACGTAAATACTTCTCCAATGGCTACAATGTAAATGCTCCCTTGTGTTTCCCTGACAGTCCCTAACACTTCCTAGCACATGTTGGCACACCCTGGCACCTGGCACATCTTGGATGCATGTCGCCCTGACACTATAACTTGACTTAGCACTACCTATCATACCATGTTACTCCCTCCATGAGACACCTAGAACTCGCTAAAACTCCCTGTCACACACTCTTATTCATTCATTTATGAATTTTGACCTAGTGCTCTGTCATGTTTTCCTAGCACTCCCTAACACTCCTTAGCACACATTGGCACACCTTGGCACTTGGAACATCTTTGTATGCATCCCTAGCACTCTAACATGCCTTGTCACTTCCTAGAATACCATGTCACTCCCTTCTTAGCACACCTGGAACTGGATGATACTTCATTTCCATGCATTTGAAATTATTGCTCCCTTGTGTTTCCCTGACACTTGGCCCTAACACTCCCTATCAGATGTTCATGGCACACCCTGGCACCTGGCACATCTTGGAATTCCTATCATGCCTTGGAACTGCCTAGCATGTGTTAGTACTTCTCGGCATTCCCTACCACACCTTGGTATTCCTTAGCTTTCATGTCGTCATAGATAGCCTTACTTTTTTTGCGACTTGGGAACCCAACCAAGTCATTGGAAAATCAATGTTGTGCCCAACCCAAAGTTTCCCTTTGTCTGAAACTAATTTTTCCAACCCTTTATGTAACCTTAGGCTTACCTCCTACAAGTCTTATTTTGGCCTTCTCCTAACACACTTTATCCTTGAGACACTTGGAATTTTTTGAAACTACTTGGCACACACTCTTATTCATTCATTTCCATGCATTTTGACCTAGTTCTCCCTTGTGATGTCCTAGCACTCCCTAATACTCCTCAACATTCATTGACATTTTCTGGCATGTGTTAGCATGCCTTTTCAATCCTTGGCACGCACCAACACTCCCTAGTTAACATGCCCTCACAATTACCCTTACCTTTTTTGGGACTTAGGAACCCAACCAAGTCTTGCCTTGACTATAAAAACTTGACCAAGTTACAATTACTACAACTATATTGTTCCTTGTTCACCTAAGAAATAACTATAATCCCTAACCCAACTAACCCCCTAAACCCCTAAACCCCTAACCCATTTAACCCCCTAAACCTTAAACCTCTAAACCCTTAACCCCTAACCCCTTAAACCCTAAGTCCCAACCCCTAACCCATTTAACCCCCTAAACCCCTAAAACCCTAACCCATTTAACCCAAAAAACCCTAACCCCTAAAATCCTTAATTGCTAAATCCCCTGACCCCCTAAACCTCTAAATGCCTAACCCATTTAACCCCCTAAACCTCTAACCCCTTAACCCCTAACCCCTAAAATCCTTAACTGCTAAATCCCCCAACCCCCTAAACCTCTAAGACCATAAACCTATTTAACCCATAAACCCTAAACCTATAACCCTTAACCCCTAACCCCTTAAACCCTAATTCCCAACCCCTAACCCATTTAACCCCCTAAAACCTTAAAACTTGAAACCTCTAAACCATAAACCACTAAACTACTAACACTTAAACCCATAACCCCTTAACCCATAAACCCCTAAACCATTAACGCTTAAACCATAACCCATTAATCCCTCACCCCTAACACCTAAAATCCTTAACTGTTAAATCCTCTAGGCCCTAAGCCCTTGGAGAGGGTGTGCTCAAGGAGGATCATTCTAGGAAATGTTTGTATTTCATCCATACAAACAACAACCTAAACCATGGCAGATGATCACTTCATACTAAATCCATACGTGTTTAACATATCAGGCTGAAAAGTTTATGCGTTGCCTCTCAATCAAGTAATTAAGTTATGTATGCTTGTAATTGTAAATGGATCTTCCAACTAGCATAAACTTTGCTTGTAATTTATTAAATACATTATAGGAAAGCGCCTTATTATGGATGCATATTTGGTTTAAATCTCTACCCCTCTAACACACCTTCAACCCACCAACAATATGTTGGTGACACTCTTCTTATGGGCTCTCCCTCGGTCAAAGAAGCCCTTTCCTTCTAGAATATTCTTGTTGATTTTGCCCAGGCCTTTGGCATCTCCATCAATAAAGCCAAATAAAAACTCTTCTTCCTCAATACCTCTTAGACCATTCAACTCAACATAGCTCGCATTATAGGCTTTCAACTCAACTCCTTCGCTTCCAAGTACCTTAGAGTTCCCTTGACTGATAAACCCCTGGCCAAAGACAACTGGGAATCTCTGGTCACCAAATTGAAAAAAAAAAAAGATTTCCAATTGGACTTTCAGGTCCTTAAATCTCTCATGAAGATTAGTCTTGGTCCGCTCAGTCGTGCAAGCCATTCCTCAATAACAATACTTGATCATTGCTGCTCCCAAATCTATTTCAAACCAAATCAAAACCATTCAAAGAGACTTCTTATGGAAAGAAAAAAAGAAGAAGGGAAAATGGGCCCTAGTAGCCCGGGGAAAAATCTGAAGACCTAAAAAAGATGGGGGGCTTGGTCTTAGAGACCCAAACTTGTTGTGAAAAGTTTTGGGCGCCACAACCTGGTGGAGATGGATCACCAGCCCCAACACCTCTTGGGTAGCACTCTGGAAGGAAAAATATGCCCCATCTCACAACCAGAAGTCTCTAATCAGGCTCTCTAGCAACCTCAAAGGTTCCTTGGTCTGGAACCAAGCTTGGGAGAACAAAGGAATGGTCCAAAACCATTTCTTTTAGGAAGTTCGAAATGGCGGGACAACACTGTTTTGGGATGATGCATGGGAGCAACACCTTCATCTCAATCAAGACCAATTCCAACAAATTCGAACTCATATGGATAGCCACAACAAAAGTCTTGTCAAATATTTCTGGAAAAACAAAGAAAACACTGAATGGAGGGAATGAATGGAGGCCCCGGAATGGGTCCAACAAAATCACTCTCAGGATTGGACTAACCTAACTGATGAGCTAAGGAAAAGGTAGATTCAAAGGGACGATGAGTTGGACAAGCTAAGATGGGGCTATAATGTGGCTGGCCACTTCAACATAAAATAACCCTATGGCCTCTTATCTAACTCCACTCACATCCCCACAAACAACAAATGGAACACTCTCTGGAAGCGTAATAATTGGCCCAAAATCTCACTCTTTATTTTTTCTATCATGTACAAAATCCTGGCATATTCTTCTCTCCAAGCTCTTTCCAATTATTAAATCCCCCTATTTGAACAAATGTTTGGTATTCTCTTGACAACTTTGAAACCTTTTGAACTCTTTTACTTGTGCCTCTATGTTTTCATCACAGAGGAGAGATCTCGCAAGTAAATAAACAATGATGTTGACCTCAAGATCCGCTTCTGTATTATTTTTCCGAAGGACATGAAAGGATTGAAGTCTGTCAAAAGACACAATCAGCTTATTAATATGATCGAAAAGACATTGCAAGTAGATATATTTGGGGACAATTTTTGTCACAATCAGGCCAATGAGGTTTTGTGAGTCTCCAATAATGCAGGCCTCCTTGATTCCATGTTTTTGCAGTTGTTTAAAGCCTTGGAGAAGAGCCATGGCTTCCGCTTGATTGTTCAAGGTGAGCCCCAAACCCCAAGAAAAGTGGGAAATGATTTGGTCTAAAGGGCAGTGGATAATTTGTCTGCCTCCGACCTTCCCTAGATTCCCTTTTCCTGGGCCGTCAAAAAACATAGTGTGAATATCTATGCTGCTTCTCCATTTGTTGAAGTCCTCATCCTCCAACTTGATTTTCCATTCTTCTCTCTCTTTCTCAGGTCCTTATCCTCCTTAGTGTTGGATTCGAACAGAAAAAACCCCTGTCCCCGGAAGTATGAGGTAACGTTGTTTGAAATAAGGGGCTTCCAGTTTCAAGTGATCCAGGCCTCCGTAGCTTTTTTCTATGGCCATAAGCCTGTGAAATGTCCGACCAGAGCGGGGTCTATAAGGGTAAGGGCCACTTTCATTGGACCCTCAGGCGGGAGAGTCACTGAGGGAATCTCATCCAGTCGCTTGACAAATTTGGAGGTGAGCTGCTTCTTCTTCTTAGGTTGGGAAGCGATCAGAAGCTTGAATGCCCCAACCTCATGAGGAGGAGGCGGAGGCAGAGGAGGGTCTTGAGATTCTACCATTGGGTCGAGCCCTAGCTAGGCGAGCACTTCATGCAGAACCAGATACCTTATGCACGGCGAAGGGTATAAAGCGATTGATTGATTATTTAAATAATTTCTTATTATCATTTATTATGCTTCTACATACACTCATGGATTTGAGACACCAATATTGTTCTTCTTTTTGAGTTGTGAGGACAAATTGATTCATTTCCAAGCCTTGTATTTCCATGAAGAATGGTATTTTTTATTTTTCATTCTATTCATATATCTCCACTAACATCTTTTTCCCTCTTTATTATTGGAGCCACAAAATTTGCTTAGAGTAACTCTTTAAAGTAAGGTTTACATGTTCCAATATTTGTTTCTAAACAAAAAAGAGTGAGCTGACTACTTCTTTAATTTCAAATATGATCAAGTTCTCTAGCCTCTTTGAGAACTAGAAAGGATTACATCTAAAGTGGAGGGGGGTCTTGGGTTTCAATTTAGCTTTAATATTAGGTCAATGGGTTTGTAATAAAAAAAGAAGAGGAGATGGTAGAAGAAAATATTTTTCCATTATTCTTGAGTGAGAGTTGGACCAAAAAAATGATCCAACTATTCTACTTTAAAATCTCATTTTTCCCTAACATTTACATCTTAGTTGATTCCTAATAAAAAACGAACTTCCATTTTTTTTTTCACTCCAAAAAATTCATTACACGCTATGGCGCCAACACACTTGCTACAACCTTCTAATTTTTTTCACTACAAAAATTTCATTTACACGCTATGGCGCCAACGCAGTACTTGCTACAATTTGAATTAAATGGCTTAGGAAGATATGTAATCAGGAAACTAACGATTTAGATATTGAATGGAATTCCATAATCTTCAGCTTTTAGAATTGAGGGGACGATATTCGAATGAAAAGCTTCTTCACAGAGCTTCGTCAAGTACCCAACATGGGCATGTGTTATTACTGGCTCTGTTAAGTACCGTAACATGGGATCCTTCCAACCTAGATAGTCCAATACTCGACATGGTACGCCAAAACAATTACAGACACATCCATCTCCAGTTCTCGCGACGAATCCCCCTGTATAGGTAAATTGTTGTCCCCTCATTTAGGCTCTGGCTAGTATAGGTTTGGGCACAGTGCTTTTTCCTTTTTTTCTGTTCATGTGACTCCCTGGGGGGTGGGGCATCGTTTGTTTCTTAGGTATGGCTCCCAATTTTGAGTTTAAAGAATGGTGGAACAAGGAGATGGAGATCCACAAGGGAACTTCTGTGGTAGTGAAAATCGAGAATCCAAATTGGTCCATGGTGGAATTGCAAAGCCCTAAAGGTGATTTCTAGTAATAAAATAAGCAGGGTCAAGGAAAAAATACCAGACAACTTACCTAGGTATGGCTGCTAAAATCCCATCGCACCGCAGGCTGTGTCGCATGGCTCGCGCAGGGGCTATGGAGCCTTCTCTCCATCGTAAAAAGAAGAGTCAATTTGGGAAAGAATAAAAATCGTGTGACATATGAGGACAAGCCAGGGAAAAGTAAACTATACAGAGTCATTAGAGAGTTTCTCTTATTTTCCATCTTGATGTTAGGGTTTGAGATTGCGGCTTATATGAAAGTTTGGCACTTTAGCCGCCCTCATTTCAACTTTTCTCCGACGCTGGACTTGCAGGTCGTTTTGCATTCCATTTATTCTGAATGGGTATTTGTCAAGGCCACTTATCTTGCCCCTCCTCTTCAGGCATTGGCCAACATCTGCATTGTGTTGTTTCTTATCCAGTCGGAAAATAGACTAGTGTTGGCGATGGGATGCCTATGGATCCACATCAAGAAGATTAAACCAGTGCCCCAATTTGAATTCCCAAGTTCAGCAGCGGATTTGGAGGAAGGTGTGTCAGCAGAGTATCCGATGGTTCTGGTTCAGATTCCCATGTGTAATGAGATGGAGGTAAGCGTAAGCCTAAGCTCTTGTACTGCAATGTGGGTTATTTTAGTCTCCTCAACCTACATTATGAAACAATGCAAGTGTTTTGTTCTATATTTTAGAAGAGAGGCTACATAACAATCATTTGTAGAGCATATATTTATAAAAATATGAAGCTTCTTTTGTCCTACCTTTATCACACAACCCTTGAATGATGTAGTTAAAGGTATATGGATTTGAGCTGCATATTTACAAACCCATTTTGAAAAAAATACTAACAACTTCTTTGATTTCTAAAGCTATGAAGTAGCTTTGATAGGTAAATTCAATGTGATAATATTGGGAAAAACAATAGCAACTTTCATCTTCTTGTACAAAGACCGAACACTACTCACCAAGAAGTTGAGGAATCACTATTCCAGGACTTCCATGGCATCTTGAAATTATAGCACAATCAAAGGAGACTGTTTGGGGGTCCTTGTAGGAATGGTGATCTAGTCTTGAAAACTTTCCTCATGAATAGTAGTTATGGCTTGTTAGTATGGGTAATAGATGAAAGTAGAGAGGGAGCCACCTAATTCTTGGTAATGCATTAAAAATTCTAGTTCTCACATATGGGACATCTACATAGGATATTCTCCTTTGAACTTGTGTTTTCCAAGTGTTATAGCTGGAAATTCCCATCAAGGCATCGAATTTGGTGATTGGTTTCAACCCAAATTGAGTGAGAGCCTGCTCAAAAATTTCCAAAAGGGATCTTGAAGGTCTGCAACAAGTTTTTCCACGTATATTTCGGTTTTACATTCATCTCTTTTAGTTGCATGAAGTGCTCAAATAGAAATCTTGGGTATAAGACACTCAGGGGATGTGATTCAACTGACCTGGATGTATTTCCTATAGATCCTGTCCAATCACCTTGTTCATATCATACTTAGATAGTAGGAATTGATTTGGAGCATCTAACGAGTACTTGAAAGGGGGGATGATAGAGGAGAATCCCACCCACTAAAGAGCATGGAAGTATAGTTACTAGGATTGTGAGTCAAACTTAAGAGTTATTGAGTTTGACTCTAATAAGATCCTAAATGATTTTTTCATCATATTCTTGAGTCAAACTCGGTTTGACCAAGTTTTATCAAGTTAGACTTACTCCATTTGACCTCTGTTGGGCATGTGTCAAATTATATTTATAACTTTATATTTTGTAATTGTGAGTATTTCCCAAGTTTTTGTCAAATCCATTTGGCAAAGATGTTTAAATCCATGGTCACCTAGTGAACTTGAGCCTCCGTTTGTGAACACAAATTATACATGACAACCATTTCATCAGCCCAAGAAAAAATTTGGTAAATATCTCAACTCCTCATTTTGCAGACATAAATTATAAATGATTTCCTCGTTATTAGCTCAAGAAAAATTTGATCAATATCTCAGCTCTTGAATTTAATATTGTTACAATATTTCCAATGACTAAAATCATTTTCCACACTTAATAGTGCATATTCTTTTTTTTCCCAACAATGTGGCCTTCCAAGTAAGTGGACCTAGTGAAAACTGACCATAGAGATCCATAGCTCAATTCCACGCCACTTTTTAGCTTTTTCCTTCCTAGAAAATAAAAAAATATATTAGTTACAACCTGGCCATAGAAAGCACACGTGCAAAGGCTATTATTAGATATCACATGTGTTGGGCAAGAGAAAGGCTATCATGCAACAAAGACCACACAAAAATGACCTTTGGCTCTAGAGGGACATTCCAAATTTTGTTCAAGGCTTGTATAAGCAAGTATAAATTATATAAAGTCCCAAAACTTCATTTATAATTGTATGTTTGCATCTAAAGTTCGTTTCTGATTGAACCTTTTTGTACCCATCAATTCCTCACAAAGGATTTTTTTACTATTTCACACCCTATACTTATACCAATTATGGAGAGGATTGATACTGATCTTGGAAGAGACAGTATTGGAAATAAGATTTTTGTCATTTTTCAAAAGTAAACTTAACTGAATGTTTTAGGTGAAATTTTTCCTTAAGTTGTGGACTTTCAATTTAATTTGTTCTCTCATGGGATAAATGTCCTTTAGCATTCTATTTATCCTTTTGAGAAAAAGGCAGGCTGATGAACTGCAAGTTCTTTTCTAGTGGTTTGTTGTCATATTGCAATTCTTAATAGTCTAGGTTACAAATGAGCTCTCTATTTTAAATGGGGCTTGGATAAGCCCCCCATCTAGCGAGGGATTATTATGGTCCTTAGGGGTGAGCCCATCTTGATCATTAGTTGGTTCAAGATTTGGAATGACTAGTCCATAGGCCATAACAATCATTTCCTTGCTTAGATTCTTCTTAAGGTTTCTTTGTCTAGATATTTCAGAAGGAAGATGTGGATATTTATCACTCTGGCATGGTGGAGGCCTGTTGTACAAAGACTATTTTCATTCTTGTATAGCCTGTTTGGGATGATTTGAATTGTTGGAGAGTTGACAAGCAACTCTCTGCTCATTGTGCAAGGGGAAGTCCATAAATCTTGCAAGGGGCCATAAATGGTGCAAGGGGACATAAATCGTTTGGCAGAGAATTTTTGGGTGCCAACAAACTTCATGATGCATCTACTAATTACTATGAAAGAAATCTTGACCTTGTTAAAGATGGAGTACAGCTCTTTAAAAATAGGCTAATTTGCTATTCTTGGTCCATGTTGTATAGTTGGCCATTACCCAAATGTTATGTAGCAATACATCACAGCAACAACTAAATTTGGTTTTGAGTTGGGAAAGAAGGGGATTTATTTCTCAAATAAATGTCGAGAGCTGAAATATAACTTCATTTTTATTAGTCACCTATTCTCTCATTGTGGTTTAGAAGTTGCAAATTGGCAGCTTACAAATTTTCCACAATCAGGTCTACCCATTCACAATTTTGTTTACAGTGATTTAAATGACCCGGGGCACTCTCCAAACTACCTCCCCAAAAGGAGCCAACAAATCTAGGGGCTTAAGGTGAATGGTAATAATTCACTAGTCTACTCTCAAAACTACCTCCCCAAAAGGAGCCAACAAATCCAGGGGCTTAAGGTGAATGGTAATAATTCACTAGTCTGCCTATGCATGCCCTTCCATACCTATACAGGTATCTCACTGTATACGCCTTTTCCAATAACCATTACTAAAAATTCAGCAAAATATAGTTTCACGGTTCCAATCGATATGTGTGTTTAGGGATTTTCGGAGGTTTTGGGTCAATTCGGAAACCTGAAAACCCCATGGGGTATTGTGGAGTCATGAAAAAGGAACCATCATAATAACGCTCAACCTCCAAGATATCTTTCCAACTTTCATAATTAGAAGTAAAATTTGATCATCTCCTAAGTATAAATAGTACCACAATTTTTTTATTATCATAACTTTGTCCATGAGCTTGATGTTGGCTTCAGCCTTTATTTTGGTTCTAATTGATGTTCCTACCATTCGAACTTGCAGGGTTGTTTCTTCCTCTATTTTGGCTTCTACCTCTTCCTTTATTGTTTGCTCTGTCTTGACTTCTGCTTCGGCCAAAAGACATTTGAGTCTTGAAAGCTTGTTCCAATGAGGAATCTGTTCCTCTGCTTAGTCTATGTTCATGAGACATTAGGGATGCACTCAGCTCATCCACTGTAAATATTGAGAGATCCTTTGTCTCTTCTATTGCCACTACTATGGCATCGAATCTTGAGGGTAGACTTCTCAAGATTTTCTCAACAATTCTCCTGTCTTCAAGTGTCTCTCCATGAGACCTTATCTGGGTAACCAACCCAATAACATGTGTGAAGAACGAGTCTATATTTTCAGACTCTTTCATACAAAGAGTTTCAAAATCTCTCCTCAACATTTGCAACTTTTTTGTCTTCACCTTCCCCATGCCTTGACAGGCTGTCTTGAGAATATCCCATGCCTCTTTAGACTTTGTTGCTGTTGCAATCCTTGGGAAAATACTCTCATGTGCAGATTTAAAAATATAGAAGAGGGCTTTGGAGTCCTTCTTCCTATTATCTTTTAGCAAATCTCTTTCTGCTGCTGTCAAAACAGCCAGTGCTGCTGCATCTTCTAGTTTTGGGAAGCCATTCTCAACAAGCTCCCATATGTCTTGTGAAGAAAACAGAGCTCTCATAGTGATAGCCCAATATTCATGGTTATTCCCTTTAAACTGTTGAAGTTGGGGCTTTATCAGACTAGTGCCTGCTGCTGCCATCGTGACTGTGCAAACTGAACAATTTCCTTGACTGTGTAAAAAAAAACAAACAAAAGCTTTCTCTGCTGGAGAAATCCGCTTCAATAAACTTCTTACAGCTTATGCAGTGAAGAGAAATCTTTGCTTCTTTCACTGAGCACCTAGACTAGCTCTGATACCATGTTGGAATTTCTGGAGAATTCCTTAACATACAGACAGAGGAATAAAACAATTCCTCTTCCACAACACAGAGAATAAAAATTATTTAATTTGCAGACACAGAGGGATGAAATATAGACTTCTATTTCATTAAACAAACTTTGTTACAAAATAAAATTATTCAGAACAAGGTTCTGGATTCACATCCTAAAATTTCTCCTGGCTGTTACACACACAATGCTACACTATCTCTTTGTCTCTCTGTCTTCAGCCTTGGGGCATAAAAATCAACTACATAGCAACTGTCTACACAATATAATGATTTCACAGCATATGTATATTAAACATTACAATATTTATATATATTGTAAATATAAGATATTTACAATATATATTATAACTCTTTTAACCAAAGTAAAAAACATGTACCGCGGTAAAAAAAATTTAACCCACGGTAAAAATAAAACATATCTGTGAATATAAAACTAAGGCAAAAAAACATTAAACTTATTCTAAGGTTTAAAACCTTTCCCATTTATGTTTTCGGGAGGTTGCTTGGAGACCATTCACCTCTCAGAATTCCTTTGGTTTGTGAAGTGGTGGGTCCAGTGATGGATGACGTCAGTTCTTCCAGGGGTTGCTTTCCCCTTTGCTGCTGAAGCCTGCTGCTCCCCCCAGAATGTTGTTGGCAGTGCGATAAATGTAGTTGGTAGAGAAATGAATATTGTTGGTTGCTGCAGATAAGTATGCAGTGGTTGAACTAGAGTTTGCTGCCGCTGTTCTTCAAACTCCCATAAAAAATTTAATTTGTTGTCTTTTGATCCCATCAGACTTTAAACTCATCATCCTGCTGTACTGTGGCCAGTTGGAATTAAATTCCAATAGTACTTTAATCTCCCTGAGCAATTCTTCGAACATTTGGCAAATCAAATGCACATGGGTGCGATGAAATAATTGACCATGCCCGCGATCCGTCAATAATTGACAATGCCCATGATCAGTCTGATTGTCAAATATTGGGAGAATCGTATGCCCCTTAATTCTCTATACCATGACCTGCTTCGATAAAAATGAACATAAGGCATAAAACTATTGAAATATTTTTTTTTTGATGGTGTTGTAGATTTTCCTAACAAATAAAGGAAATTTCAGCAATATTTATTTTAAATAACTTCATTAAAAACATAGCCTATAAAGCTATTGAAATATTTTTTTATGGTGTTTTATATTTTCATACAAAATAATGGAAATTTCTACAATATTTCTTTAAAATTTGATAGAAATTATTGAAAATCCCACTTATAACAATCCAGCTTTAAGATTTTGGATAGTGTAAATCCATTTCCAAGCATTCATACTCTTACGTTTTTCTGAAGCATTCATACTCTTATGTGTTTTCAGAAGAAAAAAAAAATGGCAGAGGCAAAAAGAAATGGCTAATCAAATTTGACTTAATAACAATTATATAATTATAATTATATATGAAAGGAGGAAAAGTTATATGAGTGAGCCTTTTTCATTTGTCGACTACTGTGCATAAGTTTAAAATACAATTTTGTAATCCATTTTATATCATAATACACAATGAGAGATGCAATCGGACTTTATTTTAATATAATTTAACTAAAATAAAAATATGATGATAAAAATATGTTTGTATAAATGTTTATTGAAAAAAATATGTTTATATAAATGTTTTTTTTTTTTTTTAATTCAATAGATTTTTACTATTTTATTCGTAAAAATAAGTCAGAAAAATTTATAGCTTTTAATCTCAACCTCCCTATTAAAAAACCTAAAACATGAAAATGTTTCGCAATATATATATCAACATCTAGATCCAGCCAATAATTTATATTCTCATAGCCGGGTGGGTCAAATAAACACAACAAACGGACAAACTACCATGGACTGTCCGTTCCCTTCTCTGGCACTTGTTGCGATGGTTTAGGCCACATAAAACATTCAAAAGAACAGGTATTTCGTGCAAACATGTAATTAAACTAATACTAGCATTAGTTTCACGGTAAAAAAATAACAACCAAACATATTCATCGTAATATATAGTTATAGAGTCTTTTTTGGGAACAGGTCAATAAGACAATGAAATTAAAAATTATATAAAAATTATGCGCAATCTACTATTGTTTTATTGCGAAAAGAACTAATGTTTCACATTTAATTTCAATTACTATAGTCATATAGACTATATACCTCCTACAAAGATTAATAATACTTTCGAAAATTGTTGTGAAATTCTCTATTAATAACTTAACATACTCACATTCAAGTCACAATGTAACATAAATAGAAAACATGACTTTCCGTTGAATCCTATATACACTCAACAACAAACCACACCGCAAAACACAATAATTCCATAGTTTGAAATTAAAGTAGAAAACATGACTTTCCGTTAAATCCTATATACACTCAACAACAAACCACACCGCAAAACACAATAATTCCATAGTTTGGAATTAAAGTGAACTTAATAAACTAGCGCCCAATTCAAAAAAGTGAATACGTTCAAATTAGGGTGAATACAAATGTAGGTAAGATCAAGGGTCATTTCAATGTGTCGGTGACCCATTTCAAACTGCAATCTATATGTATTAAGAGTTTATGTTTGGAATTTTGATGTGATAAGAAAGATGTGTAGAACTATTTATATTTATGAAGAGTAAGGTTAGAAATTTGTTATATTAACATTATCATGATATTATTATATAAGGTATACATATAATTGTCATATTAATATTTTTACCATATTATTATATATAGTATACATGTAATTTTATAGTGTGTGAAATGTATTATCATTTTTATCATAGGTAAAGATAACACAATCAAAATTGAGTTTAACTATCAATTATTTTTTAATTTAGTTAAAAATAAGATTATGTTCTATCAAATTAACATAAGAATGTTTTTATTTTATTTTTTAATTAATTAATTTTATTTTTCATGCATGTTGTCTTATTATCTAATAATTTTGTTTACTTAATATAAAATCAAATAATTTTTTTTAATTCTAATTTTTATTAGTTTAAATTTATATAGCTCTTGTTATATAACTATTGTGATAAACAAATAAGTCATATTACATTAGATTATAATTATTAAGACCTTGATTATTAAAACCTTAAAATTATGTAAATACATTTTTTAACACACACACACACACATATATATAATACAAAATGCATGTATATCTTGGATTCACCCAATATAACAACGTACTAAAGTTGAATACTGAATAGCTTTTACAAATATTTTGTGGAATTAAAAACAACACAATTTCCAATCACATGAAGTAAAGAAGAATAGATTAAAACCACAACATCAAATATTTCCGTGGAAGGCTTACTGCTCAAAACCCCTCTATCATTTATTGTATATTCCACAAGGAATCATGAAACAATTACATACAAAACTCTTCTCACAAGAGCCCTCATTACATCAACTAATTGTCTCACATTGTCATACAATAAATTGTCTCCAATTTACTGTTCGAGACAGCCTGCCTTGCTCACGCAGTTCCTGATGAATCAAAATTCACTTAGCTAATTGATTTGTCAGTTTAGTTAACTATTTTCAAGTCCACATTGAGAATAGATTACAGTTTAATGTCCATCTAAATTAAGGGATAATAAAATTAGACATGCACCTAAATATAGCCTATGTAGGCCCCACCCTAGTGTAGGTGCTTAATTTTCACAGGATCATGGATGTTGTTTTCGGATGCCAAATTCATGGTTTCTTGTTGCAAAATTCAACAATATATATATATATATATATATATATATATATATATATATCCCTATGAAGCAAGAAAAGATTATATCCTCACTGAACCCATTTGAATAATTTGAGATTCGTATTTGTCTTCAATTTTTTTGGTGAATTTAAATGAGTGAAGTTTAAATAAGATTAAACTCTAGTTGAATCCACTTAAAATCTTCACAAGTAACCATACTACGAATAAAAAGTTGAGGTTGCATCAAAAATCACTTCTGAAAAGACTATCCACAAAATCTAGCAAGAAAAAAGAGAATGGTGAATAACCTATAGCAAACTTCAACTGTTAATGACATTATTTGTAATGTTCCAAAAATCAGTACAACATTACAAAGTAAAATTTATGAACATAATGTTTCAAATATTAATACACTTTGGATCTATCTTAAATTGCATTTCCCTTTATACAATTAAAGAGTATGAATTTAAGAGAAAAAAAACAAAACAAATCTTGATTATGACAACTAACTACCAAAAACAAAAAAAAATAATAAAGAAAATAATTGAAAACTATTTAATGAATTTGAATGTTTATTGAATTTGAATGGAATCAACATTCAAAAGACTCCAAATAAAAAGTTATAAATATAAAAAGTCTGAAAAAATATGTTAAGTCCATGAACATTAAATGGTTCAATTAAATATATAACAATACGAAGGAAACAACCTTTTTAATGGGGAAATGAAATTTGTAAATTCATTGGAAAAGAATTAAGAAAGAAAACAATGATAATAGTTATTATTATCAATCACTTATAATATTCATAATCATGTGTGGACATTGTAGTAATGATTTCACAACGAGGTTGAAAGTTTTTAGGACGAGCGCGTGTGCTGAGATTCAAATCACCGGAAGAGGACGAGCGCGTGTGCTGAGATTCAAATAACCGGAAGAGATAATAAGAGCAGATCTCTAATTAATTTAATAATAATAATTATATTAAAAAAAATATTATATTAAAAAAATTAATAATAAAATTGTCTTGTTTAGAAAAAAATAAATATATATTGGATATGAGTTACATTATAATTAAAAATAAGATAATTATTTCAACTTATTTGTTTTGTATGTGAAAAGTTTCTAAAATCTTTAAATTAAAAAATAATAATAAATTTTATTTTATTTGCATTGTTTACACTATAATGATGTATTTTTATATTAAAAGGCAAGTTGATTTTAACCCTATACATCACTATAGTTGAAAAGTATCAAATGAAGACAACCACATTATTAAATAATGTAGTTGAAATGTCTATAGAGTGTATATCAAGCATATGCACAATCATATTATAAATGTGGTTGATATACACCTATAAATATATATTAATATTAATAAACTTAATTTTATAATCCACAATATTATAAAAATTGATATTTTAAACCTAATATTATAAAATCTAATACTTTAAACCTAATATTAAACTCTAATATTTTAAACTTACTATTAAGCCCTAATTTAGAGCCTCATTGAACCCTCATACATATAGCATCTCTCTCTACTTTTATTGGACCATCTGGAAATAATTTATCTGTGTTTTTAAATAACTAAAATAATTACAATCATCGCCATTTCAAATTATTTTGTTGGTTAATATTAATTTTAAACTTCATCCTAAGCAAGAAAGGGCCATAATTTCATTTAATTAGGTTTTCATATTTTCTTCCATAAACAAGTTTTAGAATATAATTTTAAATTGTGTTTGGTTAATATTAATTTTAAACTTCATCATAATTAAGAAAGAGCAATAATTTCATTTAATCAGGTTTTCATATTTTCTTCCCTAAACAAGTTTTAGAATATAATTTTAAATTGTGTATGTCTAATTAAGAATTGATCTTAATGGTTCAAGATTCTTAAGTATTTGATAGAAGTGAAAGTCTACCACTCACAACCAACTAGTGGACAAGTCATCCCATGATATCATGGTTTTTCTTAAACAATACTCATGACTCTTAGTAGTCACCAATCATGTTTTTCCATACTACTAATTTACTTTTGGAGTATAATTTAAAATTTCTTATGCTCGATTAAGAAATAAACTTAATGCTGCGACATTTTTAGGTATTTAATAGGCATGAAAGTCTACCAGTTACAAACCACCAACAATTTATTCCAAGATCACATGGTTTTTCTTAAATAACAATGTTGACTCTTAATAGTAGCCAATCATAACTTCTCACACTACTAATTGCCTAAGGCTTCTTATTTCAACTTAAGGTGGATGAAGATATCTTGACAATATTTTAATTGCTCCTTGCCCACCAATTTCCTATGGATTTGAGATTATTCCATATCTAATAACTTCATATTCTAATTAGATGAGGAATTTAATATGTAAGAAAATTTTATTTATGAAAATGGTCATTTTTATAATAAGATGTGTAATTCCTTTTATTGCTCAAATTAAATTAGATTTGTCCCACATGGCTCCCCACCCACCATTTTCTAGAGATTTGAGATTATTCCAATTCTAATAAGTTCATATTCTAATTAGATGGGGAAATTAATATATAAACAAATTTTATTTGGCAAAATTGTCCATTTTACAATAAGATGTGTATTTTCTCTTTCTTCTCAAGTTAAAGTTGACCCATAACCTTTTTATACATGGTTGATCAAGTAAATGTGTACATTGGTGAGACATTCTTGGCATCGTAGTAGTTTTTTTGTTATATTTATAAAGCCTTCCCTATATCAACCACATTAGTATTTTTAATATGGTTGTACTAGTTGATGGTTCAAGATTGTTAGGGATTTGATAGGAGTGAAAGTCTATCCTTTAAAAACTCTCTCCTAAATAATAGTGTTGACTCTTAATAGTTGCCAATCATAACTCTCCACACTAATTTAAGTTTTGGACTATAATTTAAAACTCTCTATGTTTAATCAACACTCTTACATATTTGATAGGAGTCAAAGTCTACCTTTTACAAACCACCAACAAGTTATTCCAAGATAACATGGTTCTTATTAAATAAAGGTTTTAACTCTTAGCAGTAACCAATCATAACTATCCATAGAAAAAAAAGTGAAATATAGAAATTAATTTAAGTTTTGGAGCATAATTAAAATTGTCTATGTTTAATCAACACTTTTAGATATTTGATAGGAGTAAAAGTCTACCCCTTAAAAACTACTAACAAATTAATCAAAGGTAACATAGTTATTCTTAAATAAAAGTTTTAACCCTTAGTAGTAACCCATCATAACTATCCATAAACTGAATATAGAAATCAATGACAAAGAAATATGTCCTATAAACTATTTAACCTCATAAAACTTAAAATAATATTATTTTTTCTTCTATCAATAAAATTTTATTATAATGGTGGCGAACTAGGTAAGTAATCAACACCTCGCAAACTTGCCATGTAAGTCATCCACTCCCATTATAGGTGTATGTGTTTGTGCTATGCGAGACCAAACGAGAGGATGGAGCTATTGATATTGTATTGTGGGTGAGTAATAATGGTGAATGGGTTGGGATATGAGGGGCCACCTCTGGACTACGTTAAGTTTTGTATGAAAATCGTTGCGGTGCTACTTGCTTTGGTTGTGGGATGGAGCTTCTTCGTCAGGGTAAGAAATAGGAAGCTGCCACCTAGGAATTCCCCATTGCCCATCATCGGAAATATTCTCCACATACTAGGAAGGGTTCCGCACCAAGCACTCGCAACTCTTTCTCTCAAATTTGGGCCACTCATGTCTTCCTACGTCAGCTCCAAACTTGTCTTAGTCATCTCTTCTCCTGAGATGGCTATGGAGTTTCTGAAGACTCATGATCTGCTTTTTGCCAGCAGAACTCCATCAATTGCAGATAATTATGTGTTGTATAATTCTTCGAAAGTCGGTTGTGCTCCATATATCCCTTACTAGAGGCAAATGCGTAAAGTCTATGTTTTACAAATGTTGAGCTCCAAACGATTAGATTACTTCCGCTTTATAAGAGAAGAGGTAGTCTCTAGTATGATTCGCTCTGTTATTAATAATTCAGGCCATCCAGTAAACATTGGCCAAACTATGTCGACCCTTACCAGTGATATAATATGCAGGATGACTTTCAGTATAAAGTATTCCGACCACGACTTCATTGGCAATAAAGGAGTCAAAGAAATGATCAGGGAAATATGTGTGAATTTAATATCGGATATTATATACAATACTTAGCCTGGATGGATCTGCATGTTGAAAATATTAAATTCACTTGCAAGTACCCCGTGCAAAAGAAAAGAGTACAAATAGGGGCAGCTTGGGTTAAGTGCACACCACTCTGCATTTAACAGAGGCATGGAGAAATTGTATGGATGGATTTCTGTTTATGGACCGCAACCACCGTTGCAGAGATGAAATTAAATTTTGGTAAGGCTGCAGCCGACTGTGAAAGAGGTATTGAAGATTTCGTGGTTCAACCACACAACAATAGAAGTTTTAAAAGAATAGCCTTATCGGGCTTTAACGCCCTCACCAACTAAAATTTTGTTTACGCGCCAAGTTTTTGAATAGAGCGAGTCCCATTTGCTAGTGCAACACAACATGGACCAATCAGCATTCATCGCTATATTTCTTATCGCACTTCACTGTCCGCCCATCCACAAAAATGGTCCATCACCAAACTTGAGATGCGATGTGGTCCCTACCACCATCGCACATCGCAATTACTCATCACTTGAGTCTTTCCACGGCATTGTTCTACCGATGTACCGATATCGCAACATCGCATGTTGAAAGCACCAAAGGTTTGATGTTTTTCCACCACTCTGAATTACCAATGCGATATCGTTGATGTCGCAGCATCGCACATCGCATATTGCTTCGCCAAAGGTCTAAGCTGTCCACAGCACCGCGCAACTACTGATCGCCGATGTGAAGCCGGTCCCACATGCCAACTCACCACAGTCGACCGTTCGCGTTGTTTCATGTTTATTTTTTCCCTTACGTCACTTTCACCTTTTGTTACATGAATTTTTTATGGAATCTGGTTCATAAAACCTTTGTGTTCCGATGGGCCCCAGCACTAGCCAATAGGAAAGCGTTCACGTTGATTTGAGGCTTGCTGACGTAGGGCTCATTTGTTACGTGAAATGTTTGCAATCCAGTTTTTCTTGTGTTTGAAATCCAGGGTTCATCAATAGTTTAAAACTTTGGGTTAAATTTTATTTTGGCAGAGTATTAAAGTTTTTTTTGTTTAAACCTTGTTATGTTTTTTTTGTTTATTTTATGTTATAAACATTGCGCCATATATAAATGAAAAAGCCCATAGGCTTCATGTAATGCAGTGTGAGAGTATTGTTGTGTAGTGTGTAAGACCAAAGGCAAAACAGGAAAGACAGAGAAGTGTTTAAGCACTGTGTGCTGAAGCATTCTTAGACATATTTTTTAAATCCCTCTAGAAGAGGAAGAACTGCATTTTTGTAATATTGTTTTATGTTTTTGGAATAGAATGTGTTTTGTGTGCCATCTCTGTCTATCAGCAAGATTTTTTTTTTATTTCTCTGTGTTAAAAGAGGAGAATTTCTATTCTCCAATGTGTTCAGAATATTCAGAAATTCCAACATGGTATCAGAGCTAGTCCAGGCTCTTTGAAGGTGTCAAAGAAGCTGAAGGAAGGATTTGTTGCAGCAGTTCACTAGCAGAGTGAAGGCTCAACAACAGTTCAGGTATTTCTCAAAAAAAACTGAGTTTTGTTTTGTTTAAAAGAGTGCAGTCCTCAGAGACAAAGTTTGTCTTTTAAAGAAGGAAAGACAGTTTGTTTAAAAACAAAAACATAGTCAAGTTTAGAGCATAGTTCAGTGTGCTAGCAATGGCAGGAGCCAACACAAGCACAAGTATTGGAAATACTCAACTCCCACAGTTCAATGGGAAGAACTATGATTATTGGGAAATCACCATGAGAGCCCTATTTGCATCTCAAGACTTATGGGAGCTTGTTGAAGATGGTTTTGAAAAACTAGTAGATGAAAATGCCTTTAATGCCTTGACACAGGCACAGAAGGATTTGTTGAAGAGAAATATGAAGAAGGACTCAAAAGCCCTCTTCTATCTCTATCAAGCAGTGCATCAGAGTGTGTTTCCAAGGATAGCAGCAGCTAAGAGATCCAAGGATGCATGGGATACCCTCGAGATTTCTTATCAAGGTATGGAGAAGGTGAAGACAACAAAGAGACCCAGAAGGTAAAATTAGCACTGGGTCTATTACTCATTCTTCACACATGTGATTGGATTGGTCACCCAGATAAGTTCTCATGGAGAGACACTTGAAGAAAGAAGGATAGTGGAGAAAGTGTTGAGGAGCTTACCCTCAAGGTTTGATGTGATAGTCACAACCCTTGAAGAGACAAAGGATCTCTCAAATTTTTCAATTGATGAATTTCATGCATCAGTAATGACACATGAACATAGATTGGGTAGAAATGTACACTCAACTTTGGAGCATGCCTTCAAGACCCAAATTTCCTTTGGAAGAGGAAGAGGTCAAGGCAGAGGAAGCTACAAAGGAAAAGAAAGAGGCAGAAGCCAAAATAGAGGATTAAGAAACGGCCCTACAAATACTCAAGGAAGGGGCATCAATCAAAATCAGAACCAAGGCCAAGGTAGCAACCAGCAAGGTAGACAAAATCAAGCACATGGACAAAGGTATGACAAATCCCAAGTCCAATATCATTACTGTAAGAAGTATGGCCATTATGCCAATGAATGTAGGAAGAAACAGAGTGACATGGGTAATAGACCTAGTGCTAATTTTACAAAACAAAATATCAGTCAAGATAAGTTGTTTTTAGAATGTAATATGGTAGACGAAAAGAATGAGGATATATGGTTTCTAGATTTAGGATGTAGCAACCATATGACTAGAAACATTTCTATGTTTTCGATGTTAGATGAAAATGTAAAGTCTCAAGTAACATTGGGGACAGACAGTAAGGTCTCTGTCATGGGAAAAGGCAGAGTAGGTGTCTTGACAAAGAAAGGAGAAAAGAAGAGCATATATGATGTATATTATGTACCAGGTATGAAATGTAATTTGTTAAGCATTGGATAGCTCATTCAAAAGGGCTACAATGTTTTCTTTGAAGATGATGTATGCACCATCATGGATAAACCACCAAGAAAACAATGTATCGCTAAAGTGAAGATGACAAAGAAAAGAATGTTCCCTCTCAAAATGAGAGCAGATTTGAAGAAAGAAGAAGAAATGGCAGCAATGACACAAGAGACATTCCAAACAGAAGCAAAGGATGAAAACTGGTTATGGCACTTGAGATTTGGACATCTCAACTTTGGAGGACTAAATTTGTTGCATATTAAAGGAATGGTAAAGGGATTACCATTGATTGAGAAACCAGACAACCTATGTGAAGGCTGCATCTTGGGAAAACAAAACAGAGAAAGTTTTCCATCAGGAAAGAGCTTAAGGGAAAAGGCACCCTTAGAAATTTTCCATTCAGATTTATGTGGGCCAATGCAAACACAATCACTAGCAAGCAGCCATTATATGCTAACTTTTATTGATGATTTCACAAGGAAAAATTGGGTTTATTTCTTGAAATATAAAAGTGAAGTGTTTGGAAAATTTTGCCACTTTAAGGCACTTGTTGAGAACCAAAGTGGGTAGCACATTAAAGTTTTAAAGACTGATAGAGGAGGAGATTATATCTCAAAATAATTTATGCATTTTTGTAGAGAAAATGGCATACACAAGCAATTTACAGCAAGGTACACACCGCAGCAAAATGGAGTTGCTAAAAGGAAAAATAGAACAATCATGGATATCGTAAGAAGTATGTTGAAGGAAAAACATTTTCCAAATGACTATTGGGTTGAAGCTATACATTGTGCAGCATATGTCTTGAATAGATGCCCAACCAAAGCAGTAATGAACAGAGTTCCTGAAGAGGCATGGAATGGGATAAAACAAGGTGTCACCCACATGAAATTTTTTGGTTGTGTGGATTATGCACACATTCCAGATCAGCTAAGAAAGAAGTTGGTCAGCAAGGGGGAGAAGTGTATTTTTATTGGATACAGCGAGGAATCCAAAACTTATAGGTTGTATAACCCATCCACCAAGAAATTTATTGTGAGAAAATATGTTCAGTTTATTGAGGAAGAAGCTTGGGATGGAAGCATTGAGAAAACAGTGAATGTAAAGAGTTGTTTGTCTTATGATGAAAATGAGGGTGAGATGGCTGAAACACATCCATCATTAGCACCACTACCTCCACCAACATAAGGAAAGCAAGGGACACCACAAGCTGGAGTAAGAACACCCTTGAGAAGAAATGAAAGTTCTTCTCCAAGCACACCACAAGAAGTAGATTCGAGTGCTTCTTCAAGCACATGTACACCAAATGAAAGAGGAACAAGATTCAGAAATCTAAATGAGATTTATGAGAAAGAGGCAGCAAATGAAGGTATGAACTCTTTATTTTCTTTACATTGTCATGTATATGATCCTATTCATTTTAAAGAAGCTATAAAATATAAGAAATGGATAGATGCTATGGATGAAGAAATGAATGCAATAGAGAAAAATAAAACATGGGAATTGGTTGATCTCCCAAACGGTAAGGAAGTCATTGGAGTAAAATGGGTTTATAAAACCAAGAGCAATGTTGAAGGTAAGATTGAAAGGCACAAGGCCAGACTTGTTTTCAAAGGCTACAAGCAGCAACATGGAAGAAATTATGAAGAAACTTTTGCACCAGTTGCAAGAATGGAAACAGTGAGAGCAGTGTTGTCCATAGCAGCACAAAACAAATGGAAAGTTTACCAAATGGATGTAAAATCAGCTTTCCTAAATGTAGTATTGATGGAAGAGGTTTATGTTGAACAACCTCTAGGCTATGAGAAAAAAGGCCAAGAGAAAAAAGTTTGCAGATTGAAGAAAGCTTTTTATGGGCTGAAACAAGCACCAAGAGAATGGTTCAGTAGGATGGATTCTTATCTGCTAGAGAATGGGTTTGAAAAATGTGAAGGAGAACCCACATTATACATCAAGGAGAAATATGGTAAGATTTTGATTGTTGTCTTATATGTTGATGATGTGATCTTTACAGGTAATGATGATTACCTCATTGAAAATTTTAAAACAGTGATGAAAGATGAATTTGAAATGACCGATATGGGATTGCTGAAATACTTATTAGGAATAGAAGTAGAGAAAAATGAAAATAATTTTTTTATTTCTCAAGCTAAATATGTGAATGAAGTTTTGGAAAGATTTAACATGCAGGATTGCAAGGCAGCAATTACTCCCACAGTAATGGGATTGAAACTCAGCAAAGAGGACAGCAGCAAGGATTTTGATCCTAGTTTGTACAAGAGCATAGTTGGTAGCCTTATGTATTTGACTGCAACTAGGCCTTATATTATGCATGTTGTTAGTTTGATTTCCAGATTTATGGAAAGGCCAAAGGAGGCACATTAGCAAGCCGCAAAACGAATTATGAGGTATGTGAAAGGAACAAAGAGGTATGGAATTTTATATAGCACTTCAAAAAATTCTGAATTAATTGGTTATACTGACAGTGATTGGGCTGGAAGTATTGATGACCGGAAAAGTACATCTAGTTATGTTTTTCATATGGGTTTAGGAGCCATTTCATGGGCTTCTAAGAAACAGCCTATTGTAGCATTGTCTATAGTAGAAGCATAGTATATGGCAGCTACAGCAGCAGTATGTCAAGCAGTTTGGATGAGAAGAATGTTGAGGCATTTATGTCAAGAACAGGTAAAAGGGACAGTGATTTTTTGTGATAATCGCTGAGCTATAGCATTGTCAAAGAATTATGTGTTTCATAAAAGAATGAAACACATAGATGCCAAGTTTCACTACATCAGGGAGCTAGTGAACAATGGAGAAATAATTTTAAAACATTGTAAAACAAAGGAGCAGTTTGTTGACATACTGAAAAAGCCATTGGGGTAGAAGAGTTTTGAATATTTGAGGAAATTCTTGGGTATGACTGATAACCTAACAGCTGAATTTAAGGGGGAGTGTTGAAAATATTAAATTCACCTGCAAGTACCCTGTGCAAGAGAAAAGAGTACAAACAGGGGCAGCTTGGGTTAAGTGCACACCACTATGCACTTAACAGAGGCATGGAGAAATTGTAAGGATGGATTTCTTTTCATGGGCCGCAGCCACCATTGCAGAGATGAAATTAAATTTTGATAAGGCCGCAGCCGATTGTGCAGAAGGTATATTTCTCATCGCACTTCACCGTCCACCCATCTGCAACAATGATCCATCGCCGAACTTGCAATGCGATGTGGTCCCTACCACCATCACACATCACAATTTCCCATCGCCTGAGTCTTTCCGCAGCATTGTTCTGTCGATGCGTCGATGCGCTGATATCACAACATCGCATGTTGGAAGCACCAAAGGTTTGAAGTTTTTCCACCGCTCCGAATTGCTGATGTGATATCGCCGATGTCGCAGCATCACACATCGCATATCACTTCGCCAAAGGTCTAAGCTGTCTGCAACACCGTGCAACTGCCAATCGCCGATGTGAAGCCAGTCCCACATGCCAACTCACCACAGTTGACCGTTCGCGTTGTTTCACGTTCATTTTTTCCCTGACGTCACTTTCACCTTTTGTTACCTAAATTTTTTATGGAATTCGGTTCATAAAACCTTTGAGTTCCGGCAGGCCCCAACACCAGGCAATAGGAAATCATTCGTGTTGGTTTGAGGCTTGCTGACGTAGGGCTCATTTGTTACATGAAACATTTGCAATCCATTTTTTCTTGTGTTTGAAATCCGGGGTTCATCAATAGTTTAAAACTTTGGGTTAAAGTTTATTCCGGCGAAGTATTAAAGTTTTTTTTGTTTAAACCTTGTTATGTTTTTTTTTGTTTGTTTTATGTTATAAACCTCCACCATATATAACTGAAAAAGCCCGTAGGATTAATGTAATGCAGTGTGAGAGTATTGTTGTGTAGTGTGTAAGCTTGAAGGCAAAATAGGAAAGACAGAGAAGTGTTTAAGCACTGTGTGCTAAAGCAGTCTAAGACATATTTTGTAAAACCCTCCAAAAGAGGAAGAACTGCATTTTTGTAATACTGTTTTATGTTTTTGGAATAGAAAGTGTGTGCCATATCTGTCTATCAGCAAGAAATTCTTTTTATTTGTCTATGTTAAAAGAGGAGAATTTATATTCTCCCGTGTGTTCAGAATATTCAGAAATTCCAACACTGCAAAGTCTCAATTGACGCATGAAATAAATACACCCCATAGAAGATGAGTTGCTAGAGAAAGTAATAGAGCAACACATTTCCCATAATGACCCCAACGTCACACGAGATCTGCTAGATGTTTTGCTTGCAGCCTCTGCCGATCATAAAGATATGGAACTCCAAATTACACGAGACAATATAGAGGTGGTCCTCTATGTATGTAAAAATGGACCATCATCTTTATTTCTTCTTTCAAATAAATTAGTAAGATTAAGATAGAAATAAAATTGAATATAAAATAAAAATTTAGAAATCATTTTCATATTGAAAATTCAAATTTCTAAAACGGGTTACATTTCTCAGATACATCTATTTTACATTGATTTTAATATACATATTTTACACCCTGAGGTTATGTGTGGATTTCTCATTCCCCAATATTCTTCAATCAAATTGATATGGGCGCTGTTAAATAATTGACCGCTCTTATATATGTTTAATTTCCAAATATTCATAGAATCAATAATCCACATAAAAATACCCTTTTTATATAGCACGATAAGTTGGTGACTGATAAATATATACACACTAGAGTAAAAAATTCACCATAAATCAATTGTTAATTGTTAAACTAACAATATAAACCACTATCAAATCCAGAAAGCTCTCTAAACCATCCAAAGATCCCGAAAGCCATATTGCAAAGATGATGATAAGATGTATTGATGTCGATTTTGATCACAGGATATGTTGGTGGCTGGCACAGACTCATCATATGTAGTAATAGAGTGGGAAATGGCCGAATTGTTGAGAAACCTACCACTGTTGAAGAAGCTTCAAGATGAGCTACAACGTGCTGTTGGATTGGAGCACATGGTCCGTGAATCTGATCTTCCTTCTCTCCCTTATTTACAAGTTGTGGTCAAAGAAACGCTTAGATTCCATCCGCCAGCACCACTTGCCATTCCCCACTGTTCTGTACAAGCCTACAATGTGTTAGGCTATGAAATCCCTCGAAACACTCGCATTTTAATGAACCTTTAGGTGATAAGAAGGAACCTGAAATCATGGGTCAATCCAGAGCTATGACCTTGCTGAGACAAGAAGCACTTGTTTGTCTGAACTTTTCATTAGGATGTTCCCAAAGTCTAGGTTGTATTAATGCAAGCATCGATGGTTTGAGAGTCCAACTGAGTTTTTTCATTCTGGTTGTCCCACCTTGGACAAACATATGTCTAATTCCTCCAACTTATTAAGGTCCATGACTGATTTTGTTTGTTGCAATTCAGAGCCAAGTGCGAAGAGCTTAACTCCTCTTCTTTTTCCTTATTTCACCTCTCATGGTTGTTTTTTTGTTGCAAAATGACATGGACCCTTTTTTAGAATGGTCTCTGCTTTGACTATCATTTTGGTCTATGGAGGTATGGTTGCTTAAAGAACCATATATCCTCACTAGTTCATCAAGGATTTTTTGGTTTTTTTCCAAAATTTATTCAAGACGGTCCATTTTCAAACCCCTTGTAACACCCACAATTATATCTTTATATCTTCGATGTTACTATATGACCAAAGCTCCCTCCATACAATTCCATCCAATGGGAAAGCAAATGTAATGTATTCCCTCCTTGAATCGTCCTCGTGGGCCCGTCTTCTTGAATTTAGGGCATTGGATGATTCAGATAAAATGCAGAAGAGATTTATGTATCTACCATGGAACCCCACCATAATATTGCTGCAATAATTCCGTATATATGCATACCCCATTAAAATATCCTTATCCATAATCGTATATATGGATACGATGTTTCATGTGATCTCCATTTAAATACAAATGGAATCCAAAAGGAAATGCTTCATTTTAATCAAGGCATTTTGACCAACAACATATTGAAGATAGTCAGCACTTGCAGCAAACATTTAAATATAATTCCAGGCTTAATGAGGCTGCAGCAATCATAGAGCAGCAGATTGGTGAACGACAAAAAATTAAATAAATTCCAGGCTTAATGAGACTGCGGCAATCATAAATATAATTCCAAGCCTAATGAGACTGCGGAAATCATAGAGAATCATATCGGTGAAGACAGAATGTACGGGCCTTTCCCTGGTGGCCTCTGAATGATGAGCGATGCCCTTCCTTTCCACGCACAAAGGCGGTGTTCAACCCTTCCCTCGATCAATATTGTTCGCCCAACAAGATCTACTCCAGCTCTTCACCAACAGAAAACTTAATTGCAGATAATATATCCCAACGTTTTCGTGCACTTATTCCACAATAGCTACAGGCAACAATATTTTCCCTTGCCCCTATTCCTTCATTCTTCAGGAGATTTCATACTCGCTCTCTCCAATTTCTAAGAAGATCGATTTTTTTTTTTTCACTTCGAAATACAATCCTTCTATTGTGATCAATAATTGAACTCCTTTGACTCGACCTGCATGATCTTTCATACTCCACCAGTGCTTCTAGGATGCAACCCTACAAGACTACAAAATTTTCGAATCTAGGTAGTTTCGACACCAGTATACATTTCAGATTATGATACTTCAAAATCTACATGAACCCTCAGCCTCTGATAGCTATATATACATTCTTTATTTACGATCTGCAATTGTGGGCATGGTATGAAGAACAATTGTATTGGCCTTACTTATCAGAGATACCGTTGATCGGCCCTCTCCCAAGCAAAAAGTGCAAGGACTTCAGCTTTTACAACCCTGGAATTGTTTACCCAGTTTATAGATTTTGGTATAATAGATTAAAAAACCCAGATACAATCTAAAAACCATTCAACTCAGTTGAATCACTTCCAAAATAATTAACTGAAAAATAGAAATCAAACTAGGGTGATAAATATCACCGAAGTGAGAAATGCTGGCTAGGGTGAAAATAAATTTCATCAAAGTTTCTAGCATAAAACCTTCAGGCTAGCGGAATTCACAGCTCTGATACCACTGTAAGATCCCAAACCTTAATAATTTAGTCAGATCTAGCACATTCTATTGTTCTCCATAAAAAGTCATTCAGTAAAAACCATGAACATAGACAGGATCTGGAAATGCAGTGTTTTGTTTATATTATTAACTGAAAACAAAGATACATGCCCAAACCAAAAATATCTGAGCCTTTGTAATGGCATGATCGGCTGCTCATTAAAACAGAAAACCAATACTAAAACATAATCATGGACGCTAGATGGATCCACCAGACAAATTCACCACGACGTTTTCGTCCCGGGATCAATGCTAGAACTGGCCACACCAAGTTCTCAACCCAAACATAATAAGATAGATAATACCAAAATGATCCTAAATGCCTAGCTTATATCCCTTTTTATAGGCTTGATAGATAATACCATAATGATCCTAAATGTCTAGCTTATATCCCCTTTTATAGGATTGATGGAACTTTTTAGTAATACCATGGACCGATTCCGTCCACTTTGACTAGATCAAGAGAAGGAATATTACACTTCTCTCCCTTATTTATTTACAAGTTGTGGTCAAAGAAACACTTAGACTCCATCTGCTAGCACGGCGTACCATTGCACCAAAGCAGTTCATGCTGGAGAGATTCATGGAAGGATTTGATGAAAAAATTAAGAAGTTTGAGTGGATGCCATTCGGAGCAGGCAGGAGACGCTGTCCTGGGGAGCTGCTGGGAATGCTACTTGTAGAGTTTGCAATGGGGCAGCTAGTGCACTGCTTCGACTGAAGACTTCCTGATGAGCTGATTGGGAAGGAATTGGGTATGTCTGAAAAGCATACCAACTTCTCGCCTTCCATTGGTATTTTAATCTCTATATAACAATATGTTGTTTTCACCTCGCTGGGAAAATTCAATAAAGTCATAGCGCATAGAGCTGTTTAAATTAAAGAAATATATGTATATATGTTTTAGAGTTTTGGATTTGAATTGAAAATAATGAAAATTTATCTATTATTTATTTTAATCAGTGGAAATTTATGGAAGTCAATCTGGATTACAGTTGTTTTTCAAGATTTTGAAAAAACAAGATGAAACACTCATGAAACATATATATTTTACAAAAAAGCCAGATTCCAACTGTCGAGGCAAATTTGACGCTGGCAACGCCATTTTTCGTGGTAAATTTTTGCTTTATTGGTTCGTTTCTTTCTTACTTTTTATTGAGAAATCTTTGCCTAGGTTTTTAAAGTATGAAAAGTGGGTATTTGATCACTTATAATTATAAATATATATATAAAGCAGCAAAAGTTCATGAGAGAGTGCGTTTTGCCTTTGTCGACTACCGTGTACAAATGTTCGTATCAGAGCTACCTTGGACTTACTCTCACGGGAGGGCAGAAGGACGAGTAGAGAAATAATTTAATTATAAGGTTGGACTGCATAGAGTTTAAGAACCATGCATAAATGAGCTTTCTCTCATTGGTTGTGTAAAAGGAGATACTGAACATGTTAAAGATAGTTATTTATTCTGGTATGGAGGGTTCTCTAAAATAAGTTATTTCAGTGAGTGAGTGAGTTAAGTTTTATTTTGAGCAAAGTGAAATTTAGAATGGGTGTATGTTAAGTTATTTTGAGTAAATTGCTAGTCAAAAAAATTTAAATACTCTTTAACCAGTTTATTGTAATTATTAAATTTGTGTGATTAATTGAAGAACCATAGCTAATATTATTTTGTGCGTTAAATAGCTCATATTATTATGTGGGTTAAATTTTATACTTTTCCTTTTCTGCGTTTCCAACAAAACCCCTAAACTTTGTGTGTTAAAAAGGATGTTTTCTTTGTGTCAAAACCGATGTGTTCTGAGCAAATCACCGAGTAAGCAATGTGAAGATTGATTTGTGAGATTTGTGTGAGGATATGAGAGTCATCACCGATCCGTTTTACTGGAAATTTTTTGTTCATTATTGTTGTGTGCAGTTGATGAAGAAAGGAAAAAACTCAACTAATCTCCAACTAAGTTTTATTTTTCATGATCTTTTTTTTTCTTTTGGCAATAATGAGGTCTTGACTATGGCCGAATGTTTTGTTGGATTTTCTGTTTCCAATAAGGGAGCTTGCAATTTCCACCTGAGGTCCATGGTTTGTTTAGAAGAATTTACCTGATTAAATAGTAAATGCATCCAATCCATGTGAGCATGGAAGATTGTTTCTAAGATCTAGCTTTGATCATGTCTTCCAAAGGAATGATTTTGGCTTGGACTTTTGGGTTTTGAGGTCATGACCTCATTACAAGAAGAAGGGTTATTTAGCTTCCCATTAGTATCATTATTTGTAAAGGATTTGAGAAATTTTTATTTTTCAAATAATGGTGAAAAAGTGGTAATAATATGGGGATATGCAAGTGGTGCTATGTTTTTTGTTGCAAAAGTGGAGTTAGTAAAAAATGCTAAATTTGGTGTTAAATGCATATGTGACATTCCATGGTGTATGGTGCAAACCACCAAAAACCAATCTGACTTGGATCAAAATATTATGATGCAAAACAACAAAACTAATTTTGCAAAAATTAAAAAATTATCATAAAAATATCAAAATTATTATTATAATAATAAATTGTATATGGTGCAAAACACCATAAAATAAAAAATGGTGCAAAAAACACATTTATTATTATCATAATAAAATTTTATGGTGCAAAGCACCATAAAATATAAAAGGGTGTAAAAAAAACAACCTCCTTTATTTATAAATGTTATATATTGCCAAGGTTTGAACATATGCTAAGAAGTTGTATTTGATAATTTAGAAGTTATGTGTCCTTGAGTTTGGATACTGGGAAGAGTTTAATTTTACTACCAAAGAGGAAATTTTGACCATTTTCTTATGCTTAAATCCAATTACCATAAATATATTTAATTTATATTGAAAATGTACTAACACAATTGAAGTATCCCCTAGTTGCATCCAAAAATTTTAATGCATTGTGTACAATAAGACTATGGTAAATTTTTGTGCTTACCTTCTTGGAAAAATTATCGCTACATTATGGAAAGTATTAATTATAAGTAATGGATCAATGTCTCCATTGAACCGTTCATATGATTTCAAGTTGATAAGAATAATAAATTTACATATATAATATCACTACTGTTCATTTTGGTCAACATGGTATTATCATATACATAAATTATTGCAATCTTTGAAAATTAAAATAAATAAACAAATAAATAAATAAAAGTTTTACGTATGGTCATTTCAATTTCAAACTTCAAAAAATTTTGTTTGAGTAAAAATTTTAAAATAACATAATATTTCAAAAATCTTAATTTTTCGAAAAATTATTGTGAAATTCTCAGCATAAAATATTCATATTCAACTCACAATGTAACATAAATGGGAAACATGGCTTTCTATTGAATCCTATATATGCACTCAACGACAAAATACACTGCAAGACACAATAATTTCATAGTTTAAATAAATTGAACATAATAAACTAAGATGAAGCACCCAATTCACAAAAGTAAATACTTTCAAATTAGGGTGAATACAAATGTGGGCAAGAGAAAGGCTCATTTCAAAGTGTTGGTGACAATTGTACTGTAGAAATTTCTTGTTTTTCCCACCCTGGTTTTCAGTTTCACCTTATTTCTCCAATTAGTTAAATGCCCTTTCCCATAACCTTACATTCAACAAGCTGGAAAATAAATATTTGCTGAAAACACAAATTCTGGAAATTTTTCAGAATGCTGGAAAATGCAGAAATAAAATCAGCAGACTTAAAACAGTCATTCACACATTTTAACACAGATATTTTTGGTTAACATGACCCTGGAAAAACCCCCTACAACTCTTGGGGAAAACCAGTTCGAAAGCTCCTTCTTATTTCTGGAAAATACTTTTACAGAGAGGTGAAATATACATGAAAAATTCCAGCAAATTAATAACAAACTTATCTGGTTTTTCGTGCTTGCCTCCGCCTTGGAAAATGTGCCAGAACAACAAAATACTCAAAACAGAAATTTATTACAGCAAATGACAGTTCAGAAATTCGTGCCCAGAACTTAGCTGAACAGCCGTACGGACTGTACAGACTGTACGGAATTTTCCAGCAAGCTATCTTTCTCAAAAACAGTGCTGGCTGCCTCGATAAACGTACCCAACCACCTAGAAAATCGAGCCCTCTTGCTGTTGTACTATTCCTCGAAAAATGCACTGCCTTTCTCCTTGAAAATCGTGCCTCAATGCCGCTGTACGAACTACTGTACGGACTGCTATACGGATTTCTGTGCTGCTGTACAGCCAAGCTGCCTCGGTATCCATGCACTCTTTTACTGCCTTGAAAACCGTGCCCTCCTTGCTGCTGTACAAACTTGCTGAGTTTGCCTCTCCTTCACCTTCTCAAGCTCTCTTCAGAAAAAGTCTCCAGCTCTACTTCTCCTCCTCTCTCAATCTTCTCATGAAAGAATGAATGACCTTTTCCCTCCTTTTCCTCCTTTAACCTAACCCTAAGTGACTTTTGGGGAATCCCTAAATCCAATGGCTGAAATAGATTGAGATCTAGGGCTGAGATTAAATGCTCATTTAAATCTCACTTTCTATTTTTAATTCACCCCACTTTAATAAAGACCCACTTAGTCTTTTATTTCCAAAGTCACTTTTTCCTTTCTAATTTTACATTGACTTTATTAAAAGTCACTTTAAAATTAGACTTTAGTAACTTTATCACTTAAGTCACTTTTAAATTGGATTTGACTTTATAAAAATTATAAAGTCACTTTAGGAGAAAAATTAAATTCTTTTGGACACTTTTCCCTAGGCCAAAGATCAAAGCCTTAGGGAACCACCTGTCCTCCGGTACCAAATTTCAACACTCCCTCTTACCGAGGAAGGTGTTCCTCATCACAACCATCTTGTCTCTGAAGTAGACATGCTTGCCCCGTGGTAAGGCTTTGGTAAGAATATATGCAACCTGCTCATCAGTGGGAATATACTCAAGCTTCACAGCTCCTTTCTGAACATAGTCTCTGATGAAGTGATATTTGATCCCGATATGCTTTGACCTGTCATGAAATACTGGATTCTCCGTGAGTTTAATGCAACTCTGATTATCACAGTAAATCACTGAAGGTCTCAACGGCTGACCAAATAAGCCAAAAAACATCTTGCGAAGCCAGATGGCCTCACAACTAGCTAGACTGGCTGCCATATACTCTGCTTCCGCTGAACTCAATGCTACTGACTGCTGCTTCCGGCTGAACCATGACACCACTGCCGAACCCAACCCAAAACAGCACCCTGAAGTGCTCTTCCTATCAGAAGCACAACCTGCCTAATCAGAATCAGTGTAACCTGCCAATCTCACTCCATCCCCCTGCCTGTAGTCCAGACCATAATCCACTGTCCCCTGCAAGTACCGCAAAATGTGTTTTGCAGCCACCCAGTGAACCTTCCTAGGCTCACACATAAACTGACTCATCGTGTTGACTGTAAAACAAATATCTGGTCTAGTGTTGACCAAATACATCAAGGAACCAATCAGCTGTCTGTACAATGTGGGATCCACCAACTCGGAATCCGAAGCATGAAGCTTCTTCCAGTTGGTGATCATCGGTGTCAACATGGGTTTACAATCCTCCATGTGGAATCTGCCAAGGATGTCCACAATATACTTCCCCTGCCCTAGGAAGAAATGCCCCTCCTCCTGCCACACCTCCAAACCCAAAAAGTAATGCATCAAGCCAATGTCCTTCATCTCAAACTCCAACGCAAGATCTCTCTTGCAACTCTCTATGAGTCTCTCTAGACCCGTAATGACCAAGTCATACACATACAACACCAGAATGAGAGGCTCCTCACCTATCACAATAAAGTAATGGTTCGGATCTGCATCACTCTTTGTGAAACCCATCTCCTGCAAGTATGTATCTATCCTGGAGTACCAAGCTCTGGGAGCTTGCTTCAGGCCATAAAGGGCCTTCTTCAGTCTGCACACATGGGACTCCTTCCCATGCACCTCAAAGCCCTGTGGTTGCTCAATGTACACCTCCTCCTATATGAAGCCATTGAGAAATGCGGTCTTCACATCCATCTGGTGGATCTTCCAACCCATCTCTGCTGCTATCGATATAATGGAGCGGATCGAAGTATATTGAGCCACGGGAGCGAAGGTCTCCTCATAATCAACTCCCTATACCTGGGAGAACCCTCTAGCCACAAACCTCACTTTGAATTTCTCAATGCTGCCATCTGCAGCATGCTTTACCTTGTAAAGCCATCTGGAAGTAACCACGGATTCGCCCTTAGGCCTCGGCACCACCTCCCAAACATCATTCTTCATGATAGAAGAATACTCCTCCTGCATGGCCTCTCTCCAGACCTGCTGGCTAGCTGCCTCCTCATAGCTAGAAGGCTCAGAGTCAAGGATGCTGGTAGCCATTGCCATATAACTACAAAACCTCTCAGGTGGTCTGCTCTCTCTGACCGGCCTCTTAGGCCCAGCAACAGATGTGGCCTCTCTCAAGGTGTCCTGAAGCCACTTGGGCTTCCTCTTCCCTGAGCACACTTCTCCCACTGGAGAATGAAACTCCTCCTCATCATCATCATCAGGAGCCTGAACTCCTGACTGTCTGTCTGCTGTCCTCCTGCCTGCACCTGAACCTGTAGATGCTGAGGTACCGTGTGAACTGTCCATCAATGGACTCCCCAGTGAACTGCTCTGTGGACCTGCTCTGCATGCTGCCCGTAGCACCACCTCTCTGACTCGGTGAGCCACTCCCCATTGACGGACCTGACATCGTCATAGATGTACCTCCGGATCCTCCTGATCCTTGCCCACTGGATCCCTGTGACTGACTCAACTGCTGCTGAGGGTCTGGCTGATCCAGATACTCTAACTCCCGTGACCTCCTAAAGGCCCTATCCTCCTCGAACTTCACATCCCGCCTGACAACAACTTTCCTCTGCGCAGGAATGTAAATCCAAAAGGCCTTTGAGGTCTCACTGTAGCCCACAAAGATACCCTTCTCTGCGGTGGGCTCTAGTTTGGTCCTCTTCTCCTTGGGTATGTAGGAGTATGTGATACACCCAAAGATACGAAGATGACCAATATCAGGCTTCTTCCCAGAAAAAGCCTCCTCCGGAGTCATATGCCCCAAGGCACGATGCGGACTCCTGTTCTGCAAATAAACAGCTGTGTTGCAGGCCTCTGCCCACAAAAACAATGGCAACCCCTGATCATGTAACATGGCTTTGGCAGCCCCTCCGATGGATCTGTTCTTCCTCTCCGCAAACCCGTTCTGCTGGGGGTTGTAAGGAACAGTGAGCTCCCTCCTAATGCCTGCCTCCGCACAATAGTCAACAAACTCTCCAAGGGTGTACTCTCCCTCATTGTCCGACCTCAGGGACTTGATCTTCCGACCTGTCTGTGTCTCCACAAGAGCTCTAAACTCCTGAAACCGCTTGAAGACCTCACTCTTGGTCTTCAAGAAATAAATCCAGGTCCTCCTCGAGTGATCATCAATGAATAAGACATAGTACTCATACCCACTCAAGGAAACATGAGACATCCGACCACTCACATCGGAATGAATCAAATCAAGTATCCCAGTCGCTCTGCTGTCACTGCTGGGAAAAGGGGATTTGGAAAACTTGCCCATCGCACATCCTCTGCAAGTATCAAAGTGATCAGTACTGAAATCTGGCATACCTGTAGTGATCTCCCGCAAGGTCCTCAAGGCTCCATGATACATATGTCCCATCCTGCGGTGCCAAATCTCACACAGCTCAGAACTACTAGCTCTGCTGTTGGTACTACTGCTCAATGCCAAAACAGGCTGAAATGCAAACTTGTACACCTTTGCATGGCGTACACCTATCACTCTAGCTGAATCAGCTGGAGTGCCCCTGGGATACATCAGCACCTGTCCTCCCCTGAACAGTACCTAATATCCTCTATCCTCCAAAGCTGAGATGGATATGAGGTTCTTCCTCATCCCTGGCACATAAAGAACATCTAACACTTTCAAGGGAGGTTTGGACTCCCTCTGAAATGTCAGTGTCCCCACACCGACTGCTCTAACAACTCTGTCATCACCGAGTACTACCTCTATATCAGTGCCACTCTATGAAAGCTCTGAGAAGTACTCACGGACTCCTGTCATGTGACGTGAAGCCCCACTGTCCACATACCAGATACCTGAAGATGCTCCGCTAATCGAGGGAAATTCATGCTCCCTCTGAACCTCTATGGAAGATGATCCCGCACTGGAGAACTCACACGCAGTGAACCCAAACTCCTGGTCAAAATGATCTGCAAAGTCCTCAACCTCTGCTAAAGCTGCCATGCTCTGGTTATTCCCCTTCTTCTTCTTCTTCTCTGGACACACAACTGCATAGTGTCCCATCTTCTGACAATTCCAACACTTCACCTTGGAATAGTCCTTCTGTGTGTTACCCTGTTTACCTTTACCTTTGCCCCCACCATTGCTTGTGGAAGTCTGCTTCTTCCCTTTGCCTTTCTTGCGTCCTGCCAACAGTGCTACATCCTCATCCTGCTCAACTGGCTTGGCTGCCCCAAGCTGACCTTTCCTGATCTCTGTCTGAATGCAATCATCCCAAAACCTCTCCCATGTGGTAAGGGTCTCACGTGCACAAACCCCATCAGCAAAGTTCATCCATGAACTGGGGAGGCCATTCACTGCAATCCGCACCAACTCAGTGGGTGGAATGACCTCTCCAATCGTTGCCAACTCATCTCTCACATTAGTAATCTTTGTGAGATATCCAGCTACACTATTAGTCTTACCCATCTTAATGGTCTTCAGCTTCTCCTTCAGGACCATTTTCCGGTTCTCATTGGTACTCTGGTAGAGGTTGGTCAATGCTGTCCACATCTCATGAGCATTTCTCTTTCCTCTCACACGAGGAATGCAATGGTCTTTGATTCCGTCTAGAATCAGTCTCTTACCCTTGTTGTTCTTTCTATTATATGCTTCCAACTGAGTAGCATCAGTAGGCACATTAACAGGCTGCTGCGTAGTATGAACCATGATATCCCAGACTTCTGCCTCCTCAAAGATACTCTGCATTCTCTCCTTCCAAATGCTATAATTGGTATGCCCATCCAACCTATCCTCCACCCTCAATCCCAATGACATCCTGCTGTCCTAAAAACTGAAAAATAGCACTGCTGTAGTAAAGGTAAAAATTCTGTTTGTGAAAAATCAGCTTGCTGGAATTTTCTGAGTGAAAAATTAGGAGGCTGTATTTTTTTTCCTTGCTATCCCAAATTTCACTTTCAGCACCCAAGCTCTGATACCATGTAGAAATTTCTTGTTTTTCCCACCCCGGTTTTCAGTTTCACCTTATTTCTCCAATTAGTTAAATGCCATTTCCCATAACCTTACATTCAACAAGCTGGAAAATAAATATTTGTTGAAAACACAAATTCTAGAAATTTTTCAGAATGCTAGAAAATGCAGAAATAAAATTAGCAGACTTAAAACAGTGATTCACACATTTTAACACAGATATTTTTGGTCAACATGACCCTGGAAAAACCCCCTACAACTCTTGGGGAAAACAAGTTTGAAAGCTCCTTCTTATTTCTGGAAAATGCTTTTACAGAGAGGTGAAATATACAGGAAAAATTCCAGCAAATTAATAACAGACTTATTTGGTTTTCCGTGCTTGCCTCCGCCTTGGAAAACGTGCCATAACAGAAAAATACTCAAAACAGAAATTTATTACAGCAAATGACAGTTCAGAAATTCGTGCCCAGAACTTAGCTGAACAACCGTACGGACTGTATGAAATTTTCTAGCAAGCTGTATTTCTCGAAAACAGTGTTGGTTGCCTCGATAAATGTGCCCATCCACCTAGAAAATTGAACCCTCTTGCTGCTGTACTATTCCTCGAAAAATGTGTTGCCTTTCTCCTTGAAAACCGTGCCTCAATGCCACTGTACGGACTGTTGTACGGACTGTTGTATGGATTTCCGTGCTGCTGTACGGCCAAGCTGCCTCAGTATCTGTGCACTCTCTTATTGCCTCGAAAACCGTGCCCTCCTTGCTGCTGTACGGACTTGCTGAGTTTGTCTCTCCTTCACCTTCTCAAGCTCTCTTCAGAAAAAGTCTCCAGCTCTCCTTCTCCTCCTCTCTCAATTTGTTCATGAAAGAATGAATGACCTTTTCCCTCCTTTTCCTCCTTTAACCTAACCCTAAGTGACTTTTGGGGAATTTGTAAATCCAATGGCTGAAATAGATTGAGATCTAGGGCTGAGATTAAATGCTCATTTAAATCTCACTTTCTATTTTTTAATTCACCCCACTTTAATAAAGACCCACTTAGTCATTTATTTCCAAAGTCACTTTTCCTTTCTAATTTTACATCGACTTTATTAAAGTCACTTTAAAATTAGACTTTAGTAACTTTATCACTTAAAGTCACTTTTAAATTAGATTTGACTTTATAAAATTATAAAGTCACTTTAGGAGAAAAATTAAATTCTTTTGGACACTTTTTCCTAGGCCAAAGATCAAAGCCTTAGGGAACCACCTGTCCTCCGGTACCAAATTTCAACATGTACGACCCATTTTAAATAAAAATGTATATGTATTAAGTGGAGTTTATTTTTGGAATTTTGATGTGATAAGGAAGATATGTACAACTATTTATATTTATGGAGAGTAGAGTTAGGAATTTGTCATATTAACATTACCATGACATTATTACATATGGTAAATACATAATTGTCATATTAACATTATTATGATATTAATAAATATGGTATATATATATATATATATATATATATATATATATATATATATATATATAGTATATGAAATGTATTATCATCTCTATTACAGGTAGAGAGAACATAATCAAAACTAAGCTTAATCGTTAATTTTTTTTGGTTTAGTTAAAGATTAGATTGTGTTCTATAAAGTTAACATTAGAATGATTTTTATTTTTTTTAATGATTTATTTTAATTTTTTATGTATTTGATTGCATTTGTGTCTTATTATGTAATGCTTTCATTTAGTTAATCCTCTAAAGTGAAATAATAAAAAAAAATTGTAGTTTTTATTAGCATAAACTTTTGATGAAATCTTTATCTCTTTATTGTTTTTTACTCGGACTAGCTACTATCTAGCCCTTGTTATATAACTATTGTGAAAAAAAATAAGCTACACACACACAGATATATTACTATTGGTGAATTTAAATGAACGAAGTTTAAATAGGATTAAACTCTTGTTGAATCCACTTAAAATTTTCAGAGGTAACCATACCACCAATGAAATGTTGGGATTATAGAAAAAATCACTTGGTGAGAGACTGATGCAGGCCTAAACCTGCAATTCCCAGAATCTTTCTCTACTCATGCATATAAAACATGCACCTCAAATAATTGCCCAATTCTACTTCAACACACGACAATTTTCAACAAATGTGCGGAAGCTTGTAATTTCACATTCCTGGCAAATTCATATTCTACCATTTCCTGCAGAAACTTTTTCCCAACATATAGTTTAACTTTATAACTCACAAATTTAATGAGATTCGCACTTATGCTAATGCTCACAATTTATTTCAAACAGAATTCAATGTGATGAGAATTCAAGTCAAACAATCTGGCCATTCCATTTAAATTACCTCCATCCAGTTGAATAACGCAGGACTTCAGCCTTTCATCTAAATTGGGTCTTCATTTACAATCAGCCAGTGCTCTCTGCACACTAAATTTGGCTCTTACGCTGTTCAAAATTGTAAAACACATTCACTATGATAAAGTATTGGTAGCGCTTAGGGCTTTTCTACGTTGTGTCTTTGCATCAGTTTGCCATCAAATTATACAATTCAATGTTCTTTGCTTCCTACGCTTATGTATACATTATAATCTCTTGGAGCAGTTTTCCAGAAGGCGCTGGTTTCGTAAACTTTCTTTTCAACCTGTAGCTGCATTCCAATTATGTTAAAACAATGTTCAATATATTTTAATATGATATAAACAAACAATGTTTATATGCCCTCAGCGTTCCATTCCTTCAACTGGATTTCCATTGCGTTACATCTATACCAAAAACGCTCCTCTTTTTGGTTACGTTTGACAGAAATCTTCTTAATTACTCGAACCAGGATTGTAAATCTGTATATGCCCTTATTTGCATACCAAACCATAACAACGCATCAACACATTCATTTCCTCGCTTCATACTTTGAATTGAACAGCGAATTATAATGTACTGTATTTCCATTACCACAGATCAGTCTCCATGGTTCATACACTTCTACGATGACATCACTCATTTAACATTTCCATACCATTTAAATGCTGTGTTGACTCTGTGGTAATTCTACAATTGGATTCGGTTATTAAACACAAGAACCCGTTTGAAAAAAAACCCAATCAATCAACTTACTGTTCACCGAAGTTTCCACGTTTCTGAAGAGGCTGTGCCCATATCTCTTTGCTTGCCCAGCTTTTAACGCTACCAACACACCGATTCCCATATCGCTGGTTAACACCTCTTAGTCCATCGTTCCAATTTTGTAAAGTGCTCCTCGCCCGAACTGCTCCAGTTGGGTCGATTATGCATTTGTAGGATCTGCATCTATTTAGATTGTAACGTAATTTCTTCACATCACCATTTCAATCTTTATTACTGTTTGGATTACAAATGGACAGAGTGTCTGGTCATTAAAAATCTGTTATAATTGACAGAACTCTGCGTTTAACATCAAAACAGAACTTTGCGCCATGCTTCATACAATGTATATTTAATTATGCATTTGATTTTCAATCAACAGATTTCCTCCAAGGTAATTTCGTTCAGCTCTATAAACACACAATGGAAATTAACACAAAATCAATTCTTCATTAATTACGCAAACCACTTACAAACTTTCTCTCGCCTTGGCCAGATCTTCATTTGATGGCCCTTCAGCTTCTAAAAACTGACTTCATGCACTCTTACCACCTCTATCCTCACTCTCTCGAATTATATAAGGAAAACACAATTGATACAAATACATGGTTTCATGAATCAATTCTGATTCTGAACCAGAAATCTCTCAACCTCTCCTAAAAAATCTCTTCAATCCCACTCTTTTCTAAACTAACACTAAATAAAGCTTTTAAAATCCCTCATACTCTATTCTAGCCAAATAAATCCAACTATTTGCCCTGATCTCCATACAAGGAGGATCACTCAGCCACCTATACCATTTCCTCAATAAATAAACACTCTCACATATTTAAACAAATAATTTAATTAAATTATTTTCTTTCAACCCCTTGCTAGTCACAACATGTGACCATACTATCACATTGCTGACTAGCCTGAATGCTCCTGCATCAGAGACTACCCACAAAATATATCAAACAAAATGGGAATGATGAATAACATGTAGCAAGCTTCAACACTTAAACAAAAGGGGAATGGTGAATAGCAAGCTTCAACACTTAAACAAAAGGGGAATGGTGAATAACATGTAGCAAGCTTCAACAGTTAATGCCATTGTTTGTAACATTCCAAGAATAAGTGCAATGTTAATTGTTCATGCATTTGATTGCATGTGTGTCTTATTATGTAATGCTTACGTTTAGTTAATCCTCTAAAGTGAAATCAAATAAAAAAAAAAATTTAATTGTAATTTTTATTAGCATAAATTTTTAATGAAATCTTTATCTCTTTATTGTTTTTCATTGGGACTAGCTATTATGTAGGCCTTGTTATATAACTACTCTGAAAACAAATAAGCTATATTACATTAAATTATAATTATTAAAACCTTTAAAGTTGTGTAAATACATTTTTTTACACACACACACACACATATATAAACTAGCTTCATTGAATATTAATTTGAGGTTTGTATGTGTATTTAATTTAAATTTTGTTCGTGAATTTAAATGAATGAAGTTTAAATAGGGTTAAAATCTTGTTGAATCCACTTAAAATTTTGAGAGGTAACCATGCCACCAACGAAATGTTGGGATTACAGCAAAAATCACTTGGTGAGAGACTACCCACAAAATATGGCAAAAAAAAGGAGAATGATGAATAACGTGTAGCAAGCTTCAACACTTAAACAAAAGGGGAATGGTGAATAACTGTGAATAACCTATAGAAAGCTTCAACAATTAATGGCATTGTTTGTAACATTCCAAGAATAAGTGCAACATTAAATGGAGGACAAGTAGACCACCAATCCAGAAAGGTGGAAGTTTAAGGTAAATTTTATGAACAAAATGTTTTGAGTATTAATATACCTTGGATCTATCTTAAGTTACATTTCCCCTACTGCAATTGAAAAGTGTGTATTTAAGAGAAAAACAAACCAAACCTTGTCATTAGTATAACTAACCACGAGAACCAAAAAAAATTATAGAAATCAACAAAAATTATTTATTAAATTTGAATGGAATAAACATTCAAATAGAAATTCTAAATAGAAAGTTATAAATACAAATACAAAAGGTAGAAACAAATATGTTAAGTCCATGAACATTAAATGATTCAATTAAATATATAACACTATAAAGGAAACAACCCTTTTAATGGGATTGAAATTCTAGCACTTACAACAAACAACGAACAAGTGGAGAAGTCATTCCATGATATCATGGTTTTTCTTAAACAATACTCACTACTCACCAATCATGATTTTCCATACTACTAATTTACTTTTGGAGTATAATTTAAATTTGTTTATGCTTGATTAAGAATTAAACTTAATGGTTCAACATTTTTAGGTATTCAATAGGAGGGAAATTTTACTAGTTACAAACAACCAACAAGTTATTCCAAGATTACATGGTTTTTCTTAAATAACAGTGTTAATTGCCTAAGGCTTATTATTTCAACTTAAGGTGGATGAGGATCTCTTGACTTTTTTTAATTGATGGCCTATATTGATTCTCACAGGAATATGTTCAAAATATGCTTAGTCTTAATTTTTATCAACGGGAATATTTAGCATAATGGTCTTTTTTACAATAAGATGTGTAATTAATTTTTTTACTCAAATTAGATTAGATTAGTGCCACATGGCTCCACGTCCACCAATTTCTTAGGGATTTGAGATTATTCCAATTCTAATAATTTCATACTCTAATTAGATGGATAAATTAATATATAAGCATATATTATTTAGCAAAATTGTCCAATTTACAATAAGATGTGTAATTCCTGCTTTTTTCTCAAGTTAAAGTTGACCCATAACTTTTTCATACATGGTTAATCAAGTAAATGTGTACATTGGTAAGACATTCTTCATGTTGCAATAGTTTTTTTGGTTATATTTTTAAAGCCTTCGGGTATATCAACCACATTAATATTTTTAATGTGGTTTTACTAGTTTAAGTTTTGGAGTATAATTTAAAATTATATAATGTCGTTGTATTAATTTAAGTTTTGGAGTATAATTTAAAATTATATATGTTTGATTAAGAATTAATCTTGATGGTTCAAAATTCTTAGGTATTTGATAGGATTGAAAGTCTACCCCTTACAAACTTTCTCTTAAATAATAGTTTTGATTCTTAATAGTGACCACTAGGCAACAATAACTGTCCACACTACTAATTTAAGTTTTAGAGTATAATTTAAAATTGTGTATATTTAATTAAAAGTTAATATTAATAATTCAACATTCTTAAATATTTGATAAGAGTGAAAGTCTACTCCTTACAAACTACCAACAAATTAATCCAATATAACATTTTTTTTCATAAGTAACCATTTGAACTCTTAATGGAGGACTTTCCAATGATTTTTAATAAATAACTGTTTGAAATCTTAATGGCGGAATTTCCATGTAAGTAATTGAAACCTGGAAAACTTGCCATGTAAGTCATCTACACCCCTTATATGTGTATGTGTTTGTGAAGTGCGAGACCAGAGGAGAGGGTGGAGCTGTTGATATTTTATTGTGGGTAAGTAGGAATGGTGAATGGTGTTGGGATATGCAGGGCCACCTCCGAACTATGTTGATTTTTGTATGAAATTTGCTACTGCACTGCTTGCTTTGGTGGTGGGATGGAGCTTTTTCGTCTGGGTAAGAAACAGGAAGTTGCTGCCTGGACCTTTCCCATTGCCCATCATCAAAAATATGCTCCACATACTAGGAAGGGCTCTGCACCAAGAACTGGTAGCTCTTTCTCTCAAATTTGGGCCCCTCATGTCTTCCTACATCGGCTCCAAACTCGTCTTAGTCATCTCTTCTCCTGAGATGGCCACGGAGTTTCTCAAGACTTGTGATCTACTTTACACCAGTAGACCTCCATCAATTACAGATAATTTCCTGTCGTATAATTTTTCGTACACCCATGCTGCTCCATATGGGCCTTACTGGAGGCAAATGCGTAAATTCTGTGTTTTACAAATGTTTCAAGGTCCAAACAATTGGATTACTTTTGCTTTATAAGAGAAGAGGAATTGTCTTCTATGATTCGCTCTATTATTAATAATTCAAACCATCCAGTAACCATTGACCAAACTATGTCGACCCTTACCAGCGATATAATTTGTAGGATGAATTTCGGTAGAAAGTATTCTGACCACGACTTCATTGGCAATAATGGAGTCAAAGCATGTTGGAAATATTAATTCCAACTACGACTGGAAACCTGTGCATGAGGACAAAAATATATTTTGATTGAAATTCAAAGGATGCAGCAATAGAAATTATTATTTTGGCTTGATCCTCACTCAAGCCATGCATTCAAATTCTGAGTTTAAACCTAGAAATTCAATTTTTTTGGTTATGGCCGTAGCCCTGACTTGTCATGTAGAACCGTGTTTTTTTTAACCATGCCATCCAACAATTAAAACTCTATCCTACACACCATAAACTCCACCAACCACAGTTTTTACCATGCGTTGATTTAATTTGAATGCAGCCATGTCAACCTACGTGGAACCCACCTCCACCAAGTCAAAAACCAATGTCCAATAGCACACCGTTCGCACATCTTGAAGCCCAGTCAGCAAAGCCAAAAATGGATGCGATAATTTTTATACAGTTTTGCACAAAGTTTTTAAATATGCCAGCGTGTCAGCCTCCAACCAATAACAGCCTTATCGCAGATTTTAAAGTCCAGTCAGCCAGGAGGAAATTGGATGCAATAAATTAATCAAATGGAATTTTGTTTTCATGTTTTAGAATCCACGACAAGCATTTATATAAGGTTTTTTGAAACCTTAAGCTTAACATTTTTTTTAAATGTTTTATGTTTTATTAAAATGCTGCGACATAGTTTTTATTTTAAAACTTAAAGTTATATGTTATATAAGTTTTATAATATATATAAGAAAAAAAATGTTGTAATGTAATAAGCCCGAAGGCTGAAAAGAAGTGTTGTGTATTAAAACAAATAGAGAGAAAAAAGACAGTGAGATTGTGTTTTAAAAAGAAAAAAAAGAAGACAGAGAGCAAAAAAGTGTTTTTTTTTACAGCACTGCATTTGTAGCAGTCAATGAAAAAGAAATTTTTGTGAAACCAGAACATCTGTAGTTCTGAAGAACAATTTCATTTTGTAACAGCTCATATATTGTTTAATGAAATAGAAGTTTTATGCCATCTCTGTCCATATTTTAAATTTATTTTCTTTGTGTTTAGTTGAGGAATTTTTATTTCCTCTATGTGTTCGGAATTGTTCAGAAATTCCAACATGGTATCAGAGCTAGTCCAGGCTCTTTGCATTTGCCAAAGAAGCTGAAGGAAGAAGAAGAAGTTGTTGAATTTTTTTACCAGCAGTGTGAAGGCTCAGCAAAACAAGGTATTTACAAAACAGAGTTTTGTGTTTGTTTAAAAAGTGTAGTCCAAATAAGTATTTTAAGAGACAGATTTTATCTCTCAGCAGAGAGACAGTTTATTTAAAAAACACAGTAAAACTTATTAGCATAGTTCAGAAAGCTATCTATGGAAGGAGCCAACACAAGAACGAGTATGGGAAATACTCAACTCCCACGGTTCAATGGGAAGAACTATGACTATTGGGCAATCACAATGAGAGCCCTGTTTGCCTCTCAATATTTATGGGAGTTAGTTGAAGATGGTTTATAAGAACCAGTAGATGAACAAGCATATAATGCCTTAACACAGGCAGAGAAGGATTTTCTAAAGAGTAATAGGAAGTACTCAAAATCCCTCTTCTATCTCTATCAAGCAGTGCATGAAAGTGTATTTCCAAGGATTGCAGTAGCCAAGAGGTCCAAGGATGCATGGGATACCCTCCAGATAGCCTACCAAGGTATGGAGAAGGTAAAGACAACAAAGCTTCAATTAATGAGAAGAGATTTTGAAGTTATTTGCATGAAGGAGTCTGATACAATAGACTCATTCTTCACATTGTTGATTGGGTTGGTTACCCAAATGAGATCTCATGGACAGACAGTAGAAGAGAGAAGAATAGTGGATAAACTATCGAGGAGCTTACCCTCAAGATTTGATGTGATAGTCACAACCATTGAAGAGACAAAGGATCTCTCAAAGTTTACATTTGATGAGCTTCATGCATCATTGATGACACATGAACAAAGATTAGGCAGAATAGAAAACTCATCTTTGGAGCATGCCTTCAAGACCCAAATGTCGTTTGGAAGAGGAAGAGGTCAAGTCAGAGGAAACTATAGAGGAAAATGAAGAGGTAGAAGCCAAAACAGAGGAAGAAATAACCCTGCAAATACTAGTGGGAGGAACAGCAATCAAAATCAGAATCAAATCAAAGGCAGTAGCCAACAAGGTGGACAAAATCAAGCACATGGACAAAGGTATGATAAATCCCAAGTCCAATGTCATTACTGTAAGAAATATGGCCATTATGCCAATGAATGTAGGATGAAATGGAGTGACATGGGTAATAGACCTAGTGCTAATTTTACTAAGGAAAATATCATTCAATAAAATTTGTTTTTAGCATGTAATATGGCTTAAGAGAAAAATGAATATATATGGTTTCTAGATTTAGGATGTAGCAACCATATGACTGGAAACATTTCTATGTTTTCCATGTTAGATGAAAATGTAAAGTATCAAGCAAGATTGGGGACAGACAATAAGGTCTCTGTCATGGGAAAAGGTAGAGTAAGTGTTTTGACAATGAAAGGAGAAAAGAAGAGCATATCTTATGTATATTATGTACCAGGTATGAAATGTAATTTGTTAAGCATTGGACAACTCATTCAAAAGGGCTACAATGTATTTTTTGAAGATGATGTATGCACCATCATGGATAAACCACCAAGCAAGCAATGCATTGCACAAGTGAAGATGACAAGAAACATAATGTTTCCTCTCAAGATGAGAGCAGATTTGAAGAAAGGAGTTGCAATGGCGGCAGTGACACAAGAGACATTCCAAAGAGAAGTAAAAGATGAAAACTGATTATGGCATTTGAGATTTAGACATCTCAACTTTGGAGGTCTAAATTTGTTGCATAGGAAGGGAATGGTAAAGGGATTACCATTGATTGAGAAACTAGACAGCCTATGTGAAGGATGCATCTTGGGCAAACAACACAAAGAAATATTTCTATCAGGAAAGAGCATAAGGGAAAAAACACCCTTAGAAATAGTGCATTCAGATTTGTGTGGACCAATGCAAACACCATTATTAGCAGGAAGCCATTATATGCTGACCTTTATTGATGATTACACAAGAAAAACTTGGGTTTATTTTTTGAATTTGAAGAGTGAAGTGTTTGACAAATTCTGCCACTATAAGGCTCTTGTAGAGAATCAAAGTGGGAAGCATATTAAAGTCTTAAGAATAGACAGAGTAGGAGAATATATCTCCAAATAATTTCTACGTTTTTGCAGACAAAATGGAATTCATAAACAATTTACAACAAGGTATACACCACAACAAAATGGAGTTGCTGAAAGGAAAAATAGAACCATCATGGACATGGTAAGAAGTATGTTGAAGGCAAAACATTTTCCAAATGAATATTGGGTTGAAGTTGTACATTGTGCAGCATATATCTTGAATAGATTCCCAACAAAGAGTGTAATGAACAGAGTTCCAGAAGAAGCATGGAGTGGCATAAAACAGTTTGTCACCCACATGAAATTTTTTGGTTGTGTGACTTATGCACACATTCCATATTAGCTAAAGAAGAATTTGGACAGTAAGGGGGAGAAGTGCATATTTTTTGGATACAGTGAGGAATCCAAGGCATACAGATTTTATAACCCATCTAACAAGAATTTCATGATAAGCAGAGATGTATAATTTATTGAGGAAGAAGCTTTGGATGGAAGCATTGAGAAAACAATGAATGTAAAAAGTTGTTTGTCTCATGATGAATATGAGGAAGAAATGGCTGAAATAAATCCCTCATTAGCAACACCACCTCCACCAACACAAGACAGCAAGGGACACCACAAGAAGGTATGAGAACACCCTTGAGAAGTGATGACAGTGCTTCTCCAAGCACATCACAAGGGGTAGATTTGAGTGCTTCTACAAGCACAAGTTCAACAAGTGAAAGAGGAACCAGATTTAGAAGTCTGAATGAAATTTATGAGCAAGAAGAAGGTATGAACTCTTTATTTGCATTATATTTTCATGTAGAGTATCCTATTCATTTTGAAGAAGCAGTAAAAGATAAGAAATGGATAGATGCTACAGATGAAGAAATAAATGCCATAGAGAAAAAAAATACATGGGAATTGGTTGATCTCCCGAAAGGTAAGGAAGTTATTGGAGTGAAATGGGTCTACAAGACCGAAATAAATGTTGAAGGTAAGATTGAAAGGCACAAGGCCAGACTTGTTGTCAAAGGCTACAAGCAACAACAAGGAAGAGACTATGAGGAAACTTTTTCACCAGCTGCAAGAATGGAAACAGTAAGAGCAGTGTTGTCCATAGAAACACAACACAAGTGGAAAGTTTACCAAATGGATGTGAAATCAGAATTCCTAAATGGAGTATTGATGGAAGAGGTATATGTTGAAAAACCTCTAGGATATGAGAAAGAATGCCAAGAGCACAACGTATGCAGATTGAAGAAAGCTCTGTATGGGCTGAAACAAGCACCAAGAGCATGGTGTAGTAGGATAGATGCCTATCTACTGGAAAATGGGTTTGAAAATTGTGAAGGAGAAACCACATTATACATCAAAGGGAAATATGGTAAGATTCTCATTGTTGTTTTATATTTTGATGATTTTATCTTTACAGGTAATGATTCTTACCTCATTGAGAATTTTAAAACAATCATGAAAGATGAATTTGAGATGACTGATATGGGATTCCTGAGATACTTCTTAGGAATATAAGTAGAGAAAAATGATAATAAAATTTTTATTTCTCAACCAAAATATGTGAAATAAGTTTTAGAAAGATTTAACATGTAGGATTTCAAGGTAGCAATTACTCCTACAATGATGGGATTGAAACTGAGCAAAGAAGACAACAACAAGGATTTTGATCCAAGTTTGTATAATATCATAGTTGGCAACCTTATGTATTTGATTGCAGCTAGGCCAGATATTATGCATGATGTAAGTTTAATTTCCATATTTATGGAAAGGCCAAAGGAGGCACATTTGCAAGAAAAAAAATAATTCTGAGGTATGTGAAAGGAACAAGGAGGTATGGAATTTTACATACCACTTCAGAAAATTTTGAATGGATTGGATATGCTGACAGTGATTGGGCTGGAAGTATAGATGACAGGAAAATCCCCTCTGGATATGTTTTTCATATGGGATCAAGAGCCATTTCATGGGCTTCTAAGAAATAATCAATTGTGGATTTATCAACAGCAGAGGCAGAGTATGTGGCAATTATAGTAGCATCATGTCAAGCAGTATGGATGAGGAGAATGTTAAGAAGTTTGTGTCATGAACAGGTAAAAGGAACAACAATTTATTGTGATAATAGCTCAGCAATGGCATTATCAAAGAATTCAGTGTTTCATAAGAGAACGAAACACATTGATGCAAAGTATCACTACATCAGAGAGCTAGTGAACAATGGAGAAATTGTTTTGCAACATTGTAGAACTGAAGAGCAGTTTGCTGATATACTGACAAAACCATTGGGGTAGAAAAGTTTTAATTATTTGAGAAAATTTCTGGGCATGCAAGAGAATGCAACAATTGAAATTAAGGGGGAGTGTTGGAAATATTAATTCCAACTACGATTGGAAACTTGTGTAGGAGGACAGAAATTTATTTTGATTGAAATTCAAAGGACGCAACAACAACAATTCTTATTTTGGCTTGATCCTCATTCAAGCCATGCATTCAAATTCTGAGTTTAAACCTGCAAATTCAAGTTTTTTGGTTATGGCTGTAGCCCTGTCTTGCTGTGTAGAACCGTGGTTTCTTTAACCACGCCATCCAGCAATTAAAACTCTTTCCTACACACCATAAACTCCACCAACCACAGTTTTTACCCCGTGTTGATTTAATTTTAATGCAGTCACGTCAAAATGCATGGAACCCACCTCTGCCAAGTCAAAAACCAAATCCAATAGCGCACCATTCATACATATTGAAGCCCAGTCAGCAAAGCCAAAAGTGGATGCGATAAGTTTTATACATTTTGCACAAAGTTTTTTAAATCCGCCAGTGTGTTAGCCTCCAACCAATAGCAGTCTTATCGTAGATTATAAAGTCCAGTCAGCCAAGAAGAAATTGGATGCGATAAATTCATTAAATGGAATTTTTTTTCGTGTTTTAGAATCCGCGACAAGAATTTGTATAAGGTTTTTTAAAACCTTAGGCTTAACATGTTTTTTTTAATGTTTTATGTTTTATTGAAATTTTGCGACATAGTTTTTATTTTAAAACTTAAAGTTATATGTTATATAAGTTTTATAATATATATGTTATAAACATATATATGTTTATAATATATATAAGAAAAAAATTGTTGTAATGTAATAAGCCCGAAGGCTGAAAAGAAGTGTTATGTGTTAAAACAAACAGAGAGAAAAAATATAGTGAGACTGTTTTTTAAAAAGAAAAGAAAAAGACAGAGAGCAAAAATAGAGGTTTTTTTTTACAGTATTGCATTTGTAGAAGTCAAGGAAAAAGAGATTTTTGTGAAACCAGAACATCTACAGTTCTGAAGAAAAATTTCATTTTGTAACAGCTCATAGATTGTTTAATGAAATAGAATTTTAATGCCATATCTATCCATATTTTAAATTTATTTTCTCTGTGTTTAGTTGTGGAATTTTTATTTCCTCTGTGTGTTTGGAATTGTTCAAAAATTCCAACAAAGCAATGATCAGGGAAATATGTGTGCTGCTTGGTGAATTTAATATCTGAGATTATATACCATACTTGGCTTGGATGGATTTGCAAGGTCTCAACCGATGGTTCACAGAAATGCATCGCATACAAGACAAGTTCCTAGAGGAAATAATAAAGGAACACGTTGCTCAAAATGACCCCAACGTCACACGAGATCTGGTAGATGTTTTTCTTGTAGCCTCTGTAGATAAAGATATGCAACTCCAAATTGCACGAGACAATATAAAGGTGGTCATGCTATGTACTGTAAAAATGGACCATCACACAAGACAATATAAAGGCGGTCTTCAATGTATTGTAAAAATGGACCATCAATTTTATTTTTTCTTTGAAATAAATTAGTAAGATTAAGATAGAAATAAAATTGAATATAAAATAAAAATTTAGAAATCATTTTCATAATGAAAATTCAAATTTCTAAGACGGGTTACATTTCTATGATACACCTATTTTACATTCATTTTAATATACATATTTTACACCCTAAGTTTATGTGATTGTTCATTTTCTGAATATTTTGCAATGAGATGCATATGAGTGTTGTCAAATAATTGATAGCTCCCATATTTATTTAATTGTGAAATATTCAAAAAATCAACAATTGACATAAAAATATCATTTTACATAACAAGATAAGTTGGTGACTAATAAGTATATACACACTAGAGTAAATAATATATCATAAATCAATTGTTAATTGTTAAACTAACCATAAAAACTGCTATCAAATCTAGAAAGCTCTCTAAACCATCCAAAGATCTTGAAATCCCTATCCCAAGTTGTTGTATTGATGTCGATTTTGATGATAGGATATGTTGGTGGGTGGCACGGACTCGTCATATATAGGAATAGAGTGGGAAATGGTTGATTTTTTTAGCAACCCGTCAGTGCTAAAGAATGTTCAGGACGAACTAGAATGTGTTGTTGGATTGGAGCCCATGGTGTGTGGATCTGATCTTCCTTGTCGCCCTTATTTACAAGGTGTGGGAGTCTAATGAGGAGGTTAGAATCAATTGAGTAAAAAAAATAAATATATAATAGAGAACACAATTTTACACACAAACTTGTTTTTTTGTATTTTTAGAAACATATATTTATACACAGAGAAGAAGCTTCTTGAGGCTTGTTCTCGGTGGAGATAGCTTCCGTAAGAAGCTAGACAATCTCTCTAGCTCTAGAAACACTAAGACATCTCCTGCATTTAATCTTGTCGGTGGGGTTGGTTGAAATTACTGTTCATCCAACACTCCCCCTTAATTTCAACCATATGATAGACACACAAAATACACTATAACATAGTACATACAAACATACTCTTAATTGACATTCCTGTTGGTCTAAGTCTCAACTAGGCTTACAACAGTACATGACAACAAGGCTTTCATTTTTGTCTTCTTTCTAAATGGTCCATGATTGTTTATTTACAGAAGCAGTTTCATCTTCACATTTCTTTCCATAAGATAGTGGTGGAGCTTCTCCTTTCTGGATTGCACACTAACATTCTTTCTATTCACCATTGCTGGAGGTTTTGGGGATTTACACTTGTCCTTAATGCTTGCAATTTCTTCAAGTTTTATTGATTTTTCCTCAGTGTCAATATCTGCACACTGGTAAACATTCATGAGATTCACAAAATCATAATTTGAATCTTCCACAACTTCATTAGTTGCTATTCAGTCCTCTACAGCTTCATCTTTCATAGTTGATTGATTCATGTCTTCAACCTCTTTAATCAACTTTGTTGTTGCAAACATGTCATCCTACATTTGATTTGTATATGGAGATAGGCGTATCTTATAACCAAACAACAACTCATCAATAATATGCTTTTCATGCATCAAATTGAACCACTCTTCATGAGATACATAATTCTCATGAAATTTGACTTCACAAGTTTTTGCATCATAGAGATTTCCCTGACTATCACATGCTACTCTATTGTAATCTACGAACATAATTTCAGTCTTGATCCCACTTATGATGCTTTCAACACAATCACTATTTTTAACAACAACTTCATCAACTTTGCCTATCTCACTCCACTTCATGTTATACTTCATTGCAAGAATATGCCAAAACATTTTTGGATCACCTATTTCACCAAATTCATTTAAAATTCTTGACATGATGTTTTCATCTATAGCTGATATAATGAGAAACAATGCTAATTCACCTCTACTCTTATCATCAGAATTCATAGAAGTTTCTTGGACACATTTCCATAAATCTACTAAACCTAGAAGTCCCTCTATTTTAATAACCCAAAGTTCAAAATTTGTACCTGAGAATGATGGCAGCACTGGCATTAAGCGCTTCAATATTGAATCAGTGTCTTCAAATTGAAATTGTTTCTACTGATCCAAATCTATATTTGGATGCATTGATTCTATGCTCAGAAATAATGCATATTCTTCTGCAGCTTCTACTTTTTTATCCTCCCCTGATATTTTTGAGTTCTCTTCGAAGTTTTTTTTGTCTCTTTTTCCTACCCATTACTCTACTATAGAGCCAAATCTACAGCAAATTTTGACTATGAAACACACCTTAATTCATACCAAACAAATTTTCCAAAGACACATTTGGCACCAAACTCAGGTTCACAACATATGGCTAGTAGTCAAAACCACAATCACACCTTTAGATTTTCATGAGGCATTCATCGTACACAAATCCATTATATATAATAAAAAATTTTAATAAACCCACTTTAAAAAAAAACACTCAAAAACCTCCAAAATATTTTCATGCAAGTTGTCTCTTTCACACCTTTAATGCCATTATGTAAATGTATTTATTTCCTTTTATTTGAATCGACCCTCCTTCATTTCTCTTCATGCAACGCTACTAAAAAAGAAAAGAGCATTTAAAAATACTCACCAGAAATAAATAACTTTATAATGCCTTTAAATAAAATTCAACAGCCACTCTTAGTCTTTGCAATGGCTCACAACGTACTGTTGTGGTCTGGTCAAAATTTGTCGGAATATTCAAACCACACACAGAATTGAAGACTCACTGAATGAGCTTCTCTAGGGATCAACTCCACAAGAAGCATTAATTACAAGCTTAGCAAGAGGCTCCTCAATGCTAGTATGACTTCACAAAGTAACACCACTCTACGCTGGCCAGTTCTCCAGGAAGCTCCTCTGCTCATCCACGTTCCTCACAAAACTAGAAATGTCTTTGAGCACCTTCTGAATCCTTCACTTGTTGTTCAACCACAATGCCTCCAGAACTGTGCACAATGACTCGCTCTCAAGGACTGCACTATTTGATAGGCACACTACTTTCAGCAGATAGGATCACTACTCCACCCATTCGAAATCCAAACTCCAGCTCCAGCTTACAAGCTTCAAGCAACTCTAACGCATAGCTTCACAATGCTCAAACTCTTAGCTTACACTCAATTAGGCCTCAAAATTACACACTAAATCTCATGCGCCCTAACACAACACACACCCAACACCAAAAATTTTCTTTAACGATGACAGGCCGAAACATAATATGTTCACCTGTAGCAAGAGAGGTGTACCAGTGCACAAAACTTCCGCTACACAAATGACTTGGTTGTCTTCCCTTCATGTTGGGTCTACCACTAAACAGAACATCTCTCCCTCTCACCATCGAGCAGATCTCCCTCAACTTTGTTCCATAGAGGAGCTTGCAACTCCAACAAATTAATGCTCAATGGTGGACACTTCTTGATGCAACTCCTCACAACTCTAGTGCTTAAAAAAATGACCCTCAAGCTCTTACACTTCACTCAGATCACTCAGGAAAAAACAGAGAATGCAACACAAGGCTCACTACTCTTCACACCACATAGCCCTTAAGCCGAACCCTCGGCTCTTTACACCAACAAGCATGAGAACAAAACTCCTGACACTGAGCCCTCCTCTGTCTCTTCAAACCATCGAGCACACAACTCTCATTGAGACTTCATGACTTTCACACCACGCTCACTGCCAACTATCTCATGATGTTCTACACACAGCATGATAGAACCTCTTTTAGAAACGACTTCAACCCTCAGCAAATACCACTTTCTCGTAGGATCAAGATCTCACGCTCTTTGGACACTTAAACACTCAGCACCAAAATCAGCCTCACGTAGTTATTTACCACTCGGCCTCCACTAGTTGCACTCTTTAACACACAACAAGAGGTTTGCACAACATCCATAGAGTGGAACACCACAACTAAAACTGCTTGCAAACAAAAATACATCAAAACTTATGTTCACAATAGTGCTCTGACCTGCAATCCACAACAGTCTTCACACCACACATCACGGAGCCATCATAACCCAGGAACTGAGTAGAACCAAACCAGTCAATTTTCTAACTCTTTCTGGTTGTACACACTTGGTTCCATGTTCTTCGACACTCTCACACACAGTATATGCTATTGAGTTAGTCCGCACTCTACTTTTCCACTACACCATTCAACTCAACCATAGCTCTCACAAATCCTTACACCACAGAGCCCATAGCTCTAGCTCTTCGCTGACATGCCCCTTGCCTCTGATACCATAACAGAGAATGCATCTTTACACACAAACTTGTTGTTTTTGTATTATCAGAAACAGATATTTAGACATAGAGAAGAAGCTTCTTAAGGCTTGATGTTAATGGAGATAACTTCCTCAAGAAGCTAGATGATCTCTCTAGCTCTAGAAACACCGAGACATCTCCTGCATTTAATCTTGTTGGTGGGGTTGGTTGAAATTATTGTTCACCCAAAAATAAAATTCCTGAAAAGGGATGAAAACACAGATTTATTATCAATACCCAACATTCTTTCCATAAAAATAAGACTAGTGGGAGGAGGAAAACCTCCCATTCTACAGGAGAGATCCACATTCATGGAGGGTAAGAAGTGGGTTGCCAAAAAATTATATACCCTCAATATCTTAGGATATTACACAAATCTAGACAAAGGGTTGAGAAAAATTAGTCGATTCAACAAGGACTCCCCATGATCTACCTTTGATCAATCTGAAAATTGCATTTAGGAGTTGCCAAAGAGGTGGAGACATTTTTCTCTTCCAATAGCAGAGCATGATCCTCCTGGATTTATTACTGCTATTGGAGGTCTGCGTACATATACCCTCGAGATTCCTAGGCATGCTACGTGAATTAGAAGGCATTTGTTTCTCAGAAAAATACATCCTAAGAAAATTTCAACCATCATTAAGGGGATGATGTTTTCTTTGGCCCTTATTCTTTTCCCGCCCCTGCTATAAAACTCCAACTTGTGCTCTATAACAATTAAATTCAAAAAGTTGTAGTGGATGAAAACACTAATGCTCAATGCATACTCCATCCATTTATCACAAAAACCTTCTCATCACCTCGATAAGTTTTATATATATATATATATATATATATATATAACATAACAAATAGTAATATATTAAAAATATTAAATAATTTTATTTATAATTAAAATTACTATCATTTATAGCTTAATTTTATAAATATATTAAAATTTATGTGTTATTATATATAACTATAGTGATGAGTAAATAAATTATATAAATTGAAATTATGATTATATAAAATTTTAAATTTCCATGTGTAATTTTTTTTATATATAACTATATTAAAATTTATTCACTTAACTTTTAATCATGAATTAGTTTTCTATTTAACTAAAAATTAAATAGGTTTATATAAAGTTAAAATTATAAAAAGAACCCCCGATCGGGGTGTCACTTTGATCATCGGCAGCAGATCACTGATCTATCTGTCAGTTGCATTTAAGATCTGAGTTGGCTGTCAGTATCCCACTTACCGCACCACCTCTTCGCATACGCAATTGATTTTTGGTAATGATGTCTCCTTTTATTGATGCGATGCTCCTGCACGGTTCTTCGCTCTCAGGGTTTCTGCTGTCTTGGTTTTTCCCATTCTGTATTACCTCCATTTATATCAGGGTAGCTAGTGCTCAGAGTCGCGTTCAGCGTTGGATTTTGCGGCAGTTCAGTGGATTCTCACCTCTCCAGCTTACTAGAACCAGGCGTTGGCTCCTTTGGTTTTACAATACCAAAATCCATATCTTCTGGCCGCAAGCAGAAAGTGCACAGTCCTCCATCCAATGTCCCTGTGAGGCCTAGCAAGAGAGGCCGGAAAACAAACGAGCAGGTTTTTGACAGGTTGGTCCATACGTATACGGTCAATACCCCTCCGCATATTCAAGAGAGGATACAGAGTTGGGAAAAGCAGAGTTCTATTGATGACGTTGGTGCTCAACAGCAGCAAGATTTGATGGATTTTCTCACTGACCCGGGTAGTACTCGAGGCATGATCTCTCTCTTTCAACAATCAGTTAAAATGTATTGGAAGTTTAAGTGTGTTCTAGCTAAAGCATTGATGAGTATGAAGGACCAGGAAGTTCATACTTCCATTCTCTTTGACCTTCATCACATAAAGCAGGATATCAGCTCCATGAAAAAAACCCAGATGCAACAGAATGCAAGAATTGGACGAATTGAGGAACAGTTGAGTGCAATGTAGTGGGTGGAGATGCCTGGGTCTTCAGTGAAAGCCCCAACCCCAGTGGATTCTTTAGATGGCTAGGCACTATCTGATTTACTACTTTTTGTATGTGTTTTGTCAATCGAACTTATTATTGTAGTTTCATATGTAAATATTATGGTCATAGTCGTGTAGTACATCCCACTAATGAGCGGTTGAAACAGTACCAATTTTGGTTAGCTTTCAACTTTCTCATATGGCCAACAGACCTCGTTTCCTTCGGGCAAGTTGAGGCACATATTTTAGTTGTATATTTAGCAACTTGCTCTATCTAATAGAAAAATCAGGTCCTACGGAATTCAAAAAAAAAAAAAATTATAAAAAGAAATTAATTTAGTTTTTTAAATATTTTAATTTTATCTTTTTTAATGCATGGATAGAGTGTGGCCTTATTATGCAATGTTTTGTTTATTTTAATGCAGTGTACTATCAATGACATACCACTACTAGGATTTAAATCTCAAAATCAGAGGGTGCAAATTGTCTTGAACGCTTGTCCCTTCTCTCCGTTGTACAATTGTGAAACCATAGAAGCCAAAAATCCAGTTTTTGAGCTTTCTTGGTACATTGTTAATTTTATGTACATACGATTATTTTCAAAGTTAGAAATGAAGTATTAACCATTTTCGCATCACAAATTGTCTTTTCATGCTGCAAAGCTCCTTTAACAATGAAGGCAGATCAAATACAACACATTACATACACAATCCCTAGAGTTGGAGCCAATCTACCTGCTAAGGATGGATATTATTTCTAACTTTCTTCCTTCCAGAAACAATATAATTCTGGTTGATTATCTTTAAAGGTTGGATAATTATACCAAGAGTAAAGCATGAGTACAAGTCTTGTTTTTGAGTTTATCATATGTCTTGAAAAATCAGTTCATGAGTTCAATGTATGAGAAAGGGGAAACGATTACAGGGGTCAAATTTTGCAAAAAGGTTTCTATTACAAAAAATAGACAGAACCCCTTCCATATGTTGTCATTTTCATTTTTACATTGGATATTCTCTGAATTTCTTGAAGCAATCAATTCCAAATCTCTTTTTACTCTTCACCATTCAAAGCTTCACAACTGGAGTTTTAGAAAATAATTCCTTTCTATTATGGAAGGAAATGCAATAATACATTCATATTATCACATTTAGAAGCTATTTAGATGCTAAATGGTCTATCGATGCCGAAAAAGTATTCTAACCCTAATCTTTTGAAGAATAATACCAGTGATGACATAGAAAACGATCGGACTTCATAGAAAATGGAACTTTGGATATAGGTTTCACTCGCCTGAACGTGATAGTAAATATTTTAACATTGTTAATTTAAATAATTTATGGGTACATTTATTCTTCTTTTAGTGATCTTTAAAAAGAAATCATTGAACTTCTATGTAATTTTTTCATGTTAGATTTATTTTATTTTGGAATCAATTATTTAATATTAGACTTCGTATTTGTAGGCTTTGGTGTCAATTTCTTCACATGAAAGAGAATTGTGTGAAGTAATCACATCTATAATTTCCTGTTTTAATGAATATGATATTGATATATGGAGCGGTATGGACTGCAATGGAACTTGTCTTACGCGTCTCCTGGTGAAGAATTTAAAGCTGAAAGGGTACAATGTGGCATTGTACAGTGTTGAATGGCCTACAGTTGAAAACATTCCCTAGACAAGAGTATGAATACATTGACATTTTATTCTTTGAAGAAGATTCTAAATATCATTTGATAATCAATATGGATTTTCAGTCGCAGTTGGAAATAGCAAGGCTCATTTCTCAATATCAAACACTTATGCCTTTAATTCCATTAATAATATTTACTGGAAATGCACAGGAAAATTAAAACAAATATTGAAGTTCATGTTAGAGGTTGCAAAATATTCACTGAAGCAAACCTTCAATCATGTTCTTCCCTGGAGAGTCTTGAAATACATGCGCGCAAAATGGTTCTCTCCTTTTACAAGAATTACATGCTTTGATGATTTATCAATATTAAATTCAAAATCCAGCAGGATGAGCGTGGCACATGAATGTGGAACTCAAAGAGTAATGTACATGAATATATGTAAGATTTCCTATTACATATTCATTTAGAATCTAGATAAATTTGCTAGCAAGTACTGACCCAGTGCAGGTCTTCACTGTCCCTCACTGCCAAAGTGAGTCTGGAGTTCCTCCCACCAATGAACAAAATTTGACAAACCCTTACCCAAAAGTGTACAATACTGACAAACAGTGTCGGACCTATTCAACATTTCATCTTTTCAATGTCACGGTGAAATGAAATTTTTTTACCCAGAGACATTATTTTACCAAGAGACATTGATTTAGGTACCAATGAAAATATTTCTTCGAACATAAATTCATCATGTAAACCTGAATCTAAAATTAATAATACTTTCTAAGAATGGTTGTGAAATTCTCTATTCAAATCACAATGTCACATAAATAGGAAACATAGCTTTCTGTTGAATCCTATACATGCACTCAACAACAAACCACACCGCAACACACAATAATTTCAAATTTCAAGAATTATTGTGAAATTCTCTATTAATAATAGCATAACATATTCGTATTCAAGTCACAATGTCACATAGATAGGAAACATAGCTTTCTGTTGAATCCTATATATGCACTCAACAACAAACCACACCCCAACACACAATAATTCCATAGTTTGAAATTAAAGTGAACATAATAAACTAAGATGATGAAGAGCCCAATTCACAAAAGTGAATGCTTTCAAATGAGGGTGAATACAAATGTGGGTAAGAGCAAGGCTCATTTCAAAGTGTTGGTGACAAGTGTACGACACATTTCAAAGGGAAAATTATATGTATTAAGTGGAGTTTATGTTTGGAATTTTGATGTGATAAATAAGATATGCAGAACTATTTACATTTACTAAGCTTAGGGCAGGAAATTGTGATATTAATATTATTATGACATTATTATATATGGTATACACATAATTGTCATATTAACATTATCATGATATAATTATATATGGTATATACATAATATTTATAATGTGTGAAATGTATTATCATCTCTATCATAGGAAAGTCAAAACTAAATTTGACTGCCATTTATTTTCCAGTTTAACCAAAATTAGATTGTGTTCTATAAAGTTAACGTTAGATTTATTTTTTAACAATTTAGATTTATTTTTCATCCATTAGAATTTTTTTTCTTTTATTTTTTATGTATTTTTCATGCATTTATTGCAAGTAGTCTTGTTATGTAATGATTTGGTTTAGCTAATACTCTACAGTGAAATCCTATTCAATAATTGATGTCCCTATGAAAAAAAATAAAAATAAACCTTCACTCAATCCATTTGAATATTAATTTGAGGTTAGTATTTGTGTTCAATTTGAATTTTGAATTTTGTTTGTGAATGTAGAATTAAATTCTTGTTGAATCCATTTGAATTATATTTTCATATTCATGTTTGTGTCCAATCATTGGAGCAAATTCAATTTGGTTTTAGGTTCAATAAATTTTGAATTTCAATGTTAAAATTTACAAGAGATGATGACTTAATATATGTATTAAGAGATAGAAAAATAAAAATAAAAATTATATATTTTAATGTTCACCATAGGGTGAAAATGCGAAGATGGGTAACACTTTTGTGACAATTCAGGGCAGAAATTTTTTTTCCTCCATAGTTTGACCGAACTCTTGTCATAGTTCGGCTGAACAATTCAAGAGTTCGGCCGAACTATTGAATTTAGTTTGGTCGAACTTCATTTGCCGTTTACATTGATGGCGTACTGATGGAAATGGCGAACAGATTTTTTGCCTGAGTTTAGAAAAACAGCAAACAAAGTTCGGTCGAAGTAGAAGTTCGGCTGAACTATTATTTTATAAATATATCGCCCGCAACCTTTTCCGGGTTTCTGTTCACATTTACCGCGCGCTCGTTTCTGTCTAGCATTCTCGCGTGCTCTGTTCTGTCCAGCATTCTCGCATGCTCAGTTCTGTCACGCACGAATTAAGCTCAAAGAGGTAAGATACCAAATTTTAAATTTCTGTAATTTTTTTTAATTTCTGTTGATTTTTTAATTTGGTTTTAATTTCTGTTGATTTTTTTTGTTGCAGAGGTCTTCCACGACGTCTTCAGGGATCGTTGTCTTCAGCGTCTTCAGCGTCCTCTACTACGAATTCAACATCTTCAATGTCCAGGTATGTTTAACGTTGTCACTGTTTTTCTGTATGGAATTTATGCAGAAGAGAAATTGGTTATGAATGAGAGAGGCCTTGTCTCTGCTTTTTTTGGCCCTGTCTCTACTTTTTTTGGTTGTCTCTATTAATTAGATATGAAAATTTATAATACCACTCCGTACATTTGAGAATATTTTGGAACATGCTTATATAAATTATATATACATATGTACATTTTTTAGCTTTGTCTCTGCTTTTTTTGGCTCTGTCTCTGCTTTTTTTTTGGCTCTGTCTGATTTTTTTGGCTCTGTCTCTATTAATTAGATATGAAAAATTATAATACTACTATGTAAATTTGAGAATATTTTGGACCATGTTGATATACATTATATATACATATGTACTTTTTTTTTACTTTGCCTCTACTATTTTTTGTTGTCTCTGCTTTTTTTGGCTCTATCTATTTTTTTTTGGCTTTGTCTCTATTAATTAGATATGAAAATTTATAATACTATTGTGTACATTTGAGAATATTTTGGAACATGTTTATATAAATTATATTTACATATGTACTTTTTTTTGCTCTTTCTCTACTTTTTTTGGCTCTGTCTCTGCTTTTTTTGGTTGTCTCTATATTTTTAGGCTCTGTCTCTATTAATTAGATATGAAAATTTATAATACTACTGTGTACATTTGAGAATATTTTGGAACATGTTTATATAAATTATATATACATGTGTACTTTTTTTGGCGCTGTCTCTGCTTTTTTTGGTGTTGTCTCTGCTTTTTTTTGGCTCTGTCTCTATTAATTAGATATGAAAATTTATAATGATATTGTGTACATTTGAGAATATTTTGGAACATGTTTATATAAATTATATATACTTATGTACTTTATAAATATTTTGGAACATGTTTGTTGTGTGAGAAAGTGGTACTTTATGATGATATGTTTAGTGAATGAAGGAAATAAAATATTTTATTTTTGAAATTATTATTACACTTGTATTGAAACACTTAATAGATATGTAGGTTCACTGAAATTTACCTTAATATCTTGTAGAGCCCATTTCATCCAAAACACTGAAAAAGAAGTAACTACTATGTATTCCACTTCTGTTAGAGTATGCACAATGGAAATTAAATAAAATTCACACACAACAGATATTAGAAAATGGAGACAATGAATTTAACGTGGTTCACCCAACCAATCTAGGCTACATCCACCAAACAGAGGTATTGGCTTTCTTATTATTCAACAGGAGATTACAACAACAGATTTCTCACTCAGGCACTCCCTCTTCCTCACTCTTATATCTTTTTGCCTCTATGGGCTTTACAATTTATAGATGTAGAAGAAAAACTGAATATTAAATTCAATTCCATCCTATCACAAGAAAATAGGATTGATATCTCATCTTCAGGATTTGATGCCTTCAGATTTGGAACAAATCCTATTGTTGGCATTATCCATGAGATTTGTAGCCAAATTAATATACACAATCTCAACAATCTCCACCTTGACAAAAATTAACCCGATACCTTGTTTCTTTATTATATTCATTTTTTCTGCAAGCCAAGAGAAGCCAGACACCATAGTGGCTTCTCTAATAAAACTGGTTTCATGAACATGTCTGCATAGTTTTCCTTTGTATGCACTTTTTCAAGAGAGACTCCCCGTTCAATGATAACCTGTCTTATAAAATGGTACTTTATAGGTATACGCTTTGATTTACTATGATAGGCTGAATTTTTAGCCAAATGAATTGCACTTTGACTATCACAAAATAACTTTATGTTGTCTTGCAACTTATCAAACTCACCAAACAAACCTTTCAACCAAACCGCTTCTTTGTAATCATGTGAAGCAGCTATGTATTCTTCTTTTGTAGTGGATAAAGTAACAATGTTTTGTAACTTTGACATCCAACTAATAGCTCCACCTGCAAGAGTAAAGACATATCCTGAAGTTGACCTTCTCTTATCCAAATCACCTGCAAAATCGGAATCAACATATCTGCAAACAAATTCACTACTTCTGTCATAAGTGATAGAATAATCACTTGTGCCTCTCAAATACCGAAGCACCAGTTTCACTGCTTCCCAGTGTTCTTTCCCTAGATTTTCCATATACCTACTGACAACCCCAACTGCATGTGAAATATTTGGTTGTGTACAAACCATCGCATACATCAAACTTCCTACTGCATTAGCATATGGTATTCGAGACATATATTCCTTTTCTTCATTTGTATTAGGACATAAACTTGAAGAAAGCTTAAAATGGGAAGATAAAGGGACTAAAATTGGCTTCACACTATTCATACCAAACCTTAAGAGTATTTTCTCAATATACTTTTGTTGTGATAACCATAGCTTACCATTGCTCCTGTCTCTAAAAATCTACATGCCCAAAATATGTCTTGCTGCTCCTAGATCTTTCATATCAAACGTCCTAGCCATCTGAGCCTTTAACCTGTTCATCTCACTTATGCTTTTGCTTACTAAAATCATATCGTCAACATATAATACTAAGATAATGAATATGTCATTACTTAATTTCTTAAAGTAAACACAATGATCATATTCACTTCTTATATAATTTTGGCTCATCATGAAAGAATCAAATTTCTTGTACCATTGTCTCGGCGACTACTTCAGACCATACAATGATTTCTTGAGCCTGCAGACAAATTTCTTGTTGCAATTTTGAACAAACCCTTCAGGTTGTTCCATATAAATCTCTTCATCTAAATCTCCATGTAAGAATGCAGTCTTAACATCTAGTTGTTGTAATTCTAAATCAAGTAAAGCAACTAATGCTAACACAATTCAAATTGAAACAATTTTAACAACTGGTGAAAATATCTCATGAAAGTCAATTCTTACTTTTTAAGAAAAACCTTTCACAACCAGCCTCGCTTTGTACCTGTCTTCTTTATCATGAACACCCCTTTTCAATTTGTAAACCCATTTACATCCTATAGTTTTTCTATCATTAGGAAGTTCTACGAGGTCCCATGTGGCATTCTTGTATAATGCCTTCATTTCATCCTTCATAGCTTCTTTCCACTTATCACTATTAGAACCTTCTACAACTTCCTGATAGCATAAAGTTTCATCATCATTAGCGGTTAAAGCAACTAAAGTAACATAATCCTCATACCTTTTAGGAGGATGTCTGATTCTCGTGGATCTTCTTAAAGATGTTTCTCGTTCTTCCACAATTTGCTGATTATTATCTGTAGGAACTTCTTCATGATATTCATCTGAAACTTGTTCATATTTACTATCATCAGTATTTAAACTAGTTTCAAACTGAATATGTTGAAACTTAGGTACATTTTCCTATTTTAATTTAATATCTACATCTGGATTATCGAGTGAAGATTCATTGAATTTAACATCTCTGTTAATGATGATCTTGTGAGTTGTAGGATCCTACAACTCCCATCACCATATCCAACAAAGATATATCTTTTTGATTTAGGATCTAATTTAGAACGCTGATGTTTCGGAATTAGAGCATATGCATCACAACCAAAAACTTTCAGTTTAGAACAATCACAAGGATGACCTTTCCATACCTCTTGAGGAATTTTTCATCCTATTGCAGTTGATGGTGACCGATTTATCAAATAACAAGTCATAGATACTGCTTCTGTCCATAATTCCTTCTGCAAATTGGCATTACTTAGCATACTTCTTTCTTTTTCTAAGAGAGTCATGTTCATGTGTTCAGCAACTCCATTTTGTTGAGGATTATATATAGTAGTTCTATGTCTTTCGATTCCAACTTCCTTGCAATAATTATCAAATTCCTTTGAAGTAAACTCACCACCATTGTCATTTATTAAACATTTAATGGTTCTTCCAGTGATATTTTCTACTAATGCTCTAAACTGCTTGAAAACTATGAATACATCAGACTTTCTTTTTAACATGTAGACCCATACTTTCCTAGATAAATCATTTATAAAAGATACAAAATATGATGATCCTCCATATCAGGTTTTAGGAGATGGACCCCAAACATCAGAATGGATATAATCAATGATTCATTTTCTAGTATGTTTTCCAGTTTTAAATTTCTACTTGCTTTGTTTCCCATATATACAATGTTTGCAGAAATCTAACTTAAAATACTTTAAACTAGGAAGTAACATACAATAAGATAATATTTTTAATCCTCTTTCGCTCATATGGCCCAATCGTTGATGCCATAGTCGAATAGAATCACTGTCGTTTTCAGATACAATTGAAACATGATCTGACTTTGTTCTTCCTTCTAACTGAAAAAAATTTCCAATCTTCTTTGCTTTCAATACTAATAATATTCCTTTGTAAATTTTCATTAATCCACCTTGAATAAAAGTTTTATATCCATTTGTGTCTAACACTCATAGATAAATAAGATTTTTTCTGAGTTCAGGCACATGTCTTAAATCAGTTAAGATTTTGATTGTCCCATCAAACATTTTAATATGGATGCTCCCAATTCCCACAACATTACATGAGAAATCATTGCCCATGTAAACTATTCCATCATTGATTAACTTATAAGATTTAAACCACTCTTTATGAATGCACATGTGATTAGATGCACCAGAATCTAACAGCCAATGTTGATCATGATTTGAAAAATTAACTGATAAAACTTCATCACTTATACCTGAACCGGATGTCGAACCTGTATCTGTCTTGTTTGCCTCTTTATTCTATGTTGAAGATTCTCCTTTGGATGTTTGTTGCCTCTTCCAACAGTCCTTCTTCAAATATCTTGATTTTCCGCAAAACCAACATTTTAGCTTACTCTTCTTCCCTTTTGATTTTTATCGAGATTTGTTTTTCTTACTGAAGCGTCTTTCTTTATATCGACCTCTAACAATCATTGCTTCTGATATAGAGGTTTCTAAATTTGACCTTTTTCTGGTTTCTTCAGATAGCATAGCTCCAACAACATCATCAAATTCAAGGGTTTCTGATGAACTAAGACTTAGAGAAGTAAAAAAATGATCCCATGACTCAGGCAGAGAACATAATAAAGTTACAGCTTTATCTTCTGAATCAAATTTAACTTCTATGCTATCTAACTGCACCAAGAGAGTATTAAAAGTATTCAAATGATCGGTTATTGTTGTACCTTCCTCCATGCGCAAGTTGTACAACTATATTTTCAAAAGAATCCTATTTGTTAAGGATTTAGTCATGTACAGATTTTCTTGCTTTGTCCATAGTCCAGCGGCTTTTTTCTCTGACATGATGTTAAACAAAACATCATCTGCCAAACAAAATTGTATGCTGCTCAGTGCTCTGTCATCAATGTCACTCCATTCGTCATCTGTCATGGCAAAAGGTTGTCTGGATTTTCCTAAAGTGCCTTCGCCACACCTTGTTGTACAAGTAAATCGTGCATCTTGACTTTCCAAATTTCGAAGTTATTCCTCTCGTTAAACTTCTCGATCTCAAACCAAGCACTTTGAGTTTTTGACATATTCAATTTAACTCCTTCTCACACAGCACTATGATTAATATTACACGCATAGATTTGCAGTGGATCAAATTCAAATCTGAATATTGGAAATTTTTTTTTTTAAACAAAATTATGGCTGCAACTTATCTTAGGATGTAGAGCAAAAAAAAAATTGAATTCACTCAATTCCTCTGTTGTAGAAGTCACTTATGCAACCTCCACAAAACATTCAACAGCACATAAAAAAACATCAGATCAAACTTGATAACCACAAAAAGAAACAATTGATACATCATATTGTGCACATAAAACCATCACATCAAACTTGATAACTTCGAATTCACCTGAGCACCGTTATAGCTTTATAGAAGTCAGATTCAGTTTATAAAAGAGGTACCCCAGTCACACCAAATGCAATGTGTTTCATCACCAATTCACGGATGTCAACATAGTTGATCACATCAACACTAGTTAAAATTTTAAATAATAGTTCTCAGTTCGAGCCCATCATCACCAAGCTGTCGGCCCTTCACTCTGTTTCTTCGCTTGCGGCCATGAATTCCCCGGTTATTCTCAGATCCATTTTCACCGCGCCTTCAATTCCTGTTTCCGAGGTTTCTTCTCAGGTTTCGAATCTCGGTATGGTTCACCATCATGCCCTTTCAACATCGTTTTCCTCGGTCATCTTGCAGAGGCTAATGTTTTCGCAACATCAGTGATGAATTATTCAGTCCAAGGAAGGAAGGGTGCCACACCTAAAATTCAGTGCAAGTACAGGGGGATGTCGATCCGCCTTCACACCACAAGCGATATCACTACGACAGAATCCTCGAACCAGTGCTACAACACTCCTTTTGTGGCCTCAGCACACTACATTCAACCCTTGAAATCACGCCCTTGAAATTTGTTGTCAGCATGAATCACTGCAATAGGCAGCAACCGGCAACTTGCTTCGATACCAATTGTTAGAGTATGCACAGCGGAAATTAAATAAAATTCACACACAGCAGATAGCATAAAATAGAGACAACGAATTTAACGTGGTTCACCCAACCAATCTAGGCTACATCCACCAAACAGAGGTATCGGCTTTCTTATTATTCAATAGGAAATTACAACAACAGATTTCTGACTCAGGCACTCTTTCTTCCTCACTCTCATATATTTTTGCCTCTATGGGTTTTACAATTTATAGATGTAGAAGAAAAACTGAATGTTAAATTCAATTCCATCCTATCACAAGAAAATAGGATTGATATCTCATCTTCAGTATTTGATGCCTTCAGATTTGGAACAAATCCTCTTGTTGGCATTATCCATGAGATTTGTAGTCAAATTAATGTACACAATCTCAACAACTTCTACTCTATATAGAGAAAGTAATGACTCTTTCTTTCGTAACCATTAAACCAAAGACTCTTCCTAAGTAGAATTATACATTGTCCACTTGTACTTTTCATGTCATCCATACAAACCTCTAGTTGAATCTCTATATGTTTTCAATGCAATTTTTTCACCTTTTGGGTACTTTAGTCCATTGTTTGTAGTCTCTTTCAAGTATCTTAATATCTGTTTGTTGGTAATAGATGACTTTCTCACCTTTTGGGTACTATAGTCCATTGTTTGTAGTCTCTTTCAAGTATCTTCATATCTGTTTGTTGGTAATAGATGACTCTGTTTAGTTGTTGATTGAAATATTCCAACTAATATAAATTCCAAAATTAGATCTATTCTTTAAACCTTGTTATGTATATCAAGCTTCCTATCATATAGATGTAAAGGTTATGATCAACAGATCACCTCATTCATCATCCGTCATCTACACATAACTTGCATCCAATTGATATGGAGATTCACTTAGGTCATTCATCATCAATCATCTGCACATAACTTGAATTCCAAAATTATATCTAGTCTAAACCTTTTTATGTATATCAAGCTTCCTATAATATAGATGTAAAGGTTATGATCAACATCACCTCATTCATCATCCATCATCTGCACATAACTTGCATCCAATTGATATGGAGATTCACTTAGGTCATTCATCATCAATCATCTGCACATAACTTTAATTCCAAAATTATATCTAGTCTAAACCTTGTTATGTATATCAAGCTTCCTATCATATAGATGTAAAGGTTATGATCAACATCACCTCATTCATCATCCATCATCTGCACATAACTTGCATCCAATTGATATGGAGATTCACTTAGGTCATTCATCATCCATCATTTTCACATAACTTGCATGTTATGTGCATCCAATTGATATTCAACATGTATATAGTATTTAGAAGAAAAAACTAATTTGATACAAAACATAGGTTTTAACCAATTATATAGCTTTTCATTCTTCATGATAGAAGAATACTCCTCCTGCATGGCCTCTCTCCAGACCTGCTGGCTAGCTGCCTCCTCATAGCTAGAAGGCTCAGAGTCAAGGATGCTGGTAGCCATGGCCATATAGCTACAAAACCTCTCAAGTGGTCTGCTCTCTCTGACCAGCCTCTTAGGCTCAGCAACAGATGTGGCATCTCTCAGGGTGTCCCGAAGCCACTTGGGCTTCCTCTTCCTTGAGCATACTTCTCCGATTGGAGAATGAAACTCCTCCTCCTCATCATCATCAGGAGCCTGAACTCCTGACTGTCTGTCTACTATCCTCCTGCCTACACCTGAACCTGTAGAAGCTGAGGTACCGTGTGAACTGTCCTTCAGTGGACTCCCCAGTGAACTGCTCTGTGGAAACAGTAATTTGATACAAAACATAGGTTTTAACCAATTATATAGTTTTTTAGTTTCATATCTATGGTCACAAACAATGAGAGAGAAAAAATCTTTTATATTCAACATGTAAAACACAAATTAGCCATAAAAGTTTCCCATTGAAACCAAAAGTGATTTGATACAAAACATAGGTTTTAACCTAATCTAGTAAATGCCCCTACATTCAATTTCTAGAATAGATCTAATTAGAAGTTTTTCATTTTCATATCCATGGTAGTTCTATAAGCAGAGTCTGTAAAGGGCCAGGTAGCCTCTGGATCTCATCTTTTATGAAAGGTGACATATCTAGTAAATGCCCCTATAGTCAATCTCTGGAATAGATCTAAATGCCCCTACAGTCAACATGTATATAGTATTTAGAAACAAAAATTAATTTGATACAAAACATAGGTTTTAACCAAGTATATAGTTTTTCATTTTCATATCCATGGTCTCAAACAATGAGAGAGAAAAAACCTTTTATATTCAATGTATGTACAACACAAATTAGCCATATCTCTAGAATAGATCTAAATAGAAGTTTTTCATTTTCATATCCATGGTCTCAAACAATGAGAGAGAAAAAAACCTTTTATATTCAACATGTAAAACACAAATTAGCCATAAAAGTTTCCCACTGAAACCATAAGTGATTTGATACAAAACATAGGTTTTAACCTAAGAGTAAATTCCCCTACAAGTCAATCAATCTCTCGAATAGTTTTAAATATAGAAGTTTTTCATTTTCATATCCATGGTCTTAAACAATGAGAGAAAAAACATTTTATATTCAATGTATGTAAAACACAAATTAGCCATATCTCTAGAATAGATCTAAATAGAAGTTTTTCATTTTCATATCCATGGTCTCAAACAATGAGAGAGAAAAAAACCTTTTATATTCAACATGTAAAACACTTGAATTAGCCATAAAATTTTCCCATTGAAACCATAAGTGATTTGATACAAAACATAGGTTTTAACCTAAGAGTAAATGCCACTACAAGTCATTCAACATTTAAAACACTTGAATTAGCCATAAACGTTTCTCATTGAAACCATAAGTGATTTGATACAAAACATAGATTTTAACCTAAGAGTAAATGCCCCTACAAGTCAATCAATCTCTTGAATAGTTTTAAATATAGAAGTTTTTCATTTTCATATCCATGGACTCAAACAATGAGAGAAAAAACCTTTTATATTCAATGTATGTAAAACACAAATTAGCCATAGCTCTAGAATAGATCTAAATAGAAGTTTTATATCCATGGTCTCAAACAATGAGAGAGAAAAACCTTTTATATTCAACATGTATATAACTTATTTAGAAACAAAAAGTAATTTAATACAAAACATAGGTTTTAACCAATTATATAGTTTTTCATTTTCATATCCATGGTCTCAAACAATGAGAGAGAAAAAACCTTTTATATTAAACATGTAAAACACAAATTAGCCATAAAAGTTTCCCATTGAAACCATAAGTGATTTGATACAAAACATAGTTTTTAACCTAAGAGTAAATGCCCTTACAAGTCAATCAATCTCTCGAATAGTTTTAAATATCTAGAAGTTTTTCATTTTCATATCCATGGTCTCAAATAATGAGAGAAAAAACCTTTTATATTCAATATATGTAAAACACAAATTAGCCATATCTCTAGAATAGATCTAAATCTAGAAGTTTTTCATTTTCATATCCATGGTCTCAAACAATGAGAGAAAAAAAACCTTTTATATTCAACATGTAAAACACTTAAAATAGCCATAAAAGTTTCCCATTGAAACCACAAGTGATTTGATACAAAACATAGGTTTTAACCTAAGAGTAAATGCCCCTACAAGTCAATCAATCTCTCGAATAGTTTTAAATACCTAGAATTTTTTCATTTTCATATCCATGGTCTCAAACAATGAGAGAGAAAAAAACCTTTTATATTCAACATGTAAAACACTTGAATTAGCCATAAAAGTTTCCCACTGAAACCATAAGTGATTTGATACAAAACATAGGTTTAAATAACCTAAGAGTAAATGTCCCTACAAGTCAATAAATCTCTTGAATCATTTTAAATAGAAGTTTTTCATTTTCATATCCATGGAATCAAACAATGAGAGAAAAAACCTTTTATATTCAACGTACATGTAAAAAAAAAATTAGCCATATCTCTAGAATATATCTAAATAGAAGTTTTTCATTCTCATATCCATGGTCTCAAACAATGAGAGAGAAAAAAACCTTTTATATTCAACATGTAAAACACTTTAATTAGCCATAGAAGTTCCCATTGAAACCATAAGTGATTTGATACAAAACATAGGTTTTAACATAGGTTTTAACCTAAGAGTCAATGTATGTAAAACACAAATTAGCCAAAGCTCTAGAGAATAGATCTAAATAGAAGTTTTTCATTTTCATATTCATGGTCTCAAACAATAAGAGAGAAAAAAACCTTTTATATTCAACATGTATATAACTTATTTAGAAACAAAAATTAATTTAATACAAAACATAGGTTTTAACCAATTATATAGTTTTTCATTTTCATATCCATGGTCTCAAATAATGAGAGAGAAAAAACATTTTATATTCAACATGTAAAAAAAAAAATAGCCATAAAAGTTTCCCATTGAAACCAAAAGTTATTTGATACAAAACATATAGGTTTTAAAACCTAATCTAGTAAATGCCCCTACATTCAATCTTTAGAATAGATCTAATTATAAGTTTTTCATTTTCATATCCATGGTAGTTCTGTAGGCAGAGTCTGTAAAGGGCCAGGTAGCCTCTAGATCTCATCTTTTATGAAAGGTGACATATCTAGTAAATGCCCCTATAGTCAATCTCTGGAATAGATCTAAATTCCCCTACAGTTAACATGTATATAGCATTTAGAAACAAAAATTTATTTGATACAAAACATAGTTTTTAACCAAGTATATAGTTTTTCATTTTCATATCCATGGTCTCAAAAAATCAGAGAGAAAAAACCTTTTATATTCAACATGTAAAACACAAATTAGCCATAAAAGTTTCCCATTGAAACCAAAAGTGATTTGATACAAAACGTATAGGTTTTAAAAAATGTTCTAGTAAATTCCCATACATTCAATCTTTAGAATAGATCTAATTAGAAGTTTTTCATTTTCATATCCATGGTAGTTCTATAGGCAGAATCTGTAAAGGGCCAGGTAGCCTTTGGATCTCATCTTTTATGAAAGGTGACATATCTAGTAAATGCCCCTACAGTCAATCTCTGGAATAGATTTAAATGCCCCTACAGTCAACATATAGTATTTAGAAACAAAAAGTAATTTGATACAAAACATAGTTTTTAACCAAGTATATATTTTTTCATTTTCATATCCATGGTCTCAAACAATGAGAGAGAAAAAACCTTTTATATTCAACATGTAAAACACAAATTAGCCATAAAAGTTTCCCATTGAAACCAAAAGTGATTTGATACAAAACATATAGGTTTTAACCTAAGAGTAAATGCCCCTACATTCAATCTCTAGAATAGATCTAATTTGAAGTTTTTCATTTTCATATCCATGGTAGTTATATAAGCAGAGTCTGTAAAGGGCTAGGTAGCTTCTGGATCTCATCTTTTATGAAAGGTGACATATCTAGTAAATGTCCCTACAATCAATCTCTGGAATAGATCTAAATATAAGTTTTTCATTTCTCCCATGCATTTGCAATAAACATCAATTTAATATATATATATATATATTGAATTTGTTTTTTTTAGGGTAAGAAAACCATCAAATATGGTTGAAAAATAGAAATTATGCATAGAAGTTTCTTGCTATCGCAATCCAGGGAATTTAGTGATTACATATGTGCTTTCCAATATTGTGACTAGCAAATTCGTCCAAAGGAAAATGAATATACCAAGAATAACAACAAACAATGAGGCATATTATATTGGATTGATAGAAGGCTTGGAAACATCGATGGATTATGGATCAAATGGAATTGTATTTTTCACCAATTATGAACTTGTGTGCAATCAGATGAATGGTGTATATCAAGTTAAGAAGGAGAGGCTAAAATAACTGCATGGAATAGCAAACAATATTGTTAGCCAATTTCAATTTTGTAGTATAAGGCATTGCACAAATGTGAATAAGATGTCTGCTGATTTATTGTATGGGGCAATGCAAATTCAAGATTCATCTATCAAAGATGAAATAGTAGATGAATTATAATTATACGGGGCAATGCCAATGCCAATGCAAGATTCATCTCTCAAAGATGAATTAGTTTTGAGATGCTCTTCTTCAAAAATTCAAGATTCATCTCTCAAAGATGAATTAGTGTTGAGATGCTCTCCTTCAAAATTTATTCATCGACATTGTAACATATCTTGGATATATGTGTGTTGTGTACTTATAAATGTGTCTTTTTTAATGACCATGTGCTTTTTTCAATTATATACCAAGTGTGCTCCCACCACACCATGTAAAGCGCAACTTGGTGAACTTTACATTTGCAACAAGTGGTGAACTTCACATTTTTATGAAACTAAAATGCGGGGACTTCAACAAAATTTTGTTTAAATGGAGTTTCACTTATTTTTTAATGACAATGTGTTTTTTTCAATTTTATACCAAGTGTGCTCCCACCATGTAAAACACAATTTGTTGAACTTATCATTTTTATAACTTGAATTAGTTATTTAAAAAATTAATTGTAAATGTCCACCGTAGATATATATATCATGGAGGATGAACGACGAAGATCAACAAAACCCCATATCTCTACGAGAGGGGAGGATCAGGGATCGGGATCGAGAGTTTTTCATGATAAATTTAAATATAATCCGTAATATTCCTAATTAGCGACAGCTAACTGGAATATTCGATTTTGTTAGTTTGCCCTCTATAGTTTGTAAATAAATAAATAAAAAGTGACTGAAGAGGGTCTAACTCACTTAGGTGAAATAAGACATCCACCTAGTAGCACAACGTTGTGACTTAAGTGGGAGTCAAGGGGGGCCTAACACAACGTAGAGGAGGGGGGCCTACGTACACTCTAGAAGTTTCTGCCAGCTTCTGCACAGATAAGGATGAGTATGTGGAGGAGAGAGAAGCTACGTTGGGTTTTGGAGGGAAACAAATGCTATAAAAGATGGAGGAGCCTCCTCATTTCATTAATTCTGGAGTTGATGATTTTTGAGTGAGACATTTGTCTTCTTGAGCACGCTGGTTGTTTAGCCTATTTGCAGCACTGTTTAGTGCATTGAGTGTCTCCAGTCGGAGATCTCGCCCTTAGCCCTAGGGGACTTTGAGTTCCTGCTCAGGCAAGGTTGGTTTTTCAGTATTTTGTGAGTCATTTTATTGTTTGGGTTTGTTCCACAGATGGAGCTTAGAGAGATTGCGCAGTCACTAGGAGAGAGGACGTAGTCCACTATGGAGGAGCTTCAGATTAGGGTTTCTGTAGGTGATTTCACCGGGATTTTGAGTAGAGGGTCAGCCTTTTCCCCTAGGAGACTTTTGGCGGAGTTTGAGGCAGTATTTCAGCTGTTTCCATCTAGCCACTACGCAGAGCCTTAGAGGCCAGCATAATTAACTGGGGAGGCAGTTTCTAGTGATTTCCAGGGTTCACCATTCTTGGAATGGTTTTTTGATTTTGTCTGGGTTGTTGAGAAGAGGAGAGTTTCCGATTTTCAGCTCATTCTGGCAAGGGGATCAGCCCCTAATCTTCAGTCCATTCCAGCAGTAGCAGCTACACGGCATTTTTCCAGCAGCTGGGACGCAATTTCATAGAGCAGCCATTTCCTATCTTTTCTGAGAGTGCTTTATTACTTGCTTTTGGAAAGATCGCCTTTTGTACTTCATTACATTTCTTAGATTAATAAAATGGCTTAGCATTTCCTCTCTATGCTTTTTGGATAAGTTGTCGTAGTTTCCGTAGTTGCCGTATTTTCTTTCTATGATATTATATGTCTATTATTGTTTTTTAGCGTTCTAGTTCTATACCACTTGGTGTGTTTATCTTTCACTCTTAGAGAGAGTCTGGAAAGGGCCAGGTAGCCTCCAGATCTCGTCCTCTTTTTAGAGGCAAAATATCCAGTAAATGCCCTCCCTGTCTATCTCTGGTTGGAGTTTGCCGGGTTTTAGAGATATCCCTGAAACGGGATATTACAGTGGTATCAGAGCATAGTTCTGGCTCAACCTGTGGTCTATGACATCAGGAAAGAGACCATATAGAGGCAAGAAGTATAGAGACCGTGAGCGTAGGTTGGAGACTACCTACAAAGAGGAATATTGTGCCCAGGTAGAGGACACAGATCAGGAGAGAGAGCCTGTGATGGACGTAGAATAGGTGGAGCTTGTAGTAGATTTAAGAGAGGAAGAGCCGATGGTAGATGACATGGAGGCCAAACAGTTTGGAGAGGCACTCCTTAAGTTGGTGCAGTATTTAGCTAGACAAATTGAGGTGATGGGACAGAGGTTCACAGCTATGGAGGCTAGGTAGCGTGAGACTCCACAGGTTTTCCAGGTCAGAGAGGGATCAGGTACATCCCACCATTTTCTGGAGCAGGGTGCTGCTCAGCATGATATTCCTCAGCCGACGACTTCACAAGCACCTACCCACTCTACCATGCCCACCTTCTTGGGAGCAGATACAGGGGCATGAGCCCAACAGGAGGCAGAGCCTGGACACTTAGATGAGTATTTTGCAGAGTATCAGTCCTACGGGCAGGAGTTTAGGGATGCTCTCACATTCAGAGATTTTGTGTAGCTCCAGCGGGACAGTAAACCCCGCGACCATCATAGAGGGCATCGGCATTATCATGATGGATATTCCCACCGTGCCTCTAGTATATTTCATTTTCCTACGTTTGATGGATCATCAAACAGTTCGACAAAATCTTGGGTGGAGAAGCTGGATATCTATTTCTAGCTTAACCAGATGTCGGAGACAGAGGCCATCAAGGTGGCGACACTACATTTGGATGGTGAGGCCCAGGACTGGTGGTTCCATGGGATGGTTACACTCGAACACTCTACAATGACAACATATGCCGAGTTTACCAAGAGGTTGATGGATCGTTTTGACCGAAGAGATCCGGAACAGCATTTTGTTGAGCTGACGAAGCTCAAGCAGACAAGGAGCCCAGAGACATACATTGCAGATTTCTTGAGGGTCTCGGTGATGGTTCCAGATTTATCTGCGACACGAATGATCTATATGTTTGTGGAGGGATTGGTAGAGCCACTTCAAGGTCTAGTCAGATCTACTAGACTAGCTACACTCCAGGATGCTCTCAGCAGGACCAGGGACTTATAGGATGCATTGCCCAGGACGCGGACACCTTACCCCCAGAGACAGGGCTTCCAGCCCAAGGGGAAGGATTTGAGGGTTCCTCCTCCAAAGGGGAATCCAGGACGGGCACAGATAGATGATGATGTGAGGAGGGATTTGAGGAAGAAGCGACTATGCTTCACATGTCAGGAGCCGTGGACACTGGGGCATAGGTGTGCTGCTGGCAAATCACACTTCATTGAGGTCTTCTCCAATGATAGCAGGGAAGAGGATGAGAAGGATGAGGAGGAGGAGGCAGGAGATATTCAGATGGCCCAGGATCAGTTGTCTCCTCCACCTCCAGGGATAGGAGGTGCAGCTTTTGCACCCACAGGAGGGGCCCTTGCAGCTTTGCGAGGAATTCCTAAGTATTTAACGCCGCGCATACGAGGGATAGTACGTGGCCAGTGAGTATCAGTCTTGGTTGACAGTGGGGCAACCCACAACTTCATTGATGCATAGATGGTAGAGCAGAGGGGTATACCGACTTAGAGTTTTGACGGGTTTTCAGTCTTGGTCCCAAGAGCCCATACAATGCAGTGTACCCGGTATGTTCCAGAGTTAGCAGTGACGATGGGTACTTACACCGTGACTGATCACTTTTTCGTGGTAAACATACCAGATACCAATGTGGTACTGGGTGTTCAGTGGTTGATTACTCTGGGGAAGGTCACCACGGATTGGGAGGCCTCAGAGATGGAGTGGGATGACAAGAATACTGGAAGGCATGAGAAGATCCGCGGGATGCATACTTACCCACCTCAGATAGTTTCGGCTCACCGAATGGAGGCATACTTCCGGAAGGGAGACATAGAGTGGGTGGTTGAGTTGCGGGCATCAGAGGCAGAGAACACCGGTCAAGCAGTTCATCCAGATAGACAGGCCATCCTTGAAAGGCATGAGGTAGTGTTTGGGGATATACCACCAGGACAGCCACCAGATAGAGGGTTTGAGCATACCATCGAGCTTGAGCAGGGTATTCAGGTGGTGATCACTACACCCTATAGGCATCCCAAAGCCTATTGGGGTGAGATTGAGTGGGCCATCCAGGATTGTTGGCTCTTGGACACATCAGACCAAGCACGAGTATGTTTGCTTCTTTTGTAGTGCTGGTGAAGAAGAAGGATGACACCTTGAGGATGTGCATTGACTACAGGGCCCTGAACAAGAAGACTCTTAAGAACAGGTACCCTATACCTAGGATCGATGAGCTGATATATGAGCTGAGAGGAGCTAAGTTCTTCTCAAAGATTTATTTGAGATCAGGGTACCACTAGATTCATGTGAGGGAACAAGATATTCCCAAGACCGCCTTCAGGTGTCATTATGGGCACTTTGAGGTTTTGGTTATGCCTTTTGGGCTGACCAATGCACCAGCCACCTTTCAGTCTTGCATGAACCATATCTTCCACAGTCATATGAGGAAGTTTGTATTGGTTTTCTTCGATGACATACTCATATATAGCAAGACTTGGGAGGAGCATATCCAGCATATAGAGGCAGTGCTATGCATCTTGGAAGAGCAATAGTTCTATGCTAAGCTCTCCAAGTGTGAGTTTGGGATGACGGAGATGTTTTATTTGGGTCACATTATTGGAGTGGACGGAGTGAGGGTCCATGAGGAGAAGATTAGAGCCATCAGAGATTGGTCGGAGCTGAAGAATGTGACAGAACTTCGAGGGTTCATTGGGATATGTACCTATTACAAGAAGTTCATCAGAGGATTCTCACAGCTTGCTACACCCCTTACAGATTTGATGAAGAAGGGGGCATTCAATTGGTCAGCTACAGTGCAACGAGCCTTTGATAGGATCAAGGAGTGATGAGTAGCTGCCCAGTGCTTACATTTCTAGATTTTACCCAACCATTTGTCTTGGAGTGTGATGCGTTGGGAGATGGGATCGGCACAGTATTGATGCAAGGGGGACACCCTATAACCTTCGAGAGCCGGAAGCTGCTTCTGCATGAGAGGTTGTATTCTATATACAACAAGGAGATGTTGGCCATCGTGCATGCTTTGGACAAATTCCAGCAGTATTTGGTAGGGAACAGGTTCAGGGTGAGGAATGATCACAACAGCCTCAAGTTCTTTTTGGAGCAGAAGCAGCTATAGGAGAGACAGCAGAAGTGGATCAGTAAGATCCAAGCATATGAATTTGACATTAAGTATGTCAAGGGTAATAATAACATGGTAGTAGATGCCCTTTCACGTAGACCAGCCATGTTATCTCTTATGAGCTTGGATACAGACTGGAGGGCTCGACTTTTAGTTGAGTACTCCAAGGACAGATTTGCATGTGAGGTGCTGGATGGGCAGGTGGCGGATGATAGGTACAGGGTGATTGATGAGATCATCTATTACAGGGACAGGATCTTCTTGACTAAGGGATCTCAGCTTAAGAAGAAGATACTCCAGGCATCACATGATTCTCCATTGGCAGGCCATCAGGGGTTTACCAAAACCTACAGGGCCATTAGGGAGAGGTTCTCATGGAAGGGCCTCAAGGAGGACGTACTCTAGCACGTCAGGGATTGCGATATTTTTCAGAGGAATCAGGGGGATATGAGCCATCTCGCAGGGCTGTTGCAACCTCTTCCCATTCCAGAGGGAAAATGGGAGAGCATTTCGATGGACTTCATCATAGGGTTGCCCATGGTACAGGGCAAGGATTGTATCTTTGTCGACATTGATCGACTGACAAAATATGTGCACATTTTCGCCATATCCGCGCATTACACAACAGCATAGGTGGCCGAGTTGTTATTTAGAGAGGTTTTCAGGTTGCATGGTCTTCCTAAGACCATCATGAGTGACAGGGATAGCCATTTCATGGGCGGATTTTGGCAGGAGATTTTCCGACTAGTGGGGACACAGTTGGCACCGAGTACCAATTACCACCCACAAACGGATGGATAGACGGAGATAGTTAACAAGTGGTTGGAGGGCTACTTGCATAACTATGTCAATGGGCAGCAGTGAGCGTGGTTGAGATGGTTGCATTTAGGGGAGTACTGCTATAACATGACACATCACATGTCTATTGGTATGTCACCATTTTATGCTTTGTATGGGTACCATCCTTTATCTTTTGCTGATGTGATGTTCAGTGCTAGTAAGGCTCCTAGAGCCAAAATTTGGATCCAAGAGAGTCAGGACATCCTCTGAGCTCTCAAGGACAATATGGCTACAGCACAGAACCAGTAAATGCTATATGTCGACAGAGGTCGGGTGGAGAGACAGTTTGAGGTAGGGGACTTGGTCTACCTATGGTTACAGCCATACCGACAGTCATCGCTGAAGTAGAAGGGGGCTAAGAAGCTCAAGCCTCACTTTTACGGGCCATACAGGGCGATACGCAGGATTGGGCAGGTTGCATATGAGCTGGAGCTGCCCCAAGGTAGCAAGATCCACAACATTTTCCATGTATCATGCCTGAAGAAGGCACTGGGGTAGCAGGTGACAGTGAGAGAGGAGCTACCACCTACGGATGATGAGGGGCACTTGGTGTTGCAGCCAGAGGCCATTATTGATACTAGGGAGAGGCGGTTACGGAGTAGGACGGTCCGGGAATTCTTGGTGAGGTGGAAGAATTTGCCGGATGAGGATTCCACTTGGGAGAGCGAGAAGATTTTGCAGCATCCATCACCTTAGTTGCTTGAGGACAAGCAACATTTTTCTGGGGGAGATTGTAATATTCCTAATTAGAGACAACTAATTGGAATATTCAATTTTTTTAATTTGCCGTCTATAGTTTGTAAATAAATAAATAAAAATTGAGTGAAGAGGGTCTAACTCACTTAGGTGAAATAAGACATCCACCTAGTAGCACAATGTTGCGACTTAAGTGGGAGTCAAAGGGGGCATAACATCACATAGAGGAGGGGGGCCTACGTACACTCTAGAAGTTTCTGCCAGCTTCTGCGCAGATAAGGATGAGTATGTGGAGGAGAGAGAGGCTACGTTGGGTTTTGGAGGGAAACCAACGCTATAAAAGATGGAGGAGCCTCCTCATTTCATTCATTCTAGAGTTAATTATTTTCGAGTGAGACATTTGTCTTCTTGAGCACGCTGGTTGTTTAGCCTATCTGCAGCACTGTTTAGTGCATTGAGTGTCTCCGCTCGGAGATCTCGCCCTTAGCCCCAGGGGACTTCAAGTGCCTGCTCGGGCAAGGTTGGTTTTTCAGTATTTTGTGAGTCATTTTATTGTTTGGGTTTGTTGTGGAGCTGGAGCTTAGAGAGATTGTGCAGTCACTGGGAGAGAGGACGCAGTCCACTGTGGAGGAGCTTCGGATTGGGGTTTCTGGAGGTGATTTCGCTGGGATTTTGAGCAGAGGGTTAGCCTTTTCCCCTAGGAGACTTTTAGTGGAGTTTGAGGCAGTATTTCAACTGTTTCCATCTAGCCATTGCGCAGAGCCTTGGAGGCCAGCATAATTCACTGGGGAGGCAGTTTCTGGTGATTTCTGGGGTTGGCCATTCTTGGAATGTTTTTTTGATTTTTTCTGGGTTGTTGAGGAGAGGAGATTTGTTGATTTTCAGCTCATTCTGGAAAGGGGATCAGCCCCTAATCTTCATTCCATTCTAGTAGTAGCAGCTACACGGCATTTTTCCAACAGCTGGGACGCAGTTTCATAGAGCATCCATTTCCTGTTTTTTCTGAGAGTTCTTTCTTACTTGCTTTGGGCAAGATCGCCTCTTGTACTTCATTACATTTCTCATATTAATAAAATGGCTTAGCATTTCCTCTCTATGTTTTATAGATAAGTTTTCGTAGTTGTCATAGTTGTCGTATTCTCTTTCTATGATATTATATGTCTATTATTGTTTTTGAGCGTTCTAGTTCTATACCACTTGGTGTGTTTATCTTTCACTCTTAGACAGAGTCTGGAAAGGGCCAGGTAGCCTCCGAATCTCGTCCTCTTTTTAGAGGCGAAATATCTGGTAAATGCCCTCCTAGTCTATCTCTAGTTGGAGTTTGTCGTATTTTAGAGATATCCCCGAAACGGGATATTACATAATCTTAAATCTCCATACATGTGCATACATATGGAATTGATTTTTTATCAACTTTGTGAGTTAAAATAGTTGTTAATAAGTTTCATTTTTTATTTTTTAGGAGCTAAGAAGAAGACAAGGGTCTCTACTCCAGCCATCGATGCCCATGTTTCACCCAGTTGTGGTATGGTTTTAACACAATTTAATCAATGAATATGTACACATGTATTTATATGTATGCATGTATTTTTCAATTGATTATAAATTCGTATTTGTTTATGAAGCTTCTCTCTCCTCTCGAGAGGTTGGTGGTGGTTTCAATCCCCTTAGAGGGCCATCAATAAGTGGTAGCAAGTTGCGTGAAGGTTGTGATATTTATTCTCCCAGAGGCCAATCAACGGCTGGTGGTGCTGGTTCTTAGCAAGTTTGTTCTGGTTCTCAACAGTTTCAAGGTGGAGAAGATGCTAGCCAACCATGTCGAAGTTGCCATCAATTTCAATATTTTTTTCATTGAATTTGTACAAATTTGTTTACATGTGTTTTTTCTAATATACAAAATTATATATATATTGATAAAGAAACTGAAAATGTTCCAAATATTGGTCAAAATAGACGTAGGGAATAACACTATATTCAAGAAGAAGGTTGTCTACCCACCACAAGTTATCCAACCGACATTTTTGATATACCATGGGAAAGAAACATGGTGCAATACACCTTAGAAAAGTGTCAACAACTTCATGCAAAATTGTGGAGAGATCTCGTGGCTTTGACTCTACCTGCTGAGAGTCAACAAAGCCTCGAAATAGTTACACATTCATTGGGCGAAATAGTAAATGTGTACAAAAATCTTGGGCCAACGACTGATACATTTGTAGAAGTCATGAGAAAGAGAAAGGAAACAGTAATGGGTCCCGATAAATGGGGGGATGTAAAACAAAGAGTTACAAAAGATATGGTGAAGTCAATGTTTAATTTCAAGGAAGGGCCAAAAAGAAAAATACTGAAGGTGCAATATTTCAAACACCCTGATATAGCTCATTATTTGTATGATAGGCACCTTGTGGCCTATGGAAGGCTCCCATGGAACGACGAGGTTCTTGTTTACTTTGCAAATTTTTTTTATGTAGATTCTGTTTTGAAAATGAAACCTAATTACAATGACCTTTCGTCAGAATTTTTTGGTTCAGGGAAAGGTCGATTGTGTGACCATAGGGGCACTAGGCGAGATGTGGAGTTGCCTCGCCCTGAGCTTCCAATGGTGATTTGACCTTTTCGGGTCGAAACTCTGCGGTCAGATCTGAATGTGACTTCTCAAATAAGTCCGAAAGCAAGGGATGTCATTATTGACAATGTTTACAGTGGATTGGGTGGAGTCAATGTTTGTCTAAATTGACAAAGAGCACGTGAGAATGCACATGCTAATTTTGTGTATTGTACAGATGAAGAGATCGACAACATGAATGTTGAAGATCTCCGAATATATGCAAATAATTGTCGCAATGGTTGGCAAGACTAATTTTTCATGGGGAAGAGGGCATGGGAACGGTATGTGTTAATGACCTTAGGGTTCAATTATTTTAACACATACATGTGTACAATTTGTAATAAATACATGTTTATGTACATGTATACATTTATTTGTATGTACATTAATCTAAAAAAAATGTATCATTATATGTTAAAACACCATTTGCAGTTGTCACGCATGATGAATGACGAAAATGTTAATATCACGTTTGGGACCTCTGGTTCAAACAATGTACATGGTTCTCACCATCAAGATATGTTGGCAAATGTTAGTGTTTTTTAAGTGATATTTTTAAAATAAATAATTGTGCACACATGTACATGTATGTATATATAATGGTAAAATGTTTTAACAGATTCTAATTCCGTCCGATGTTTTTGGAATGGCGGTACCTTCTTCTTCCTTGGGAAATGTACCTTCTACTTCCTTAGGAGATGTGCCACATCCACAACAAGTATGGAAAATTTTTCACTTTTAAAATTTATGTTTAAGTTATATATATATATATATATTCCACCTCAAAAAGTTCCATTAAAAATTGAGATATATATATCTATATCTTGAGTTATTTTAAATTTTTTGAATTTTAGGTTTTTGGAGATTTTCTTTGGAGCCTCTCTTAGGATATGTCCCAAACTCACCTACATAAGTATTCAATTTTTCACTTTTAAATATATATATGTTTTTTTTTAAGTTATAATTTATAAATTGAAGTTTATTTAAGTTTTATTATAAATTGAGATCTTGATCTTGAGTTATTTTATACTTTTAAAATTTTGAATTTTAGGTTTCTATAGAATATTTCTTTAATCCACGGACTCTAGCGACGGAGATAGGAACATCCACACCATTTCAACCATTTGAACAAGTTGTCTAACTTTTTTTTTAATATTATTGAAAAAAAGTTTATATATGTACACGTGCATTTTCATCTGAAATATATATATATATATATATATATATATATATATATAACTGTACATGTATATTGTACAGTTTACTGTTGGAGATGTTCCCATGGGGGAACTTGTAGCAGGTGAACAAATGGAGAGGGAACCTCATGAGGTATTGCATGATTTTTTTTTATATTTTTTTTTTTACATGAAGTTCTATATATATTCTCACTCATTTTTAAAACATCAAATTTTAATGTTTGTAGATGTGCATTGTGTACAGGTTTCCCATTCTTTGCATGATAGTGCGCGGATTGAGATTCTGATAGGAAAGACACTACATCCATCTCTATTTGATGGATATGATTTGTAGATTTGATTTCAAGATTTAGATAGTCTTAAATTTACTTTTTTATATATTATCTAGATGCACTGTCATATATATATATATATATATATATATAACTTGATACAGTTTGATACTTGTGAGATCTACAATTTTTGGACATATTTTATTACAGTGTTAATATAATTTTTTTTGTTTCAAAAAGTTAATTTTTGGATGGTTTTAGTACTTTTGGCATGTGAATGTGAAGTAATGTTGTTATATAATTTGTTTGGTTTTTAAAACTTTTAAGTTTTGGATAATTGAACTACTAGTAATGTTGTCATCTATAAATTAATGTTTTTCTTCTGAACTACATTTGGCATGTTATGTAATGATGTGTTATAATTTATTTTACTTTTAAAATTTAATTTTTGGATGCTTGAAGTACATTTGGCATGTGAAGTAATGTTGTGATCTATAATTTTTTGTTAAATTAAAAGTTAAATTTTGGATTTTTTCAATCTACATTTGGCATTTGATATAATGTTAAATTTTTTTATTAGATAGCTGAACTATAATTGGCATGGCATGTGAAGTAATGTTACATGATATAATCAAAAAAATTTAAAACTCAAATTTTGGATGGTTTCAATCTACATTTGGCATGTGATATTTAATGTTAAATGTTTAATGTATTTATTGGATAGTCAAGAACTACAATTGGCATGGCATGTGAAGTAATACGTGCTTGTGAAGTAATGTTGTGATCTATAATTTTTTGTTAAATTAAAGGTTAAGTTTTGGATGGTTTCAATCTACATTTGGCATGTGATATAATGTTAAATGTTTTTATTGGATAGTTGAACTATAATTGGCATGGCATGTGAAGTAATGTTGCACGATATATAATCAAAAAAATTTTAAAACCTAAGTTTTGGATGGTTTCAATCTACATTTGGCACATGTGATATAATGTTAAATGTTTCTATTGGATAGTTGAACTACAATTGGATGGCATGTCAAGTAATGTTGTGATATAATCAAAAAGTTTTTAAAACTAAGTTTTGGATAACATTTCAATTTACATTAGGCATGTGATATAATGTTAAATGTTTAATGTTTTTATTGGATAGTTGAACTACAATTGGCATGACATGTGAAGTAATTTGTTTTGATACAATCAAAAATTTTATAAAATTCAAGTTTTGGACATGGTTGAAGTACATTTGGTAAGTTTTAAAAAAAAAGTTCACTCAAACAATAGTATGTAGTATGTAAATTTTTCATCAATGCACATAGAACATATTCAACCATTGGACAGAAAAATTTTGTACTAGATTTTCAATCGAGAATAGAGATGTGGGTCAAATCCCACCAAAAGTCGAAGAAGTGCTCTGAGTCTCTTGTCTGAAAGGAATCTTTGTACAAAATTATACTGTGGATGATTTATTTACATTGTGGATACTTTTTACCAAAAAATCCCACAAGAAAAATTGGGCGTGCATTGAGTTCGTGTATATATCCAGTACATGCAACATTTTTCATCAATGCACATAGTAAAACTACTTGAACAGTTAACTTTCAGTTGATACTAGAGTGTGCATGTAACAAAACAATTTGTACATGTGCAAACACTTGCACAGATAACATAACAAGGAAGCCAAATTTTTAATTGAGTACTAGAAGTTCTAGAACATATAATCCAAAGAGAATAAATTGTTGGGCAGTGCAATCAAAAAAATTCCAATGGAATGCCATCTTCAATAATCCGTTCATGATCGGATTTTGACATTTTCCATTTCTTAATATTCATTTTTTCTTTGATTGAACCTTGATCAACTTTATGTGTGCTACACACACCAAGTGACTATATTGACAACTTATGAAATTAGGTGCATAATCTTCAAAGTAAACAAAATTCCCACTTTGATTAGTTTGTCTGAAAAAATAACCTTTCAGTATAATAGATCCTCTTTCATATGGAAATAGTACATAATAAGTTTAAATATTCAATAAATAGCTAAATTAATAAATATATGTATAATTTCAATAATATGTGCATGTGTTCAACATATATATATATATATATATACACCTTGTGATTCAATTTCTTCACTTGAATTTATTTCATCATTTTCACCATATTCAATCATTGGTTCAATATCTCTTTCACTTTCTCTTTCAAAATTTTGTATCTCATCATCAATGTTTTGAGGAATATCTCTCTCTATTTACATTGAAAAATATCTTTCAAATTAGTTCATCAAATAAAAATTAAGCTTCACATTTTACACTAGGAAAATTTTAAATATATCAAAATCATAATATTTATATTTACATGCCTGTTTCAACTTCTAGTTGCGATTGATTTCCCCCTTCAATATTTGAGAGTGCTTCTATCTTTCTTTTGCGAGATTGTCTTGTCTCTTCTCTACGTTCCTCAAGGTCTCTTTTTCAATCATATTTTCTCGTACAATTTCTTTGATTTCCCATGATAATAGAGTATGAAGTTCAAAAAATTTCCTTCAAAAATTTAGACAAAAAATCAATTAAAAAAAACATCACAAAAGATTTAATTTAAAAAAAAAAAAATTATTTTAAATTTTTTGCAAAAAATATATACTCCAATCCAAAACACTTACTTTAAAAAATTCAAGAAAAAAATTTCTCATAAAAATGAAACGAAGTTCAAAATATTTCCTTCCAACTCCTACAAAAAAATTCATTTAAAAAGTTACACAAAAACTCATTTTAAAAATCATTATAAAAGATTTACTTTAACCCAAAACAAAAAAATGTCCTTTCGAAATTAAGCTCAAATTCATACTTAAAAAAATGAAGCCCAAAAAAATGTATCATATCCCTCCAAGAAATGTCTTTTGAATGTACCTCCAAGAAATTTTGAATGTACCTCCAAGAAAATTCTTTAAACCCAAAAATACTCCTTGCAAAATCAAATCAAATGTACGAAAATAATGTGTCTCAAAGAAAATTCCTTTGAATGTACCTCCAAGAAAATTCCTTAAACCAAAAACAATTCTTTTCAAAATTAGATCAAGACTTTTGTAAAATCAAACCAGACGTGTTAAAATATGAGAAAATAATAAATGGTTTCATGGCAATTTATATTTCTGTGAAATTTTTTTTTGGAGGGGCTCGGCAATACTTTCCAGCTGACAGAAAGATAAGTAAAATTTCAGTTGAACTTCTAATAAATAGTTCGGCCAAACTACTTTGTCATTTGATTTAACGTGTCATCGATGCAAAAAACAGTTCGGCCGAACTTTTTTTAAGAGTTTGGCTGAACTAACGCGTCACCAGTTACGCAGAGCCAAGCCCTGAATACGTTTCTGCAACTTTGGACTGATTAAACTCCATGAAACATTCTGAATTAACTATTGGAACCAAGACAAGCATTTCTAGAATTGAATCTACTTTCAGGAAATATAACGTTCATGGAATTTCATAAATATTTACTAATTTTAATTAATTTTGTAATAAAACGGATGCGAACAATTTCTGAAGGTCATTGTGATTCAGTTAAATAAAAATTTTGTATCTTCCAAAATACATTGTAAAAAAAATTGGAAAAATTATCGTACATTACATTGGTCTGTTGTCTCAAATGGGTAGCTTTTATATTTTTAGTTTATAACTTATATGTTAAGAAATTTCTTGGGTCGCGAAACATATTCAAAATATGCATTTTTTCATATTGGACCAGTTCAAAAAATTCTAATCATTATGATATGCATCCATTGGCTTTGTAAATATGACGAAACCGAAGTAGACTCTGTCGAGATTGTTGTAACACATTTTGTTTCTCAAAAACATAAATTTTCAAAGAATACAACATTGCGTATTAACATGACTTCTTATGAATACGTTGATTGTTAAAAAACACACACTCAAATAAACACTAAGTTGACATACCAAATGTGTATTAAAATTTTCCAAAAAATAAGTAATAGAAAGCTAACAAAAATTCTGACAACTTTTATTTTTATCGCAAAATGAAATTCTAAACAGAAAATTTTTTTAGCTTGCATAAAATTGAAGAATTGAAAAAAATGAAAGTTTTTTCTCAAAAAACGGCAAAAGTGTAACCCAACCTCACATTTTCACCCTTTAAAAATATTGTCATGTTACTTTTTCAGGAAAATTATGAAAATATCAAAAGATGAACGAGCTGATATCAGAAATATATCAGTAGGAATGTCCAAAAAGGTGTACAAGGAGATGGTTAAAGAAATGGACAAAATTGCATCGCCGGAGGAGCCATCTCAACAACAACTTGCTTCAAATGTAATATGTAATCATTGATTTTTTCGGTCATTAGGTAAAATAAATAAACAATTTATCATTAAATATTAATTTTCAAGTGTTTTCTTGCAGAAAAGAAAAGAAAATGGAACTCATTCAACACATAAAACAGGACGACAAGGAAGAAAAGGATTGATATCTAAGTTTGTGAGTAATTGTTACTTCCTTATAACAACTTAACTAGATTTCATTTTTGTATTTTTTAAGTTGTTTTACAAAAATCATCATTGAATGTCTTCAAACGGGTGCTAACATACAAAGAAGAACCATCAGAGGAATTGATTGAAATTGGGTTAAATATGGGTTGTGAGTATATGTTGGCATATTAGAACTTAATTGTGGAATTTGTAAGCATCTATCGATCTTGTTTTACTTAGCTCCGTCTATAATTAATAGAAAAAATAAATCTTTTATATTAAATATATGATTTGTTATGGGGTATATAACTTGCAGGAAACAAAGTATGGCACTGCGCCAACAGATCAAATCTTGAAAGATGGCATGTTACATGGTTTTGAAAGAATGTGTATAGTTTATGAGTCAATTGTTGCATTGGTACGTCATTTCTTTTCGATTTACATTGATGTATATTATTTAATATTGCAATTTTCATTATTCTCACCAATGTATATACACTCATTACAGTTTATTTTTATGTTTTTTGATGGAAGAAGGTGAAGAAGAAGAAAACAATCAACATCGTGAACAAAACATTTTTGAAAATAACCCAAGTCATGGAAGTAGCTCTAGCCGATGATAGCAGTTAAGCGAGAATTATTATCACTATTACTGAATATAAAAAGGGGGCGATTGTATTTTGAAAAATGTCTATGAAATCCAGCAGCCTGCTTTAATGTAATGGAAATAGTGTCCCAATTGAAAGATAAAGGGATACCAATAAGATTTGTCCCATTTTGTATGACAAATAATGTCTTATATATATATATATATATATATATATATATATATATATATATATATATATATATATATATATATATAATAAAAAATGTTTTAATTTATTCTATTGCATTCTCTATTGTCGCTATTGCGTTCTCCATTGTTGTTCTCGAATGCACTAATAAAAATTCAATTCACATGAATATTGTTATAAGATATATATGTGTCGACTTTTGATGAATAATGAATTTTAAAAAACGACAATAATTTTGATATGATATAACAAATTAACCGAAACATCACATTCAAATGCATTAATAAAAATTTAATTAATATGAATATTGTTATAAGATGTGTCGACTTTTGATGAATAATGAATTTAAAACAATCATAATAATTTCACTGTCACAAGTCGATGTTTCTAAAAATAAAAAACGAAAACTGGTGCGTGTATACTTACACCAGTGCACTTGTATTCTTAAGTGCCCCGATGCGTTTTTACGACCTATGGGCACAGCACAAATACCAAAACCGGTTAAAAATATCGAGGCGTTTGTGTGGTACGGCTCTCCGGTGCATTTATGTCTATCTATGCATCGATGCCTTTTTATGACATATTAGCGCCACACGAATACAGATACCAATTATAAATATCGGTGTGTTTGTGTGATACTATGCATTGGGGCATTTTTGTGTCTATACGCACCGGTGAATTTAGATGAACTATGGGCACTGCACGAATATCGATACCAATTATAAATATTCGTGCATTTGTGTGATACTACGCACCAGGGCATTTAAGAGTCACTATGCACCGGTGTATTTGTATGACATATTTGCATCGCATGAATACCGATACCAATTATAAATCTCGGTGCATTTGTGTGAAATCACGCACCAGTGCATTTCTATAAGTCTACGCACTGGCGCGTTGATACGGCCTATGGGCACCGCTCAAATCCCAAGACCAATTATAACGGCCCCGTGCATTGTATCACCAACACTAAGCCTGGTTTTGTTTCATATCTTAATGGCTCGGTGAATTCTTCTTCGACCACCCCTGGGCACGGTCCACAGGTACACACCGGTGCGTTAAATCCTAATTAGTGCAACAAGGAAAACAACATCCGTAATAACCTCCGGCCGCCCATTTTTTTTAGTTGTACTGAATTTTCATTAAAAGCTCCGCCAAAACCTCTGTAACCATAAACGGATGTGGTAGCATATGTTTTTTTGAAAATTTTGGCCAATTTTATAACACTAAAAACCTCATTTATAATCTCCGCTAGAGGGTCTTTTCCTTGTAGTGAATGAAGCCCTTGAGGTGAAGTATGATGGAGAATGCTTTTAAGAGGAGGAAGGTACTAATTTGTTGCAGCAGAAATAATTCATAGATGAATTCCTATTTGGTGTAAGACAGCCAGTTGAAGCTGTTATGGAGCAGAAGCATAATGGAAATGCTGAAGTGATATTCCAAGGAGGTAAAAAAATGAATATGTTTAATGAAATTGATGACAAAATTTTGCAATGTGATGATACAGAAGCCAGGATACCTCAGGAGGATTTCCAGAAGAAAAATGAAACTGGGAATGAAGATGGTGATGAAATGATAGAAAGATTTCACATGGAAATAGAGTTCTTGGAACGATGGCTCAAGGAACCTAAAGGGGAGATGAAGCTTGCAGAACCTGATAAAGAAGAGATTGCAGTTACCGTGCATGATAAGGATGAAACATTTCTAACATTTATAGAGTTAATTGAATGTTTTAACTCTTCAAATAATAATTTGGATGTAGGTACAGAAAGAAACATAAATAAATATCATGTTGAAATAAGAGAAATTGAGCAGAAATTATTTGAAGATGAGATGAAAGATCAGGAGTAGCAAGAAATTTATGTCCTTAGAGACATAAAGGAAACAGAAGTATTGATCCAACAGGATAAAGATGAAAGTAGCCAACAATTCAAAAGAGGATTTACTGAAATCTAGAAAGTCCATGATGGGAGATTGGTGCTTGAAGCATCAAAAGAGGCCTAAAGGTCTTGTATTTTTAAAACTAATAGTTTGTTGATGAATGCAGGTACAACACCAGATGAGAAATTTGTTACTATAGGGGCAATCAATGACTATAGTTGTGATCAAGGAGAAGTTCTTGATTATTCTTCATTTCATAAAGTTGAGTGTTAAGCGCAGTTGGATACGGAAGAATCAAACAAAGAGGAATTACTCCGAAGAATTGGCGAAAGAAATTGTTGGAGAGGCCAATGGAATCCAGTTGATAGAATGAGTGATCCTGATGTACTGCTAGTTCGAGATTCTTTCAAAGTTTGGAGACCAGGAGAATGGGTATCAGTGTTTCTATGCAAGTCTGTAATTCCCAAAATAAATATGATGTGGTATGGAAAAGCAATAGTTACATTCAATAGTGTTCTGAAAATACTATTCTAGGAATTTTGTGCAAAATTACAAAATGGAGTTGATACTTTAAAAGACCGACGGCAAAATAGAGTTTGGGATCCTGGAGGTAGCAATTCATTGAGACTTGTGGCTGTCGCATTATTACAGAAAAGTGATAGACCTCATAGACAAGAGCCTATGGAAACTTCTCCACATGGGGAGTCTGATGCAGGAGCATCTTGCCTAATTTTCATTGTTTATTTCTGTGATTTAGGGGGTGATGTTTTTTTAATTATTTTATAAATTATGTCCATTTAAAAAAATAAATTAAGAGGAAAATCTGAGTGTGAGGTTTATTGTAAATATTCTCTTAATAAATTGAGGATATGAGTGGAGTTGAGTTGGATAGATATTTTAGGGATTAGGAACTCCTTAAATGGAACTTAGTTGAGTCAAAGGAGAGATAAAGATAATTTAGGATTTGATTGAGATATTTGTGGAGGAAATCATGGATTGAAATTAATCCACAGTTATGTATAAATATGAGGTTTGTGTGAGGATGGAAAACAGAGAGAAATAGAGAGAAATGGTGTGAGATTTTATGTAAAGGGGCGAGAATCGAGAGGCCAACAATTGTAACATTCGGCCAAAATGGTTTGAATCTAAAATTTCTTGTTGTTGTTATATACTAGTATTTTGTTTGTGTTCATTTCTCTCTCTTTATATATATTATGAGTTAAATTGAAAGTGGTTTTTATGAATATTTTGATGAATATTTCATGCCAAAAGGAATGCACACACTATTTTGTGCAAGTATATGATTTTATTGCAGATTTTCTGTATCAAAATAATAGAGGAACACGTTGCCCATAATGATCCCTATGTCACACGAGATCTGGTAGATGTTTTTCTTGCAGCCTTTGCGGATAAAGATATGGAGCTGCAAATTACACAAGACAATATAAAGGTGGTCCTCTATGTATGTAAAAATGGACAATAATTTTTACTTTTGCATACAAATAAATTAGTAAGATTAAGATAGAAATAAAATTGAATATAAAATAAAAAATTAGAAATCGTTTTCATAAAGAAAATTCAAATTTCTAAAACTGGTTACATTCATTATTTATAGTATACCTATTTTACATTGATTATGATGTACATTGATTTAATATACATATTTTACATGGCAAGAGAAGCTCTCTAAACCATCCAAAGATGATAATATATTGAAAATCCTGAAACCCTATTCCAAATATTGAGGATAAGATATTGTATTGATGTCTATTTTGATGACAGGATATGTTGGCGGCTGGCACGGACTCGTCGTCTGTAGTAATAGAGAGGGTAATAGATAAATTGTTAAGGAACCCACCGGTGTTGAACAAGCTTCAGGATGAGCTACAACGTGTTTTTAGATTGGAGCGCATGGTCTGTGAATCTGATCTTCCTTATCTCCCTTATTTACAAGCAGTGGTCAAAGAAATGCTTAGACTCCATCCACTAGGGCCGCTTTCCCTTCAGCACTTTTTGTGGGAACCTGAAATGTGTTAGGCTATGAAATCCCCACAAACACTCACGTTTTCGTGAACTTTTAGGCGACAGGAAGGAACCCAAAGTCATGGGTCGATCCAGAGAGGTTCGTGTCGGAGAGATTCATGGAAGGTGATTGCGTGGATGAAAAATTTAACTAGAACTTCAAGTGGATCCCATTTGGATCAGGCAGGAGATGATGTCCTAGAGAGCTACTGGGAACGTTGCTTGTAGAGTTTGTAGTGGCGCAGCTAGTGCACTGCTTTGACTGGAGACTTCCTGGTGAAATAATTGGGGAGGAATTGGATATGTTTGAAAAGTTTGTTGAACTCAATGTGCCCCAAGTAGAAGAACTCGTGGTTGTTCCAACTTCTCACTTTCCATTGGTACTTTAATCTCTATTTAACAATCTGCTTCACTTCACTGGGAAAATTCAATAAAAACATAGAGCATAGAGTTGTTTTTCCTTTATAGGCTAATGGAGTTTTAGATTTGATCATAGTTACGAAGTTTAGAGCTGGGAAAATTTGGAAATATATATATATATATATATATATATATATATATATATATATATATATATATATATATATATATATAATATATATATATATATATATATATATATATATATATATATATATATATATATATATATATATATATATATATATTTAAGTTTGGTAAGATTTTTTTCTTCTTTCTTTTTTCTTTTTTGATACATCACTTTGATAGGAAAGGGACTTGAACCTGCTAGTGTCATAATAGCCAGCCTCATTACCATTTAACCAAGACTTCACGGACTGGAACTATACCTCTTATAAATATTTAAATAGATTATTCTTCCAATATTTAAATCATTGAAATGGCCAATTATAAGGTTGAAAACCTCAAAAACTCTTTTAAAATTATCTTTTATCATAAATGTTACAAATTAAATTATATATTGGACCAAATCACTTAGTTTTAGATCTAGAATAGCAAGTAAGATAGGAAGTTTTAAGAACCAAACTACATTATAAATTATATAATACTCAAGGTAAAGTAAATTTCAATACAAATTTCACATTATATTGATTATATAAACTTCACATTATCAAGAATTTTATGTTTGGAATGAAGTCATATATTATGTACAAGTATTTTTTTCAAAATATATACTTGTATTCTCAATTTCTAATCACTCATTAATCAACCCAAACCAAAATCTAATTTATAACATATAGTAACAACATAAATTATTTTGTATAATATAAAATGTTAAGCTTTGTAGTTTTATAGTTATTCAAAATCTTAATTATCAAAATCCAAAAAAAAAAAAAATTAAGAAATTTTTTTCATTACAAAATTAATTCATGAATTTTTTCACTTCACTAGAATATTTTTGATTAAATTTAATGAACTTACAAATTATAAATTTATAAATTACATATAACACTTTTCTTTTTATTTACTTTTAATACATAATTATTTTTTACTTCATTAAGTAATAGATTTCTACATATCTTATTAAAAATTCATTTAAAAATTTCATGCCTCATCAAAAATCTGGTTATAAATTTAATGTACAAAGTCTTATTGCATAAAAATCAAGTTGTTTCATTAAAAATGTGCTTATAAATTTAATATAAAAAATCTTATTGCATTAAAAAAAAAACAATAAAATGGTCAATTAGTTAAAAATCAAGATCAATATAAAATGTTGTTGTTGTTGCACGCTACCGCTGTTGCAGACCTAGACAGCGCCGCCCTAGCAGATCAGCCTTCTCTGCGTGCTTGCAGCTATGAATGCAGGTGGGAGTGTTGAGCCCACTCTCCCCCTGTCAGATCTTACTGCATTTAGGAAACTAGTTGCAGGTGCAACCAAGAGACCTCTCATAGAGATGCAACAAAAATTCGTGAAAAGTCTTGATTTCATTCCATCAGTCACTTTTCCTATCGAATAAACATGCAGATCTACTCTCAATCTTGCTGATAGAGGGCTTATTATTCATTTCATTAGACTCTGTCCCTCCCCCAAAGTAGTGGAGGACTGGGTGCAGAGGAACTGGTCTCCACTAATTTTAGAAGGGATCAAAATCCATTTCGTCAGGAAAGGCTTCTTCGTATTCGTCTTTGAAAAAGTAGAAGATAAAAATCTCATCTTCAGAAATGGGCCATACTTCATGGGGCCTCAAGGGTTATATCTGAATAAATGGACCTCCGATTTCGACCCTGCCCAAGATGTGCCTTCTGTAGTCCCAATTTGGATTATCCCTCACCTACCATTGCATTGCTGGAACTAAAAATATTTTCAAACCATAGGTAACATGCTGGGAAGGTACATAAGATCAAGAAGTGAGAAAATATTAGTACTCCTGTGCACGGATATGTGTGGATATTGGCTTGGAAGTGGGGCTTCCAGAAGAAATAAAACTAACCGTCACAGATTGGACGCACATCCAGGAACTAGACTACGAGCATCTACCTTTAAAATGTCAGCATTGCCATGGTTATGGTCATTTTGAAAGGCACTGTAAGAAAAATATCGTTGAGGAACAGGAAAATGTGAAACTTGATCAATGGATCACAGTGCAGAAAGCAGGATCAGCAAAACCCCAAGCCAAAGGTCCAGCAAAAGAGAACAAATCATCGTCAATAGGGCAGGACCTAGGAGCTAGGAATTCCAATCCCTCGGCAATAGCAGGTATTCAAAACATAGAGCCCAAAAAAGTAGCAGAAGTATAAGGATCAAATAAAGATAGCAGCGATAAAGAGAAGTCTTCCCCCAGTGGAAAAAGCAACGAGGTAGAAGGGCAGCCAGCAGCAACTCCAGAAATTTCCCCTTCTCCTTCATATGTAGACAAAGCCAGGAAGAAAATAATAGATTCACCCAACTCCTCAGAGGATAAGATCTTGGAAAGGCCTGCAAAAAGCGCAGGAAGAAAGTCACGTAGAGAAGCAAGGGAGGAAGAGGTTGAAAGACAAAAAACTCAAGGAAGCCAACCCACAATAGAAATGTCAATCGGAAGAAGTATTAGAACAAGGCCTCCAAGAGGAGGAATTCCCACCACCCCCAATAGTAAGTAATGTGATAGTCTCTTAGAATTGCAAAGGTTTGGGGAACCCATCAAAAGTTGAAGCAGTCAAAGATCTCATGAAAACGGAACCAGCAGACATCCTCTTGCTCCAAGAGACAAAAATCAAAGGGGATACCCTTCTTGAAATCAGAAAAAAGAAATGGAAAAAGAATATAGGGAAAACAATAAGCGCAAGGGGCTCCTCAAGAGGAATTGCCACCCTGTGGAAGGAGGATCAATTTAGGCTTTTCAAATCATTCAACACCCAGCATTGGATCTTCACTGAGATGAAGCACATAGCAAGTAAATTAGCTTTCACTCTTTTCAACTTATATGTACTGGTAATATATGCAAAGAAGAAAGATTGTTGGCAATCCCTAAATGAATTCTTGGAACTCCACTCACCAAACAATATAATCATCGTTGGAGATCTCAACATAGTGATGAAAGTAAAAGAAAAAAGAGGCAGAAGAAGCAGCAAGGACCAAATGATACACATGGTAGAAGACATTATACTACAATGGGATTTGATGGACTTCAAACTAAAGAAAGGGTTATATACTTGGACCAACAACAGGACAGGGGTAGATCACATCTCAGCAAGATTGGATAGATTCCTAGTACAGAGAACCTTGTTGTTGGAAAGAAGGCTCATCTCTTCAGACATCCTCCCAAAACTCACCTCAGATCATAAACCCATCCTCCTCTCAATGGATGAGGAAGAAAATCTGGGCCCAATTCCATTCAGATTCAACCCACTCTAGTGTGGAAGAAGTGGATTCCTTGAAACAATCCGAACGACTTGGTCCACCCCAGTCAATGGATTCCCCAGCTATGTCTAGGATCAAAGGCTAAAACACACCAAGAAGGCCCTTAAATAATGGATCAAAATCCCCACAAGCACTCCCAGCAGCCAAAGAAAGGAATTAGTGCAGCTCGTGGGAAATCTACAAAGAGAAATGGATACTAAAGACATAACAACAGCTGAAATGGAAAAAGAGCAAGTTTCCCAATGCAACTCCTTCCGCTCCTTTCGGATTGAAGAAGACTACTGGAGGCTAAATTCTTGCAGCCTATGGTTGGAATCCAGAGATAGGAAAACCTCATACTTCCATCATCAATTCAGAGCCCATCTTTCTCGCAACCATATCTCAGAGATTACAACCACTGATGGGTTGCTCTGCAAAGGAATAGAAAAAATTAAACCCATTGTTGCCTCTCACTTCCAGAATCTATACAACAAAGGGAATGGGGGTAGTGAAGAAGAGAATGGAGACTTCCTTAACAATATTCCATATTTGGTAACAAAGGAGGACAATACAGCTCTCTTGAAACAGGTCACCGAGGAAGATATCAGCAAAGTAATTTGGGCCATGGAACCTGATAAAGCGCCAGGGCCAGATGGATTCTCAATTCATTTTTATAGGATATGCTGGGATATAATAAAATCAGATTTGGTCAGAATGATCAAAGGATTCTTGCAAAAATAAAAGATGGGGGACAACACCAACTCAACCTTTCTAGCACTAATTCTGAAAGAATCAAACCTGGCACTTTTGAAAGGTTTAGACCCATCTCTCTATGTAATTCCTCATACAAGATTATAGCAAAACTCCTTGCCAACATAATGAAGCCACTACTCGGCAGTCTCATTTCCATCTTGCAAGGGGGTTTTGTTAAAGGAAGACATATACTGGATAATGTTTTCCAAGTACATGAAACTATGCACTCCAACAACTTAAGAAAATAGAAAGGTATGCTGGTCAAGCTGGATATGGCTAATGCCTTCGATAGAGTAAACTTTTCCTTTCTCTATAAAGTCCTTATTTCTTTTGGATTCTCGCAAGAGTTTGTAAACTTGATAAAAGAATGCACCAGTAGGCCCTGGATAGCCCCTTTGGTAAATGGGAGGCCATCCAGTTTCTTTCAAGCCTTGAGAGTATTGAGGCAAGGATGCCCCCTCTCTCCCTTTCTGTATATTCTCTTGGCAGATTAACTAAGCAGAAAACTTGAGCTGGACAAATCAACTAGGAATGCTCCTGGTGTGTGAATAATGGAGTTGGAACCTGTTAATCACGCTCTATTCGCTGATGACTCCCTCATGCTGGGAGGGGCTTCTTGCAGAATAGCCTCAACTTATAAGGTCACCCTTCAAGCATATTGCAGAGTTTCAGGAGCATTGATAAATGAAAGAAAAAGTGCAATTTATAGCTGGAATGTTGAAGAGATAGATACCCAGAAATTTCCTTGCATTTTGGGATTCAAAGGCTACTCCAAATGGGATAAAATAAATTACCTCGGGCTGTCATTAACTTTGAGTATCAATAGGAGCTCGTTGTGGGAGGGGGTGCTGAATAAAAGTAAATCTAAAATCAAATTCTGGGGAGGGCAATGGCTTACGCATGGAGGAAAGCTCACATTGATTAAATCGGTGCTCTCCTCGCTACCGATCTACCAAGCCTCCTTCTTGTTGGCCTCGAAATCTATCTCTGGACAGATCAACAAATCATTGTGAGATTTTCTATGGCATGGTGGCAAAGGAAATCAACACAAGCTTCATCTAGTAAAATGGGACATCGTCAGAAGACCACTGTGTAATGGTGGGTTGTAAATAACGGATTCGGCACATGCTAACACTTCTCTCGGCTGTAAGATTTTGTGGCAAATGTATAACGATCCTAATCATCCATCTTGCCACACGCTCAGGTTCAAATACCTCCAAGGAGCAGCGCTAAGGCAGATGAAGGACGCAAACACCAAAAGAAGCATGACATTGTGGAGTCTATGCAAAAAAAGGCATTTTGTTCTTCCTTCAACACCTTTATCGAATTCCAGGGAGCAGAAAAAAAGTGAACTCTGGACTGATAGGATCATGGGGCACGCGCCAATTGAAAACAATACAAATCTTACAGAAATTCCCACTTTGCTGAAGGAGAGAGGTATCAAAAGAGTCTCTGACATCTCGGAATGGGACGAGGGAGGAAATTGGACAGCATGGAGTTTCAATGATATCCCAAAGTGTCTGTTACAGTAGATAGACAACTCAAAACAAAGCTTAAAGACGCAGCACCAGTGCACAAGTTTGCTGAAGACTCATGGGGATGGGGACCCTCTGATATCTACTCCTCTGCCAAGGGATATGCAACTCTTCAACCCCAACGAGAAAGTTCACACCCTGCTAGCTTGTGGACTCAGGTTTGGGACTCAATGGCTATCGGTAACTATGAATTTGATTAGAAAATAATAGAAATTCATATACTATTTTTTTTTTTAAATTAGATAGAAATTTTTGGAAATCTAGATTACAGTTCAACTATCAAATTTCAATAATTTTAATGGTATTAATCTATTTCTACTTAAACACTCCTACTTTTATATTTATTTTTTAAATAACGAAATTCCAGCAAATTTGATGCTAACAAGGCCATCTTTTCCTAGTAAATTTTCAATTGATCCGTTCTTTCTGCTTTCTAAGAGTAAAATGGCATTGGCTAGTTCTTTCTTACTTTTGATAGAGAAATCTTTGCTAGGTTTTTAAAGAATGAAAAGTGGATATTTGACCAATTACAATTATCATTATAACTAGCAATTGCACCACATGTTTCAAAGGAAAAGCCTTAACGCTCATCTTTTTATCGTTGTTAGTAGTTTCCTCTTCTTAATTGGTCTAGTCTTCTTAATTGTGAGGTTTTAAAATGTAATGAAATTTTTTGAATAACCCTATTGTGGCTTGGTATCCTTTGGCATTCCTCCATAACGGATATGCACATAAAATCACATGCATTGAGTTGAATAGCCTGTGGAAGACTCTTATTTATATAAAACCATGAAATGATTTTTTTCAAGTCATAATCACTAATTCAATTAAAACTAATTCATTTTAAAAATTAAAATTTCATATTTAAAAACATATTTAATATTAAAGTTTTTATATATCATAATAGTTTTAGCAAAACATTCCAAATTAATGATAAGCATGAATCTAATTATCAAAAATAAAATGAAAAAATTCACAAATCCACTGGTACAACAAAAATGTAACATGAAAATTACAACTTGCTGGTTCTCATATATGTGGCAGCTTTTTTTAGAATCAACCCAATTAAAATAGTAATAAAGTTTGTATATATCATAATAGTTTTAGCAAAACATTCCAAATTAATGATAAGCATGAATCTAATTATCAAAAATAAAATGAAAAAAATCACAAATCCACTCGTACAACAAAAATGTAACATGAAAATTACAACTTGCTGGTTCTCATATATGTGGCAGTGTTTTTTTTAGAATCAACCCAATTAAAATAGTAATAACCTATATCACATGAATTTAAAATCAACCCAATTAATAAATCCAATGAGAGACTCCATTACTTTAAAAAAAATGATTTAAAAAAAAAAACAATTTTTTATTTCATAAAAAACCATAAATCTCAATTAAAGCTTTTATTTCAAATATATGCTACATTAAAATTGAACTTAAAAAACTTGTATATATATATGTAAAATATCAGATAATGTAAAGTAAAACTTTTCAAAGACTTGCGTTAAAATAGCTCGTTCTGAGACATTATTTTTTTAACAAAACCATTGTCATTATTTTACTTGAATTTTATTTTACTGAGAAAAAATTAAGAAGTTTGAGTGGATGCCATTCGGAGGAAGCAGGAGACGATGCCCCGGAGAGTTGCTGGGAACGATGCTTGTAGAGTTTGCAGTGGCGCAGCTAGTGCACTGCTTCGACTGGAGGCTTTCTAATCGACATAAAGATGTTTTTTTAATCTCTAAACCATTTGTTTAATTAAAAACATACGGCATAAAGGTATTGAAATAATTTTTTATTTGATAGTGATTTAGATTTTCTTACAAAATAATGGAAATTTTCCCCCAATAATTTTTTAAATAACTTCAATAAAAACATAGCGCATAAAGCTATTCAAATAATTTTTTACTTGATAGTGATTTAGATTTTCTTTAAAAATAAAGGAAATTTTCCCAATATTTTTTTAAATAAATTCAATAAAAACATAGCGTATAAAGCTATTCAAATAATTTGAAAATTTCTGCGATATTTATTTAAAATTCGATAGAAATTATTGGAAATTCCACTTATAGCAGTCAAGCTTTAAGATTTTGGAATTAAGATTTTGGATATTGTTAATCCATTTCCACTGTAAAACATGAAGCATTCATACTCTTATGTTTTTTGAAAAAAGAAATGGCAGAGGCAAAAAGAAATGGCTAGGCAAATTTGACGTTCAGCCAACAACGCCATCTTTTTTGGTAAATTTTTCTGCTTTGTAAAGAATGAAAACTAGGTATTGGTCTGTCCTTTCTGCTTTCTTTCTGCTTTCTCCTAGTAACAATGGCAATGGTCGATTCTTTATATTGAGAAATCTTTGCATGCGTTTTAAAGATGAGAAATGGGCATTTGATTTAATTACAATTACAATTATATAACGAGGCTGATAGGCCTTTTCTTATGAAACAGTCTATTTTTGGTTTGGTCAACATTTCTAATTTTCATGTGTGCACAGTTTTTATTATTGATTTTTTCTTGTTTTTATTTGACATGTGTGCACAGAAGTTTGCATTTAAACTGGATGAAATCATAAGATCTCTCAAGAATAAAAGCAGTTACGATATTCTGGTAAACGATAAAGCTAGAATATTTTTAGAAAATTATTTATTTATAATGTTCTTGAATTTATGTGGATACTACATTATAATAGTATTTTAGAATTTGATGTCTAGGAGAGAGATCAAATAATAGACCTCTCTATCAAGGACATTCTTGCCATCTACATCAAATATCTTGTCAAATGTAATTCTTTGTGTCAATGTTTCATTGATTCAAAGGAGAGCTCAATTAACGCATTAAGAGATAAAGCTATAAATGGTAATTTTTTATTTTGAAAATACTCTAGTAAGCTACCTAAGTCTTAGTGAGTGAAATGAGTTTTGATCCCCGTTAAACTTTTGGGGCGTAAATAAATGTATTATGTAAAGAAAATTTGAGTTTTTGTAAATGATATTTTATACAGAAAGTTTGCAATTGATTGGAAGATTTGGTGGATTTGTAATTTTTTTTATGCATTTTCTTTACTAATGATTATTTTAAAGTTAATTTCTTTTTATTCATTTTATTTTTTAATGATTATTTTAAAGTTATTATAAATGAATAAAAATTAGTAATTATTTTTCTCAATTACTTAAAATAAATTTATTTTTAATATTATAATTTTTTTTTTAATGTTTTATTTTTGAGATTATTAATATTATTATTCATTTCTTAGAAGAGAGAAATTGCAATAAATTTATTTTCAATATTATTATTTACTTTTTATATTTTATTTTTGAGATTATTAATATTATTATTATTTTCTTTTATAAACGAGGAAATGTAATTGAGTTTTTCTCTACTATTATTATAATTTCTAGGTGAGTAATTCCATCCTAAAATGTTATTACAATTAAAGTAAGGGAATTTGAATCTGGAATTTGGTGGTACATAATATTTCATTTTTCACAACGATTACTATTTAAACTGAACCTAAAAAACTAAAATTATTAATATTTTATTAATTTTTTTTAAAACAAATATAAAATATTAAATGTAATATTTATAAATATCATTAAATTTTTTTAATTAAAAAAAAATAATAAATTTTTAATCAACTTATTTTAATTATATTTAATATATCAAAAATATTTTTAATTATTTTTATCTCTACATTTTTAATTTTATATATATATATATAACAATTACTCACAATGGTCTTCTTCTATCAGTTAAATTTTTTTAGAGGTTCTAAAGAAATAGGTTTATGGTTAGAGATCTAGAGGTATTTAGTAAGAGTAAAAATTTATTTTTATATGGATTTCAAGAGATTATTTCAAGTAGTGTGATTTTCTTTAAATAATTGTGATGTCTCACTTTGTATTCCCAAATATTAATTATTAATGATTGTCCTTATTGTGACTTTTTTTATTGTTGTTTTCCTAATTACAATAACCATCATCAAAATTTATTAGGGAATATTTTCCTTTATTTTATTTTGATATTTCTATTTGAAATGTTTTATATTGTCAAATTAATTAAATTTTAAATTCAACCATAATTTTTAACATACTTAACACATTTTACATTCATCTTTCAAAATTAGGTGAAGCCCATCTTAAATTCAAATATGAGTGATATGATATTTGATGTGATGATGTTGAATCCTCTATGTTTTTGGCGTCAATTTAAATCTTTATTTAAATGATTTATGATGCATTTACTTTTGTACCAGATGTGATGCAATTGCTATAAAGGTAAATCCTTGCTCGACCTCCAATTATTTTCAGATGAGAGCAGGCTGCTCCTGCTCAACTTTTCCGTCCGAGCATGCTACTCTTACTGAGCCTCCAATCCATTTCTAGTGAGAGCATGTTGTTTCTTATTCACATCCTGCTCACCATATACAATTTTTGAGAGCGTTAACATTCTCTCCTTGCATGCATCTTTAAATCAAAATGGTGCATGTGTCATTTGCTTCATTGTTGTTACTTATGCCCTCCTGAAGCTCATAATATTTTAAAGTGTTATTCATCTCGAGTATAACATTTTTAAAATTAAAATTAAACCAGAGGAGATTGATCTTAACAAATCAAACAAAGTATCAATTACAATTAATGGAACAATGTCTCCATTGAACCATTCATATGATTCCAAGTTGATAGGCGTAATAAATTTACATACATAATATCACTACTGATCATTTTGGTCAACATGGTATTGATCATGTAGATGAATAATTGCAATCTTTGAAAATTAAAATAAATAAATAAATAAAAGTTGGCGGCTAGCATAGACACGTCGTTTATAGGTATAGAGTGGGAAATTTTTGAATTGTTGAGGAAACCACCAGTGATGAACAAGCTTCAGGACAAGCCACAATGTCTTGTTAGAATGGGGCACATGGTGCATTAATTTGAACTTCCTTGTCTCCCTTATTTACAATTTGTGGTAAGAGAAATGCTTAGACTCCATCCACCAGCGCCGCTTTCCATTCTCCTCTATTCTATAGATGCCTCAGTGTGTTAGGCTATGAAATCCCCATATATACTCGAGTGTTTTGGTGAACCTTTGGGTGATAGGAAGGAACCCAAAGTCATGGGACGATCCAGAGTGATTCGTGCAGGAAAGATTCATGCAGGATGGCTGCGTGGATGAAAAAATTAAGAACTTTGAGTGGATCCCATTTGGAGCAGGAACGAAACGATGTCCCAGAGATCTACTGGGAACACTTCTGTTAAAGTTTTTAGTGGCCCAACTAGTGCACTTCTTTGACTAGAGGCTTTCTGATGAGATGATTAGGCGGGAATTGGGTATGTCTGAAAATTTTATTGGACTCACCATGCCCAGGGAAGATGAACTCCTAGCTATTTTGAGTTCTTGACTTCCATTGGTACTTTAATATATGCATAGCAACCTGTTTCACTTCTCTTAGACTTCAATAAAAACTCTATACCTCTTATTGAAAAAACTTTTTTTTCTAGTATAAAAAAACGCTACTCTTATATTAAATATAAGGTATTACATACATCACGGGTTTGACATCTTTCCATCTGCTTTCCACCATTTTCTAGAGAAATTTAAGTGATAAAACAATATACACATAAGATGTACGAGAGCTATTACATCCTTACCTTGGCCAAAACAGTACACTGTGATAGTTTCTTTGTAACACAATTAAGCACAACAAAAATTACATCAAAATGGCATCATGTAAGCTGAAAAAATGCTAAGTATCAACATAAAAAATATTGTTATAATTGCATCAGTTCCAATCAAAGCCATTAATCCTTGCCAAATTTCCTTGCATGTTTGCCTCTTTGTCCACCCATTCTATCAATTGTAGTTGATAACACCTACATTGGCCAGAGCCTCATGAGCATAGGATGCAAAAAAAATCTTACTTATCTCCTTAATGATACCCCTTTTAGAAAGCATATCCGTTTTCCAGTTATGTTCCCTATATACGTGATCAAAATCCACACTCTAAAAGTGTCATACCAAGATTTTAATGTGTGCCATCCACTTTTTGAGGATAGAGGGATTGATCATGTTGTTCCTACTCACCTAGTCAATAATCCCTTTGGAATCTCTGTATATATGAATGTGATCAATGTTGAGCCATTCCACTATGTACAATACCCCCCATAAGGCAATGTTTTATGCTCTGTTGTTTGTTTCATTGCTTACTTCCCGCCACAAATGATGGTATTTTGTCTACTCCTCATAAATCATTGCTCCAAATCCATAGGACCTTTTAGAAAATGCCCCATGAAAGGAAGCCACATGGTATGAGCTCCATACCTCCCTCCCTTTGAAAAGTTTGTATCCTTTGATAGGTGGAGAAGGCCCCACTTTGTTGAATAAAGCCACGATTTTGGTGATGTCCTCACGTGCCTGAATACTCCGATTTTCAAATATCATGACATTGCATCTCTTCCATAACATCCAAATTATGTAAAAGGGAAGAGTCCTAAATTTTAAATATTTTAACCAAGTTTTAATATATGCTAACAACGAGGTTCTAAGATCCTTATCTACTACATTAAAATGACCCATCACACCTTGCCAAATGGCCTTATCATAAGGAAAATAATAGAAAAGATGGTTAATCTCGTCATCCCCTACCCTACATAAAATACATATACCAGGGCCTATAAATACTTTTTTTGGGAGGTTATGCCAAGTCAATATATGATTGTGAGAAACCAGTCATCCGAAGCATTTCATTTTAAGTGACATCTTCCACTTCTAGATCCTCTAAAAATGCAGAGATGAGGAAAATCCATTTCCATAAATAGCGAGAGAATCATATATATCTTTTACCACTGCATAACCTTTGTGTAGGGTACCTGACCAACACATATGATCCTCGGTGGAGTTGAGGGTGATACATGCGTGCCTCAAACTTGCAACATACTCTTTCCATTCAACAACCTGTATACCTTGTAAGCCCAGCTCCTCACTAGTCTACCATTCATGCCTATTCAAATCGTGAAGGCTCATCATAAAAATATGTTTTAAATAAACAATGTGCAGATTGTGTAAATTGTTAATAATTTTCTCTGATAAAGAATGATTACCAATGATACCCACCATTGCATCAAGTCCAATACGGATTTTGGACCCATCACCCACGTTCCATTGGATCTTCCCCATAAGTAATGCTGGAACTGAGAACATGCTCTTCCAAATGGTTGAGCACTGATATTTTATCCTATCTCCACCACTAATCCATGAGGTAAAAGACATACCAAACATATATTTGTCTTGTATGATGTTAGTCCAAATGCCTTTACCTACCAGAGACCTCCATAATTTTTTTATAAGGAGAACCTTATTGAATGATTCAAGGTCAATAACCTTCCACCCCATAACCTCCATATATCTGGAAATAATGGACCACCGAACATGATGTATCTTGTGAGTGCTGACCCCTTGACAAGCACAAAACCAATGGAACCTGGTCATAATCATTTTTTTCCTTATTATAACCTCCTTTGGAATTAAGAAAAGGTGCATCTAGTAGACTGAGATGTTTTGCATTACCAAATTTATCATAATGAGACTCCCACCCATAGTCATCCATTTATGTTCCCAACAATCCATTTTGCTGCTAAATTTACGTGTAAGCCATTCCCCATCAAAAATCCTATAACCAGAAGGTTTAAGAATAAACCCCAATTAAGAAAACCCAACCCAAATGTGCTTAGAATCAACCTCGAGCATGACTTTAGTACGCAAAAAATATCATCCATTTCACCTTTATGGATGAGAATGGATTTTTCCCCATTCATATTCAATCTCTATGCCGCTCCAAAAACGGTAAGAATATGATGAAAGGTGTTCCATTCCTCCAAAGTAGATCGACCCCCAAAGAGTAGGTCGTCCACAAACATAAGGTGTGATACCGAATGGTTCTTTGATACTCTGACCCCTTTGATGTGTCCCGACACCCTCGCTGCCTGAATATACGTGCTTAGAGAGTCTATAACCATCAAGAAGAGAAGGGGTGGCAATGCACATCCCTATCTCAATCCCCTAAAAGCATAAAAAAAATTGGTAGGGTGACCATTTATAATCAAAGAAAAGTTAGAATATTTCAAACATGCCGCTAATCCATTTTTAATTCATCTTATTCATTCCCATTTTGATTAAGACCAAGAAAATATATTCACAATCAATGCAATCATACTCTTTACTCAAATCCACCTTAAGAATACATGATTCCATCCCATCTATATTGATAGAGTGAAGAATTTCTTGTGCCATCCCCACCGCATCCTGAATCTGTCTACCCACCAAGAACCCAAATTTTTCTGGGGATATGATATTAGTCATAAGGGGTTTAATCATGTTGGCTATTAATTTAGATATGAATTTGTAAACAAAATTGCAGAGTGATATAGGTATGTAATCTAAAAATGATTGTGGATCATTTCTCCTTGGAATTAGAACAATATCCATGAATTTTATAGCCCCGGAAATGATGCCTTTCTATTTAATCTCCACAGTCGCCTTAACTAGCTTGAGGATTGTCGACTCCTTAAAACTCACAAATAACTCCATTCCCCACCAATCTAGGTTTGTACTCTTTTCCTTTGCTCAAACTTTCAAAGTTTTAATCATTTCCTCATGTGTGATTGGATTCCTAAAATGGTCATTATCCTTTGCTATCACCATAAACACTGTTACCGATGAAATAGGTAACCTCATTGTTACCTACTTTTTGAAGTATCAAGAAAAACACCTAATTTTGAAAAAGTGGCGATGCAGAATCAAGAAAAAAAAAATGAGCATGTTTTTGGGACTTTAAGTTTTTTTCATTTTGTTTATTATTATTATTATTATTATTATTATTATTATTATTGGGTGATGTTTTTTATGTCGATTTTGAATAGTGGTGGTGTATCATCACCAACATTTTTTTATAGGATTGATTTTGACACTATAGATTTTCTAATGTCTTCTTCTTCCGTGAGATGTTTATTTTTAAGTGCATTTATGTACTTGCGTTTTAAAAATAAAAAATTATTATTTTTTAAATAAAAACTTGTAATGATATCTTCACTTTTTCACATAGGTAAAAGATGGAAAAAGGGTCAATATTCTAAAGTTTATATTTTCTACATGTTTATGTATTGTTAAATAAATTTTCAATGCACATCAAATAATTGTCGCTAAAAAACCAATATTTTGAACCATATGACAAAAAAATAGAATTTTTCAATATAAATACAATGCAAAAAATACACTTTTACAGACTTTTTGTTGGAAAAAAAATGTTAAATAAACTAATTTTTTGGGAGAATCTTAACAAAAAAAATTAAGAAAATAACATTTTTATTGAATTTTATGTCAAAAAATAATAGCAATCACATGCTTTTTGCAAAAAATAAGGGTTGTTCTCATAAAATATCAAAGTCTAAACATTACAAGTAAAACTGATTAATAGTTCTCAAAAATAAGCTTTGTTTGCAAGCATAACTTAAACATCATCAACAATATCAACTAATACATCTTCAACATCATTTAGAACAGCATTGATGGCTTCTTCCGCAACATTTTCTTCTTCATTTTGATCATTGTCATCTTCTAATGGATCTTTCATGTCAGCAAATATGCCAAAGAGTCTCTTTCCAATCATTCCATATAATGGTGGTTGAGGTTCCTTTGTTTTTTTTGCCACACGTGATTCATTAAAATCTCCTTTCCTCAAACCAACTTCTTGCTTCGCATCTGAAAGGAATTTAAGAGCATTAATTCTTTGTTGAATAAATTTGCATTGAATTGGGTCTTTCTCAATGGAAATGCAATTTCTTCCTTTTAGTAGGCAACATGCTAGTGTTGTACCTAATCATAAAGCACAAAAAAAATAAGTAAGAAAATTAGTATGGAGACATAAAAAGTAAAAAAGACAATTTTTAAATTTAAATTTGTATAATAAAACTTACCTGAACCTGAGAATAAATCCAAAACTCATTCTCCTTCATTTGAACATAGATCTATAAGATAGTTAATCAATTCTTGTGGTTTTTAATAAATGTTAACTATATCTCCTTTTGCATCTTTATCCTCATATGTTAGTTTTCTTACAACTGCACCATAAACCAATACTTGACTATGACTCTTCCCATCTACTCGATTCATAATAATATGCGTATAGCTATCATCTATTGTCCAACATTCAACATGGATGAACTCATAATCATTTATAATACGCTGATCTTCGGAAAAAACAATATTTGACTTATGCCTGTAACATAACATAGTAAAAGTTCAATTAAATTTTACATGAATAAAAAAATTTAGGAGTAATCAAACATACAATTTCAAAGTCTTACCATGTAAGTTGCATCCTTGAGTTTGCTTTACCCTTGAAGCTTGTTAATAACATTGGAAACTGTGTGTCTGAATGAAATGTCACAAATTTCCAAAGTGGTGATGTTGTCACTTCTTGAAAACTCGTAACCACTTTACTAAAAGCTTGATAAGTATATGGTTCTCTATCATATTCAATGCCTGGGAAATTGAAACCATGAGGAATATCTGCAATAACTAGGCCATATTCCCTTTTAGGTATTAGTGATGCAATGTCTTCACAGTCACCTTGTATTATTTAATATTGGACACTGTCGAGCCCATTCCAAATGTAATGATTAAGAGTAGGATCTAGTTCAACATTCATAAGACGCTTCCTTCTCATGTTCTCCATCTTAATTTTTTCAATAAAGCTTTTGAAAGTATCTGGTACTCCATTTCCATCCTTCTTCGACATCTTTAATGACATAAAATATATATATATATATATAAGTAATAAAATAAAAATAGTTTAAATATGAATAAAATGAATTTATAAATCAACATACCTTATTGAATGCAATATAAAACTCTTTTAGTGTTGATGTAGAACTTGCTTCTGGGTAGTTGCGTACAACATCATCCCAACTGTCTTCATTCAACATTTTAACCATGTGTTCTTGTATTTTCATAAAATTTTTCTGACTGAATAAATCAAGTTAAAAACGTTAATATATTGACATGTATAACAAATTCTACCAACATCATTATGTTTTATTTAAAAGAAAATTATAATGAAAGAAATAATTCAAGAAACTTACTTTTGAAATTCTGCACACATTTCTTCCATTGATAATTCACCCGACTTCACACCGGCTAATACTGATTTGACTAATTTATCATCCTTCACACCTTGCATTGTTCTCCAAGGTGTAATAGTCATATCCTCTGGAAGCTGCTTCATTTCAGGACCCCCTTTACTGTTGGTACATATTATGGGTTTACTCTTTCTAACCTTCTGATTTTTTATGGAAATATTCTTCCACCGATCAAAAATCTCATCAATCAAATCCCATACCTCCCCAGTTCTAAATGCCAACTGAAAAATGTTATATGTGCCTCTGAAGAAATTTGTATTCAATTTTCCATCTTTTGCTTTTTTTTCATCAATTTGATAACTTGTTTCCATTAAACATTCCTTTCGAAATGTTACACTAACTTGTGTCTTATCCCCACCACATTTTTCTATGAATTCATTATGAATAAATCTGACCCTTTGGATGAAAGTCATTTTCATTCTGTACTCATTATCTGCATTATGATCCCATGCCAATAACTTTGATTCTATTTTTGTTAAGCCAACGTAAATGATGCATTTCACTGTTTGAAAAAGATAGTTATTGGGATATTCTGCAATCAATTGTCTCTTAGCCTCTATCGAATGGTTCCCTCCAATTACATAATATTTATAATCAAAACATTTTGTCTTGTCAAATGCTTGTTTGTTGGGAACCTGACATGGATCGACAAGAACCACATAATCCACCACATGCGCATGTGGATTGAACCTGAACAATGTTTTCAGATTATGTACATGTAGGTGATGGGCCTTTCTAATTTGATATTGAGATTGTCCTTCATCTGGGCCATAAAATTGGTTAACATTAAGCTCAAATGTTTGGTCACCAAGAATTAATTTATTCTTCCTCAACTCTTGTCGAATAGCATTTTGTTTTGTTTTAATAATGCCATCCTCTAACTCAGCACCTGGTGTTATGATTTCTCTGCTTCCGTGAGAGCTTTCAATTTGTTCTTCACTGCTGCTCACGACCTTTACAGGTTCACCAATATTCGATTTCCTAGTCTTATTGGATAACATATCAGTTTTTTATAAACACACTCTCCTTCATGAGGTAAAAGAGAGACATCTTTGGCAATTTTTCTTTTTGGTGTCTGATCTGTTTTCTCCTTTTTCACGAAAGTTCTAATCTCCTCCTCACTAATTCTATCATAATTTTCTGTTTCATGTTTGACACCTTCAAAAGAAACATGTTTAAGTTTACTAGATTGACCCACCTTAGTGACTCTTGGTTGATCCCCTCTTTGTACTATTGCAGTGTCACGAGCTATTGCTCTTTGCTTCAATCTCCTTTCCTCTTCTTTGTCTTTGTGGAAAGTGTTGATCACATCCACAACATTTGGCACCAACATATAAATACCTTCAAACATGTTTGAAAGACTCGGAACAAAATCCTATGAAACAAAATAAAACATGTCAATGATCAATAATTTATAAATAATTGAATCATCCTTACAATAATGCATAGAGGAAATAAAAATAAGCATACTTACAATGTTATTTGCAATGTTGCTTGATACTTCTTTAGAAAATTTTGAAGATATTTCATCTGTGTCATACTTGACGATTGATAGACGATATTTAACCTTCTCACATTTCTGAGCCTTCCTTGCAAGAACATAAATAGTGTTTGTATTCAGGATCATACATATGTCTCATACTCTGCCCATCACATCATATGGATCATTTAATTCAATCACACCACAAAGCAGATAGATGTGTATATCAGTCTCCGTTTCACTGTCTTCAAGATACCATGAGATATCAGTTTTATCTATTTCCTCGGTGTTCTTCCAATAAAAAATAAGCTTTAATGAACCTGGTGCCCCACTTGCTTGACTTTTATTAGTGTGTGCAACAATGTCCTTATTGCATCCAACAGTGTCCATAGTGCGTCCATCTGCAACTTTAGATTTGGGAGTTGTATCCATAGTGCATCGAGCTGCAGCTGTAGATTTGGCAGTTGTATCCATAGTGCGTCGAGCTGCAGCTGTAGATTTGCGAGCTGCTACCCTAGGTGCAGAAACATTCACAGAAATCTTTTTTGATGCCATTTTCCTGATAAAATATATATATATATATATATATATATTAGTTAATGGAAAAACAATGCGGATAAAATAAATTTAATAAACAAAATTTATTTCTAAAACTAAATAGCTTGAAATTAAAGCAGTAAAATTAACTATAAAAATTTTCATTTAAAAACAAAATATTATAAATCATATGTATATATATCTATATAATATGTTTTGAATACATTTTATAAAAAATTTAAAAATGTATTTAAATTGTATAAAACAATTTTAAAAAAATAAACTATTATTTTCAAACTTCAGTTTTTGTTTAATATTTAAAAAAACAAAAAAATTACTAACTATTTATAACAAATGTTAAAATTAATTTTTTTTTTTTTAAGGCAATGATTTTATTAAAAAAACTTATAATCTTTTAATATATTATAAAATTATAAAATTTAATTTTACATTGCAATAAAGAAAAAATTATTTTACTTTATATAGCAATTAAATAAAAAATTATAAACTTAAAATTATAAAAAATTAATATAAAAGTTTATAAATTTATATAATCTTTTAATATATTTGAAAATTACAAATTTCTATTTCACATTACATAGTAATTAAATAAAAATAAACAAAATAAAAGAAAAGCAATTAAACAAAATAAAAGAAAAATTTAAATTTTTTATAATGTTGTTTTAATACTTAAATTTAAAAAAAAAAAAATTAAAAAGAAATTTAAATATTTAAATGTTAAAAACAAATGTTATATATATATATATATATATATTTTCTTTATTTTTTTAATTTATTGTATTGTTATATTAAAACAAATGTTTTATATTTATTTATTATATTGTTTTGTTTTTTTTTTTTAATTATATAATGTTTAAAAACAAAACATAATTGTTATTTAATAAATTGTTTTTTTTAATATTTTTAAAAATTATTATTATTTTTAATTAAATAATGTTTTAGTAATTATTTATTAATTATATTATATAACAATGTTTTTATTATTTTTATATAACAATGTTTTTATTATATTATATAACAATATTTTTATTATTTTTATATATAACAATGTTTTTATTAATTTTTAATTGTTTTATTAAAACAAATTAAAAAAATAAAAATAAATAAATAAAAAAACAAAATTTTAAAAATTAAAAAATTTAAAAACAAAAATTTAAAAAAACCACAACTCAAGGGTGTGTTGTCAACCGCGCCCGCGCCCGCGGGGCACCGGAGGCCGGTCGAACGGTGCCATGGGGGGTTGCCCAGTCGGCCTCAGGCCCCCGGCTGGGCGGGAGGCCGATTCTCCGGCGCCCCTCGGGTGCGGTCGACGATACACCATTGCATTGTTTTTTTTTTTAATTTTAATTTTAATTTTTTAATAAAACAATTTTTATTTTTATTTTTTTAATTTGTTTTAATAAAACAATTAAAAATTAATAAAAACATTGTTATATATAAAAATAATAAAAACATTGTTATATAATATAATTAATAAATAATTATTAAAACATTATTTATAAAAAAAAAAAATTGTTAAAAAATAAAATAAAAATAAAAAAATAATAATTATGTTTTGTTTTTAAACATTATATAATTAAAAAAAAAAATAAAAAAAAATTGTTTTAATATAAAACACAATAAAAAAAAAAAAAACAAAACAAAACAAAAACAAAAAAAACAAACAAACAAACAATATAGCAACACAATTAAAAAAAAAAAAAATAGATAAATAACAAAACAATAAAGAAAAAAAAATTAAGATTTAAAATTAAAAAGAATAAAAATAAGATTTAAAAAGAAGAAGAAGAAAAAGAGAATATAAAATCAAAAATTCTAAAAAAAAAAAAAAAAAAAACATTTTAAATAATGAAACCACGGATATATTTACGATTTAAATAAATAAATAAATAAATAAAAAATGTTATAATATTACCTTTTTTTTTTATGTGTATGGTCGTTTTATGGATTTTTCTGTCTAGATGAACCTATAAGTCTTAAAAAAGAAAAAAGAAATCTAAATTTTTGTCCTTAAAACCCTAAAAAAATTTAGTTCTTTTTGTATTTTCTTCACTAAAAAAATATTAAAAAAAATGGTTTTTAAACCTAAAAACCTTTAAAAAGTAGTTTTTGGACACAAAAAACTATAGAAAATTAGATTTTCCCCAAAATCGTCTTTAAATTGATAGAATAGAAGGAAAACTAACCTTTGAAATGCAAAAAACCGCTGTCACCAATGCCAACACAACGCCTCGACAAAATTACGAATAACAACACAACGCCTCCAATGCCAATGCAATGCCTTCACGAAGTTACCAATGCCAATGCAACACCTCCACAAAATTACCAATAGCAACACAACACCTCCAATGCCAATGCAATGCCTCCACGAATTTTCCAATGCCAATGCAACACCTCCAGAAATTTTCTCTAACAAATACCAGAAAACTTGATGTGATGTGATGAATAGAAACAATCATTCTTATTATATAGCGAATATTGTCTGATTGGTTTACTGTTTAACGAATGTGGGATTAAAATTTCAAATTTAAAATATTTACATTTAGTTTATTATAATTCATACTATAGTTAAAATACTTAATATTTGCATGTAGTTATCATAGTTAATATTTTATTTAATATTTACATGTACTAAATGTTGAATAATTCAAATATAATCTCAGATAAAAATTTAAAATATAAAATACTTACATGTAGTTAATTATAGTTAATATTATAGATAAAATAGTTAATATTTGCATTTAGTTATCATAGTTAATATTTTAGTTAATATTTACATGTACTCAATGTTTAAAATCATGGGATTAAATTTTAAAATCTAAAATATTTACATGTAATTAATTATAGTTAATATTATAGTTTAAATAGTTAATATTTACATGTTATTTTTGTAAATATTTACATGTAGTCAATCTTAAACTATTCAAATAAGAAAATTATTTTAGTTTCAAAGGCATGCATGAAAGAAATATTTTGTGGATATTTTGAATAGAAAGTATGGTGAAATATTTGAAGCCAACAATTTATTAATAAATTTTGAAATATATTTTAGATGAATATAACGTAAGTTTAAAATTTTAAATTTAAAATATTTACATGTAGTCATTATAGTTAAAATAGTTAATATTTGCATGTAGGTATTATAGTAATATTATAGTTAATACTTACATCTAGTCAGTGTTAAATCATTGAAATAAAAACATTATTTTAGTTTGGAAGGCATCCATGATAGAAATATTTTGTGGATATTTTGAATATAAATATCGGTAAAATATTTCAACGCAAACAGTTTATTAAAAAAATGTTAAATACATTTTTTGACTAATATCTGTACCAAATATTTGAAATGAAAATTTTGGAGGGAAAGTTTTTCACGAAATTTTTTGAGGGGAAATTTTGGAGGGAAAATTTGGAGGGAAATTTTCAGTCTTAAAGCTATATATTGTAAGTGGGAGAGAAATTTGTATCATTCAACCTATTCATGTTGAAGGCCATGGTTTCTTCTGATAGTGAATTTTTTCTTTTTACAATATCAACATCTTCGTCACGCAACAACTCTATTCAGAGTGATGAATATAACGGGAGTTCGTTCACCATGAATAGAAAGTCAAAAAATCGACTTGGTCGTAATCCTAAAGATGATGAGAACAAAATTGATGAGGTGCAGCAAAATGAAATTTCTGTAAGTCCAGCGTCAGTTATACCACTTACTCTTAAGCCTAAGGATTATTAAAGCAATAGTGATGAAGGGCACGATGAAGAATTTGCAGAGTCAAAAGTTTCACTTCGTCCTAATCCCAAGGATTATGAGGACACCATTGAGGAAGAGGGAGATGAAGAATATCCACTTCAGCTTAATCCAAAGGATTATGCGAGAACAACAAATGAAGATGGGAATGAAGAATCTGTAGAGTCAAAATATCCACTCTGACCTAATCCTGAGGAGTATGCCAGCACCACTGATGAAAAAGGGGATGTAAAATTTCCAGAGTCAAAATATCAAAATCGTCCTAATCGTAAGGATTATGCAAGCACCACTTATTAAGAGGGGAATGATAATGTTTCAGAGTCAAAACATCCACTTCGTCCCAATCCTAAGGATTATGCCAGCACCACTAATGAAGAGGGAAATGAAAAATTTACAGTGTCAAAATATCCACTCCGTCCTAATCTTAAGGATTATGCAAGCACCACTGATGAAGAGGGGGATGAAAAAATTCCAGAGTCAAAATTTCCACTTTGTCTTAATCCTAAGGATTATGTCAGCACCATAGATGAAGAGGGGAATGAATAATTTGCAGAGTCAAAATATGCACTTCGTCCTAATCCTAAGGATTATGTTAGCACCACTGAGGAAGAGGGGAATGAAGAATTTGCAGCGTCAAAATATCCACTTCGTCCTAATCCTAAGGATTATGCCAGCACCACTGATGAAGACGGGGATGAATTCCCAAAGCTAAAATTTTCACTTCATCCTAATCATAACAATTATAATTTAACCACTGATGAAGGGGGGGATGAAGAATTTCCAATAAATATAGATTCAAACCATTCACTTATTCCTAATCCTAAGGATTATGAGAGCATCAGTGAGGAAGGGGAGGGGCAGGATGAAGAAATTCTAGTGAATACAAATTCAAAGCTTTCGCTTATGCCTAATCCCAAGGATTATGAGAGCACCACTGAGGAAGGGGAGATGAAGAGTTTCTTGCAAATGATAATTTTAGAGGCACAGATCTGAATATTTCATTTTCTCCAAGTGACCATTTCAAAGACACTCATGGTGATGAAGAATTGAATCCTCCCAGGGAAGAATTTGAAAGCATGGGTCAAGATGGTGAAGAATTTATTTTGAGTCGGGGTTACAAAAGTATCGATGATTCTTTTGAAATGTTTTCTTCAACTGATGATGGTAAAGAAAATTTTCCAGGCAATGATGTTGATGAATTTCTTAACTATGTTGAGGATGATGATAGTGGGGATAATATTCCTCCTAATGGTGATGAAACTACTTTTACAGAGGATGATGGAATGATGAAGCCATTGCAAGCAAATATTGCAACTATGAGTAGGAGTAGACCTTTTCATATCAATCCAAAGCATTCCAGTTATACAAGGGTGAGGACAAAATATCTCACAAAAAGAAGTTTTGTTGTTCATTTGATTTCAAGTGAATGTTGTCGAAGGGATTTCTTGAAAAATATGGATTTCAACTTTGTTTTGGAGAAAATGAAAACATATATGTCAATGAATAAAAGCATGCAAAATTCATATTTAGTGGGTTGCATGCAATCTACACTAGCAGGTTATGACTATCATATTGGGAATGTATTGCTTTGCAGAAAGGCATTCAAAATGTTGCATTCAATTGGTAATTGTCGTTTGTCAAGAATCCAGGATAGATTGGAAAGGGATCCCACATATTATTCAGAAGCACGTTATAAACGAAAGGTGGGGCTATTTGAAAATACTGCTAAGACATGGATGAAAGACTTGTTTTCAAATCATAGAGAGTGTATGCCAAATAAAGACACAATACAAATTCCAGATAATTTTTCGAGACGAGAAATATTCATGTTATACAAATATTATGCAGAGGTTGTTGAAGGAATTGGTAATTTTATTACATATTCTTATTTTACAAGGATATGGAAAACTGAATTCAACAATGTTCGTATTCCTAAGAAGACAAGGATGGGGATTTGCAGCACCTGTGCTTCTCTTAAAGCAAAAAGAGATAAATGTCAAGGGGCAGAAAGAGGTATGTGTTCAAAACATTGTTTTCTAAAATTGATACTTATCAACTATGAAAATATATTTATTCATATGTTTCTTTTATTTTATGTACAGATTCTGTTGTCAAAGAACTTCAAGACCATAGCAATCAGCAAACAAGTGAAAGGAAAAAGTTGTATAAACATCGAAAGAAGTGTTATGATCATCCAAATAAATATCTGGGATTGATAATTGATGGTATGGACCAAAAGAAAACACTTCTTCCACATTTTGTCCGCACGCCAAAAAAATTACGGGAGGAAAATTTCATTCAGTTTCACTTGGTTGGTTGTATGGTATTTAATGAGAAGATGTTTCCAAGAGTTTTCTTCATAACTCCAAATATTCACAATGATGCAAATCTGACCATAACTATAATCCATGATGTGGTTACTCATTGGTCTGGGATTCTTCCTGAAGTTTTGTATTTACAATTAGACAACACAAGTTGTGAGAACAAAAATCAAGTTCTTTTTGGGTATCTAAACATGCTCGTTGAATTGGGGATTTTTAAAAAGATAAAGGTTGGTTTCCTTCTTGTTGGGCATACTCATGATCATATTGATCAAATGTTCAGTCATTTTTCAATAACATTGAGGAGGAAATGTGTTGGGAGCCTACTATCATTAATTGAATGTATTAAGAAATCGTACATTCCAGAGCCTGTTTTTCATGTGTTGGAAGAAACTATTGACATGCGAAGGTTTATTTTTGGATCGCATGGTGAGGAGAAATGCATTGAACAACTTAACGACATTAGCTTTCAGCATCAATTTTGTATCAAAAAAATTGATGGGATAGCAATTATATGGGGCAAGAAGTATTCAACTATTGAAGAATAGGGACCATCATCAGATTTAGCATTTTTAAAGTTCATTCCAGAGCGTCCAATATTTTCATCAAGGATATTGTTATTACAGTCAGTTGCTGAACTCCATAATGCACGAAGGCAGAAGAGAGACATAAATTATTCCGAATGTCTAGAGGAAATTAAAAGATGTATCAGAGATATATATGAGTGCTTCGATGTTGCTGATTCAGTTTGGTAGGAGTCTTTTTTCAGTAATCAAAGTGATATGATTTCAAGATCAATAAATGTGGATACGCTTTTGAAGACTCCTTTTTTTTGCCACAAAATATGCCAAATGAACATGAACATCAGGAAACACACAATGTTGAACAACAACAGCCTCAAGCTATTATTAATTCCCCACAGGTAGAGGACAAAGAATTCTATATTGGTTCTAGAAGATCACGTGCACAATGTGAAGCCATGGAAGACCTTTACAGGGGTTCTGTGCAGGATCTTAAGGAGGGTTGCATGATAGCAGTGTTAGCAGATGAAGATCCACTTGGCTATCCATTCTAGATTGCCAAGGTTATAAAGGTCATTAATGAAAATGAAGATATTACAGCTGTTGATGTACATTGGTATGCCACAAGTACCCACCCTTTCAATGGTGTGTATAAGCCAAAGATGGTAGTGGAAAAAAGAATTGGCAAAAAGAGAAAAAGAAAGGGCACAAATATAAATCATTGCCGCACAGATGTCTTAAAATTGGAGGATTTTGACATACTTGTGTATGACTTCAATTTGACAAAGAGAGGAACTCTTTGGTTGCAGACCATAAATATTTTGAAGAAATTGCTACCAGAACAATTACTGTTGAGATGGGACTCTACAGAATGTAGACGTAGATCTACAAGACTTTTGAACTCTGAAATGGTGGGCATGCATGTTGACTAAGATGGAGCACTAGTTGATGAAAGAGAAAAATATGGATCATCTTCATCTGCATCGATCCATTCATCTAAATATGTAGGTTATGATGGTGTGCCAGAACCTATGGTTGATTTTGAATAACTATCTAAGACACTTTTATGTAATTGATGTTTGCATGGTAACTTGAAATAAAAATTTTGACTTCCATCTCATTTTTCATGAAGTTATGAGACATTTCTATGTTTGTTGGATTATATGTTTTAATTATGAAGAATTCATCTCTTTAGAATATCGACAATGAAACAATGAATTACAAAAATAAATTATGTTATATTCAATGTACCAATGTTGATATTTTAATTATAAGTAAAATAGAAAATAGAAACTAATGTTGAATTTTTAGATTATGCAATGATATTACCATGATATTATGTATTGTTACCATTTGGTATAAGATACTTTTAAAATTTTTAATAATTATATGCGTCATTGAAAGGGAACACTTTGTTTTGATGCTTGATTTTTAGGTTTTGGTTGAAATTAGATTTAAATTTGTCTTATGCTAATATTTGAAAAAAGATAAGTTTTTATCCTTTAAAATTAAAATTACTCTTACTTGTTTCTGTTCAATGATAATTTTTTCATTTACTTGTCCATTTTTTAAAATTGTTTAAGTCTTATAATTTCTCCATAATTTCATTGTTCAAGTATGTTGAAAACTTAAGATTGAAAAACTTTAGATTTATAACTTGTCATTAAGGTTTTTATGCGTTACCAAATTTTATCTTTAATGTTATGGTTGACAATAATTACAATTTTGGGGTTGTTTAGAGTCAAGATATTTTATGTTTAACAACATGGATGAAAATTGTTCGAAATTATAAGCCCTTCATACATGTATTTTTTTATCTTTAACATCATCTATCAAAAATGTTAGAAATATACGATTTTAAAAAATGTCCTAATATGTTATCTTTAATTCCATTGTTACAAGTGTCAAAATTATGACACAATTTTTTTTTTGTTATTCCAGCATCAACTGGTTTTGTTTTGAGGGTGTTTTTTCAATCATTTTTTCAACAAACAATTTTGTTTTTAGCATAATTTTATAAAATTTTGAAATTTGACCTTCAAAAAAAACCAAGTGCGTTCTGGAAGACACACTTTTTTTTTTTTGGGTGTTTTTTCATGTTTTTTGAGATTTTTTGGGCTAGAATTCCCGTTTTGAGGTCAGGTTACCTATTTCATTGGTAACAGTGTTCATACTATGAAAAGCCTTAATGAAGGTAAATTGATCAACAAATCTAGTTTTCATATTCGGAACTAGAAATATTCACCAAAATTTCTACACTTCAAAATAAGTTTTTATCCTTAAAAGAAATTGGAATGAAGTAAAATATCTAGATTCTTCTCAACAATCAATGTAATTCCCTAAGGCATTATTTTTTAATTTTATTTTTTTTTGTGGTTCCTTACACCGATTAGCCTTAAAATAGTAGAACCTCTAGGTCCCAATAACACACTTTCCCTCACCATTGATTTTCGAAACTCTCTCTTCTTTAAGACTCTTCAATTTTACCCTAGTCTTCTCTAACATTCTATCTAGTTAATTTATTTACTTTCTTTCTTGCTTTTACAATTTAAAAAATATGTAAGGATACTCCTCTATTTTGTTTTATTTTAAATAGAAACAAGTGGTTTACATTATCAAAAGGCCACAATCAAATTATTCAACAAAGGAGTAGTTTTCTAGTTCTTTCTTTTTCAATGATTATATATGTCAAAGTTGCCATTATCTTATTTTATATTCATTTCAACTCTTCTTCCTCTTAAAAAAAAAAAAATTGAACAAATAAACTCATTAAAACTTTAATTTTGAACTATGTAATAAAACATGTTTTCCGTGAAATCTGAGATCTTCAAATCAATGTTAACTTCTTGATTTGCTCCATATCCTAAACTTGCAACAGCAAGCAACTTTTGCTCAACTAGTTATTCCTCTTTAACACCTTTCTTTAACACCTTTGGAGCCAAGCGAGAGAAGCATGTTGGTCTAAATTCTAAAATCCAAATAGAGAGAAAAACATTGTTCTAAGTGAAACACATTCATATTTTAATTCTATAATGTCTTTCTTACTTGCATTGGTAGCCTCATCCTTTACCCTCAAGATTTCTCAAGTGAAAATTTTCAAAGTAAATCTAACTAGAGCTACATTCTAAGTCATTTAATCTATTTTAATTCACTTTGTTAATTCTATTCCTATGAGCTTGCAAAAGACACATTATCCTAAATGTTTATGCACCATGACTACATATGAATCTTCACTTAAATTGACCCAATCCCTCTTTTCCACTATCGTATTGTCATTTCTTCCTTTTCCATCCTCACTGAGGTTATATCTAATTAATTTATGAAATGAGTTAACCTTATAAACTAATCCTCCTTCCCAAATCCATTGGAAATTTTACAAATTTTAAGTTCTAATGTGTTAGTCGTTCTAATTTGTGGAGCTAAAACTAAAAATCAAACCCACAAATCTTTTGTCCTCTCTAATTCATTTGATTAGATCACTTAAGCCCTATATTATCCCACCCATCTAAATTTTAATCATGGAGGAGGGTGGATATATTGTCATCCACGACACCCGACTCGCTGTGTTTCTTGTACCATTAGTTAATTACGTAATTTGAAGTGAACATACATGCAATTTATGATGTAATTCAATTGGTATGCATTCCAAATAAATATCATGACAACAATGATTATTTTAAAATTAAAGTCATATTCTCCCAAAACATTTTTCTTAAAAAACTTTATTAAAATACCCACTCATTTTACTAATAAAGACTATGAGATTTAAACTAGGGATTTTCTATGTTTATATTTAAACACACATTGGTGCACACTTTGGATTTTCATTTGAATTTAGTTTCCCTGCTCTAAGAATGTGATAGAATCTCGTGTCCTCTTTTAGAATTTGGGGTTACATGCTCCCAAAACAATTTTCTTAAAACACTTTATTAAAATACCCAAACACTTCACGAATGTAGGCTATGAGATCTAAACTAGGGATTGTCTATGTTTATCTTCAAATACACATTGGTGCACACTTTGAATTTTCATTTGAAATTAGTTTCCCTGCTCTGAGAATGTGATATAATTTCATGTCCTCAAACATGGTTAGTACTTTTAGATTTTCCAACAAAAAATTGGAAATTTCAGCAATATTTTTTTTAAATAACTTTAATAAAAACATAAGGCAGGGGCATAGAGCTATTGAAATAATTTTTCTTTTAATAGTGTTTTAATTTTTCATATAAAATAATGGAAATTTCTGCAATATTTTTTTAAATTGGATAAAAATTATTGGAAATTTCACTTATAGCAGTTAAGCTTTAAGATTTTTTAAATAACTTTAATAAAGACATAAGGCATGGACATAGAGCTATTGAAATAAAAAAAATTTAATAATATTTTAAATTTTCATACAAAATAATGAAAATTTCTGCAATACTTTTTTTTAATAGTGTTTTAAATTTTCATATAAAATAATGGAAATTTCTGCAATTTTTTTAAATTAGATAAAAATTATTAGAAATCCCTCTTATAACCGTCGAGCTTTAAGATTTTGGATATTGTTAATCCATTTCCACGGTAAAACTTGAAGCATTCATACTCTTATGTTTCTTTTTTTAAAATGGCAGAGGCAAAAAGAAATAGCTAGGAAAATTTGACGTTCAGCCGACAACGCCATCTTTTTTGGTAAATTTTTCTAAATGAAAATAGCTATTGGTCTGTCCTTTCTGCTTTCTCCGAGTAAAATGGCAATGGTCGATTCTTTCCCTTTTTTTATTGAGAAATCTTTGCATGGGTTTTAAAGAATGAAAAGTGAGTTTTTGAATTAATTACAATTACAATTATATAATTATAATTATATATGAAAGGAGGAAAAGTTATATGAGTGAGCGTTTTTCCTTCGTTGACTACCGTGTATAAGTTTAAAATATAATTTTTAATTAAAATACAATTTTGTAATCCATTTTATATCATAATACACAATTTTGTAATCCATTTTATATAATAATACACAATGAGAGATGGAATTTGATTTGATTTTAATATAATTTAATTAAAATAAAAATAAAAATATAATTTTGTAATCCATTTAATATCATAATACAGAATGAGAAATGGAATCTGACTTTATTTTAACATAATTTAACTAAAATTAAAATTAAAATACAATTTTATAATCCATTTTATATCATAATACACAATGAGAGATGGAATCTGACTTTATTTTAATATAATCTAATTAAAATTAAAATTAAAATACAATTTTGTAATGCATTTTATATCATAATATACCATGAGAGATGGAATCTAACTTTATTTTAATATAATTTAACTAAAATAAAAATATGATGATAAAAATGTTTATATGAATATTTGTTTTTCATTTTAATTTAGTAGATTTATATTATTTTTTATTCATAAAACAAAAACAAGTCAAAAAAAAATTTATAGCTTTTAGCCTCCACCTCCCATTAAAAAAATAGAACATGAAAATGTTTTACAATATATTTTTTTTCCAGAAAAAAAAAACGTTGTATATATTATATAGATTATATATGACAGTACATGTTCACCATAACATTCTCAACTGAAAAACTTAACAGTGAGAAACTCCAAATTCCCATATACATACATAAATTATTCTTCTGATTAGAAAAGTGATTCGATGTACTTGGCAAGCAATATTACGGGTAAGATTAACCTAGCCCAAACAGATTGTATCTGAACATCCCTGTATACAATGAAGACATAAACACATAATATAAAAGCATCATAATTCATGGCAAACAGGGATTAAAAGGACACATGCGGATAAAAAGAAAGCGATCAGAAAGAAAGACCCTTGTCCCAAAGAGTACACCTTTGATTCATATGGAGCAGGCTCGCTTGTATAAACCTATTGACAGGCTCGCGTGAGAATGGAGGCCAAAATAGCGATCTGGAAAGAAACAGTGTGTATCAGGCCCATTTGGTGAACAAAGGGGCGAGTACATTGATCAGCTTCAAATCAAAACCCGCTCGCCTGATGATGATATCTGAGCGTGGTTGTTCCATTTTCCTAATGATGATCAGGCTCGCTTGTAAGATATGTGAAAGAGAAACCGTCAGCACATGCAAAGATTGAAGAATCTGTGTGATACACTTAAAGGATCATATCCTGTAGAGATATAAAGATGCTCCAAAAACACCTGTATAGAAAGTAGAAAAAACTGTATCGAAAATATATGGCCGCTATCAAGGTAGAAATATCATAAGTAAAACAAAAATGATGGAGATGAGAGAAAAGGTAAGCAGTTGTTCCAAAATGCATTGTTCCAATCATGGGATTGGAATAGTCGAGTCCCAAATCTGTAGACCATCCTTGAACTAGAGAATGTGCATACAACCAAATTCTGCACTGATACCTTTTTTAGAAAGAGCATCAGCCCTCGTGTTACTTTCCCTGTATATATGGTGAATAGGAGGACAGTTCATAATCTGCCAAATTCTCTGAGTCCTCTTTCTCCATCCCTTTAAACCAGGGTTTAGCATATCAGAGCTACGAGTAATCCAACCAATCACCAGCCTTGAGTCACCATAAAAATTGGGATTCTGCAATTGTAGGTTCGAGGCCGCATAGAGGCCACCCCAGAGAGCCATGATTTCTGCCTTATTATTTGATCCAGGACCCCATTCCAGAAAATATGAATTCTTTCTCTCTGCGATAATTTAATCCACACCCCACATCCCATGATGCCATCCATAGATGCCCCATCAAAATAAATGGCAGGGATGGCAATCTCATGACAATCCCATACCTACTACAAAGAATAATAATACTTTCAAACATTGTTATGAAATTCTCTATTAATAACTTAATATATTCATATTCAAATCACAATGTCACATAAATAGGAAACATGGCTTTCCATTGAATCCTATATATACACTCAACAACAAACCGCACCGCAAAACACAGTAATTCCATAGTTTGAAATTAAAGTGAACCTAATAAACTAAGATGAAGCTCCATAATTCAAAAAAGTGAATACGTTCAAATTGGGGTGAATACAAATGTGGGTAAGATCAAGGGTCATCTCAATGTGTTGGTGACAAGTGTATGACCCATTTCAAAGTGCAATCTATATGTATTAAGAGTTTATGTTTGGAATTTGATGTGATAAGGAAGATATGTAGAACTATTTATATTTATGGAGAGTAGGATTAGAAATTTGTCATATTAACATTATCATGACATTATTATACAAGGTATACACATAATTGTCATATTAATATTTTTATGACATTATTATAGATGGTATACATGTAATTTTATAGTGTGTGAAATGTATTATCATCTCTATTACATGTAGAGATAACACAATCAAAACTGAGTTTAACCATCAATTATTTTTAGTTTAGTTAAAAATAAGATTATGTTTTATAAAGTTAATATTAGACTGTTTTTATTTTATTTTTTTAATAATTTTATTTTATTTTTCATGCATTGTCTTATTATGTAATGATTTGGTTTACTTAATGCTCTATGAAATCAAATAAATTTTTTTTATTATAATTTTTATTAGTATAAATTTATATAACTATTGTTATATAACTATTGTAATAGTGATAAACAAATAAGTTATATTACATTAAATTATAATTATTAAAACCTTTAAAGTTATGTAAATACATTTTTACACACATATATATATAATACAACATGCATGTATATCTTGGATTCACGCAATCTAACAATGTACTAAAGTTAAATACTGAATCACTTTTATAAATATTTTGCAAAATTAAAAACAACATAATTGTCAATCACATGAAGCAAAGAAGAATACATGGTATGTATTCTAACGAATTCATTGATTTTTGCAAACAACATGGTATTAAAAAACAAACGACAACCAATTATATTCCGCAACAGAATGGAGTCACAGAAAGAAAGAATCAGATAATTATGAATATGGCTCGAAGTTTTCTCAAAACATGAATTTTTTCTAAAGATTTATGGGCTGAAGCAGTTGCATGTTCAGTATATATTTTGAATAGATCGCCAACTTCCAGTGTTCAAAGTTTTGTACCTAAAGAAGCATGGAGTGGACAAAAGGTAATCATTTCACACTTTCGAGTATTTGGTTGTATTTCTTTCACTCATGTTCCAGAAAAATTAAGAAGCTTGATGATAGGAGCGAAAAGTATATTTTTATAGGATATAGTGATCAATCTAAGGCATAGATATTGTTTAATCATATAACTAAGAAGTTTTTCGTAAGTCGAGATGTGAAATTTCTTGAAGACAAATCTTGGAATGAAATGGAGAACAATACTTGTCCTAATCCTTTTATTCTATTAGACGAACATCAAGCACCTACAACAAGCACTCCAAGATTACAGGTTCAAGACAAAACCAGTAGTAGTTCATCAAGCAGTGGCAATTCGTCATCTTTTGAGTTTGATTCTAATAATCCTAAAATGAGAAACTTAAGTGATATTTATGCACAAGACGATGTTAATGATATTGTAAATTTTGCATTTCTTTCATTTCAACCTACCTGTTTTGAAGAGGCTATAAAGGAAAAAGAATGGGTAGATGCAAAGAATAATGAAATTGATGCAATTGGAAGTAATCAAACTTGGGATTTGGTTGATCTCCCTGATGATAAAAATTCTATAGGTGTCAAGCGGGTTTTTAAAAAAAAGTTCAATGGGAGAGGTGAATTTGATAAGCACAAAGCAAGATTAGTTGCCGAAGGTTTTTCACAGGAACCTTGCATAGATTATAGTGAAACATTTGCACCTGTAGCAACAATTGATACAGTTCGATTTTTATTAGCTATTGTAGCACAAAACAAGTGGCCTATTTACCAATGGACGTAAAGTCTGCCTTTTTGAATGATGTTTTGAATGAAGAAGTGTATGTTGAACAGCCACCTGGATTCGAAAACAAGAATCAAAACCATAAGGTGTACAGGTTGAAGAAATCATTGTATGGCTTGAAGCAAGCTCCAAGAGCTTGGTACAGCTGAATAGACCATTACTTGCTGAACACTGGTTTCAGAAGAAGCAACCATGAACCCACCTTGTATATAATCAAGAATGATCATCAAGGTAATATTTTGATACCATGTCTTTATGTTGATGACATAATTTATACATGTAACATGGAGTTAGATGAATTTAAAACAACAATGAAAAATGAATTTGAAATGACATATCTTGGATTAATGAGATACTTCTTAGGTATCGAAGTGAAACAAACACACGATGGTATGTTTATGAATCAACAGAAGTATGCTACTGACATTTTGAAAAAGTTTAAGATGGACAAGTGTAAACCAGTGGATACTCCTATTGAAGTGGGTACAAAGTAAAGTAAAGATGATGTGGGTACTATTGTTAATGCAACTTTGCATAAAATACTAGTTGGTAATATTATGTATCTTACTGCTACTAGACCTGATATAGCATTTGCAGCTAGTTATATTTCCAAGTTTATGGAATCTCCTAAACACTGTCATTGGAAAGCTAAAAAAACAGTGTTAAGATACATTGCAGGTACATCTAATTATGGTTTATCGTATGCAGCCTCTACAGATAGCAAGCTTGTTGATTATATAGACAATGATTATGCAGGTTGTATTTGATCCAGATTTATGTAGGAACGCAACAGAATAAACATATAACCATAAATACAGAGATGCAGCGGAATTAACACTTCATTTCATTAATATCAAAGAACTGAAATTTGCTTACAGACAGAATGGAAATAAAACTAGCTAGGGCACTGGTAGCTATCTCTGAGAAGAGATGTGGCGGCTACAGGCCTCTGAACTGAGTTACAATGAGGCTTGAGGGCCTATTTATTATTGAGAAACAATGGAGAACCCTAAACATCCCAAAAACCTAACCCTAGGAGATGAAGCGCCAAAACTATGGGCCCCGTTTGGGTAAATTGGTGTTTCAACTTCCCAGGGACGTAACTTTGGCATACTATCTCCGTTTGACGCATATGATACATCATTAGAAAGCTCTATCCGAGGACTACAGCTGTCGGGGGGGGTAGCGCTTTCATACCCAAAAAACTTCGTTTAGGGCCTCAAAACGGCTCCGGAAGTTCAGGACCCGAAAAACTGCTAAAAATAGTAAGTTATGCCGAAACTGAAAAACTGAAAGAGACAATGGTGGGGGCCCAAGTGGAATAGGCGGGTGGCCACCAATATCCACCTGGATCATTCCTCTCCCCTTAGGAAGCAATGGTCCCCATTGCGTTAAGTTCCTCCATGAGATGAGGAAATTTCTGCTGAACTTGGTCCCTGGTGAACCACTTTCCTTGGTGCAGGAGTTGGCCAGCTTTGACAACCTGATACAGTTGGATCCTCTATTGGCGAGTGTTCTTAATTTGCATGTCCATGATACAATCGATGGTGGCCTGTTCCATGCAGTCTGGGTTTAACTCTGTTGGTGTGAGTTGTTCTGCAATGTCCGAAGTGTCCAGTAGAGGTGGGAAGTAAGGACGAAGGCGATCCACATTGAAGACTGGGTGCAGACCAAGGAATGGTGGAATACTAAGCTCAAAAGCATTGTTTCCTACAGCCTTGGTGATGGTGTACGGCCCGTATCGGAGCGGGCGAAGCTTGCGGTGAGGTCCAGTGAGGCGCTCCTTCTGCAAATGCAGCCATACTTTGTCGCCCACCTGGAAGTTGTGTGGCACCCGGTGTTGATCATGGCGCTGCTTGTACTTCGCATTGGCTTTGTCCAATATATCATGAACCTGTTGGCGGATGTGTTGAATGCGCTCGATGAAGCTACTTGCTTTGTCAACTTCAGACTGGACATGAGCTGAATTGGCCTGAGCAGCTGCAAATGGCATGGCTACGTCGATGGGACATAGTGGCTGGAATCCCAAGCCCACCTGAAAGGGGCTATGGCCGATTGAACTGTGGAGAGCCCGATTATAACTATGTTGTACATAAGGGAGGCTCTCGTCCCATGTGCGAGGATGCTTTGAATTGTACATGCGCAGAATGTGTACAATCATTCTGTTGACGACCTCTGTCTGGCCATCTGTTTGGGGATGGAAAGCTGTGGACTTGGTGAGCTTTGTGTCCAACATTGACTAGAGGCTGGACCAAAATGTGCTGAGGAACCTACTATCTCGATCTGATATGATAGACTGTGGGATCCCAAAGTGCACCCACACTCGTTCAAAGAAGAGTTTAGCAGTGGCTTCTGCTGTGATATTCTTCTTGCAGGCCGCCATAATGGCCATCTTCGAGAATCTGTCGACGACCACAAAAACACAGTCATTTCCCTGCTTAGTAGAAGGCGGGCCCGACATGTAATCCATGGAGATGAATTCCCAAGGTCGACTAGGGGTAGGTAGAGGAGTATATAGGCCTTGCTTCTTGATGGTCGATTTGGCAATGGCACAAGCAGTGCAGGATCTGATGTGCTTCTCGACATCCTTTCGAAGGTTCGGCCAATAGAAATACTTCTGTAGTATTGCTATTGTTTTCTCAACCCCGAAATGCCCAGCGACTCGACTGTAGTGTGCTTCCCATATCATCTTGGCACGCTCGCTTGAAGGAACACAAAGGTGTCCCAGGTGACATAAAAGTGCATCTTGGAGGTGAAAATTTGGAACTCGCGTGCCCCCCAAGAGTGCCTTGTAAGTGTGGCTGAATTCTGGGTCACTCTCATAGAGAAGCAGCCAATCAGAAGTCTCGTGCCCACAAGAGTTGAGCACGGTGGTGAGTGCCACGATCGGTGGTCGGCTGAGGCAGTCTGCAGCATTATTGGTGCTACCCTTCTTGTACTTGATGTTCAAATGAAACTGTTGCAGATATGTGGACCACTTCTGATGGCGATCATTCTGCAACTTCCCTTGTGTCTGTATGAACTGCAGGGGCTGGTGGTCTGTGTGGATGATTGTTTCCTTCCCCAAAATGTAATGCTTCCATTGTCGACGGGCTTGCACAATGGAATACATTTCTTTGTCATAGGTGGGATACTTGCGAACTGTCTCAGACAATGTCTCACTGTGATATGCCACTGGATGTCCCTGTTGAGTAAGAACTGCCCCAATAGCATAGTCAGAGACATCTGTCTCGATCTCAAATGGCTGCTGCAAGTCCAGTAAGGTGAGCACTGGGGCAGAACAGAGGCAATTTTTCAATTCTTTGAACGCCTTCTGTTGAGGTTCCGACCAAAAGAATTTTTCTCTTGCTCCTCCTTTGGTGACTTGACTCAAGGGCCAAGTGATATGAGAGAATCCCAACACGAATCTGCGGTAGAAATTAGAAAGACCCAGAAAGCTGCGAAGCTCTGTTATAGTGGTCGGGGCTGGCCAATCCTGAATGAGTTGGATCTTGGCTGGATCCACATGCACCCCCCTTTCATCAATAATGTATCCCAGATATTGAACCTGGGTCATGCCAAACGTGCACTTCTCCAGATTGGCACACAGCTTGTGTTGCCGCAGTGTTTGGAGGACTTGTCAGATGTGATGAAGGTGCTCTTCCCAAGTCTTGCTGAAGATTAGAATGTCATCCAAGTACACCACTACGAATGAGTTGGTGAATGGCCGCAAGATTTCATCCATCATCCTCATAAAGGTTGCGGGAGCATTCGTCAACCCGAAAGGCATGACTAGCCATTCAGAAAGGCCTTCCTTGGCTTTGAAGGCAGTCTTCCACACATCAGAGGGTTCAATTGGTACCTGGTGATACCCAGACTTCAAGTCGATCTTACTGAAATATTTTTCACCTTGGAGTTGGTCCAGAAGGTCATCAATCCATGGGATTGGGTACCTATTCCAGACAGTGATCTTGTCCGATAGTCAATACAGAGTCTCCACGTCCCATCCTTCTTCTGTACCAACACGATCGGACTCCCACAGGGTGATGAACTTGGTCTGATGTGACCTTTCTGCAACAGCTCCTGAATCTGCCTCTTGATTTCATCATTTTCCAGAACAGAGCGCCGATAGATCGGTCCATTGGGCATCGGCGCACCTGGGGTCAGATCAATCGGGTGCTTGACCTGATAGTGCAGAGGAACCCCTGTGGGCGAGGTGAAGATGTCCCCGTACTCCTCCACAACCTTATCCATTTTTTGTTTTCGTGCAAAGGGGCCCTGTCTGGAGGTCGTGGCCACAGTCTTCTTCTTGCCCTGGGGGCGGATCATCAGGAAAATGAATTTCCTGGTTTGGGAAATGAGCTTACTTCATTGTTTTGCAATAACCAAAGAGATAGTCGTAGGAGGTGGTACCTCTGGTATCCTATACAACTTATTTCCCAAATTAATAATAACAGCACGAGGTCGAGACTCATACACAGCATGACGCTTCCACAAGTATGGTTGTCCTAATAATACATCAGAAACATCAATAGGAGCAATGTCACATAATACCTCATCCGCGAAGGGCTTGATGCTATAGGGAAGGCGGCATTGCTGGCTGACGTGGAGATCTCATCCTTGGTGAAGCCACCCGATGGTGTATGGATGTGGGTGAGCTATGGTCGGCAAGCCCAACCGCTTCACGGCGTCTGCTGAAATGAGGTTCTTTTGGCTCCCATTGTCGACAATGAACTGTACAGGGGAGCCCTTTACCCACATCTGGGAGTGGAAGAGACGTTCCTCCTCCTCTGGATCTTACGGTTCCTCCTTCTGGACCTTTGTAGTGGCAACAGTGGCGTTGGGCTCCGCATCAATAATCTGTTTCCCTTTTTCATTCCCCTTTTCAGGTTCTGATTCGGAGTCGGAGCATGCATCTGACTCAGAAGCCCTCATCTCGGCCACTAGCGACTGCTTGGCCCGACACTCACTTGTGTTGTGAGTAGAGCTCTTATGGAACTCACACCACTTTCCCGTGTCCTTCTTTGGCTTTGCGGTGTTGTTCTTTTCTTGTGGCTTTGACGGGTTCTCTTTAGCCGCCATGCCTTGGCTCTGTCCTTTGTTCTGCGGTTTGGAAGCACCTTTCCCTTGCTTTTGATTCGCAGATCCAAAGTCTCGCTTCTTTTGTTTGAATTTCTGCTCAATCTTGGCAGCATACCGGTATGCCGTACCAAGCGAGGAGATGTCGAGGAACTCCATTTCCTCCTGAATGTATCTGTGCAGACAGCTGCGATACTTTAGCACCAAATGTTTCTCTGAATCTTTGATACCCAACTTTGTGTGCAGGGTATGGAACAGATTCGTCGGCTCATGCACATCTTGATCCCTTTGTTGTCGCAGCGTGGTCCATTGTATGTACTTGTCCTCATAGCTCCCCACGGGATAGTACTGTTCCTTGACGGCGTCTCGGAAATAATTCCAAGTTGGTACGGCCGAGAACAGAGAGGGTTATGTCTGGTCCTTGTTCTCACAGTAGGTTTCCCACCAGTCCTTAACATGGGGGGTAGCTTTGGGGAGTGCAAAAATAATCTTCTCCCGGTCTGAAAAGTCATGAACAGAGAAATATCCTTCTAATAGATTCAACCATCTATCTACGGCATCTGCGTCTATTTGACCCTCAAATATAGGAATGTCAAAATTTACTTGTACCTTAAAGGGAGTCGCAACTCCAGAGTGGCTACTGGATGCAGATGCGCCGCCGGTGGGCAGCCGTTGAAGGATCTGAGCAAAGCTATCCATCATCGCGTTCCTTTGTTTTTCGAGGGCCTCCTCGAGCAATATTTTGATAGGATCTCCTGCTCCCTCATCTTTCTTTTCGTCCCCCATGGGCGTCCGTCGGGGTTTGCGAGGCTGATCTTGCAAAGGTTCCACTAGATCGAGCCTTAACTCCTTATACTCCGACCTCGTTGGGGACATGCAAAGAAGGATCAAGAAAAAGCAGACCGCTCTGATACCACTGATCCGGATTTATGCAGGAACGCAACAGAATAAACACATAACCATAAATACAGAGATGCAGCGGAAATAACACTTCATTTCATTAATATCAAAGAACTGAAATTTGCTTACAGACAGGATGGAAATAAAACTAGCTAGGGCACTGGTAGCTATCTCTGAGAAGAGATGTGGCGGCTACAGGCCTCTGAACTGAGTTACAATGAGGCTCGAGGGCCTATTTATTATTGAGAAACAATGAAGAACCCTAAACATCCCAAGAACCTAACCCTAGGAGATGAAGCGTCAAAACTATGGGCCCCGTTTGGGTAAATTGGTGTTTCAACTTCCCAGGGACGTAACTTTGGCATACTATCTCCGTTTGATGCACATGATACATCATTAGAAAGCTCTATCTGAGGACTACAACTGTCGGGGCGAATTGGATGATCCAATTCGCTGGTGGTCCGATACCCAAAAAACGTAGTTTAGAGCCTCAAAACAGCTCCGGAAGTTTAGGACCCGAAAAACTACTAAAAATAGTAAGTTATGCCGAAACTGAAAAACTGAAAGAGACAATGGTGGGGGCCCAAGTGGAAAAGGCGGGTGGCCACCAATATCCACCTGGATCAGTATTGATGATCGGAAAAGCACTTCTGGCTATACTTTTCTATTTGGCAGAAACTTGATCCCGTGGTCGTCCAAAAATCAGCCCATAGTTGTGCTATCTTCAACCAAGGCCAAGTATGTTGCAGTGAATTCAACATCGTGTCAAGCAGTGTGGCTAAAGAGACTTCACTCTGACTTCGGATATACAGAAAATGAACTTATTTCAATCCTTTGTGACAACACTTCCACTATTTCCTTATCGAAGAACAATGTCTTTGATCAAAAGAGCAAACATATCGACACTAGTTTTCACTTTATTCATGAAATCGTCAAGAATGGTGATATTGCTCTCAAATTTTGTGATTACAAGGAACAGTTAGCAGATATCTTCACCAAACCACTAGGAAAAGTTAATTTTGAACTTCAATATCAAAAGTTAGGCATAAAACATTGTAACCCTCAATATTAAGAGAGAATGTTAGAAAATTAATCTTTTACTCTGTTGCTGTAGGATTAGCTGTAGGATTAGTTTAGTTAATAATCCTTTGTTTTAGGATTAGTTAGCAGAATGGTTTCTTTGTTTTAACTGTTTCTTAGTTATATAAATATCTTTGTCATTCAATAAAATACAGTGTGTTCTCTCCAACATCTTTCTTGTTGCTCGTCTTTTTTGTTGTTGCTTCTGCTTTTGCCAGACTCTATCCACCATCACCTCTTTCCATTCCCCACTATTCTGTGGGAGCCTGCAATATGTTAAGCTATGAACTCCCCAGAAACACTTGCGTTTTCGTAAACCTTTGAGGGATAGGAAAGAACCCAAAGTCATGGGTCGATCCAGAGCGATTCGTGCCGGAGAGATTCATGGAAGGTGACTACCTCGATGAAAAAATTAAGAACTTTGAGTGGATGCCATTTGGAGGAGGAAGGAGACGATGCCCGGGAGAGCTTCTGGCAACGCTTGTTATAGAGTTTGCAGTGGCGCAGCTAGTTCACTGCTTCGACTGGAGGCTTCATGATGAGATGATTGGGCAGGAATTGGGTATGTCCGAAAAATATACTGGACTCAACGTGCCCAGGGCACTCGTGGCTGTTCCAACTTCTCGCCTTCTATTGGTAATTTAATCTCTATATAACAATCTGCTTCACTTCGCTCGGAAAATTAAATAAAATCATAGCGCATAGAGCTGTTTAATTTATTTTTTAAATCATTATACACTAATGGAGTTTTAGATTTGAATAGAAAATAATGGAAATTTATGTATTATTTCTTTTAAATTAGGTGGAAATTTATGAAAATCAATCTGGATTACAGTTGTTTTTCAAGATTTTGAATGATGTTAATCCATTTCCACAATAAAAACAAAAACAAAATGAAACACTCCTGCTTATATATATATATATAGCCAGATTCCAACTATCCAGGCAAATTTGACGTTGGCAACGCCATCTTTTCGTGGTAAATTTTCAGTTGGTCTGCTCTTTCTGCTTTGAGTAAAATGGCATTGGTCGGTTCTTTCTTTCTTTTTATTGAGAAATCTTTGCCTTGGTTTTTAAAGTATGAAAAGTGGGTATTCGATCAAAAATATATATATATATAAACCAGCAAAAGTACATGAGAGCCTACTCTCACGGGAGGGCACACTGCCCTCAAACGAGTCGAGAAATAATTTAATTTTAAGGTTGTACTGCATAAAGTCTAAGAACCATGGATGAATGAGCTTTGTGTCATTGGCTGTGTAAAAGAAGATGCAGAACATGTTAAAATTGTTTTAATTATTATTGTATGGAGAGTTCTTTAAAATCAGATTCATTTAATTGAGTCAGGTTGAGTTAAGTTTTATTTTTGGTAAAGTTGAATTTAGAATATGTGCGCATATTAAATTATTTTAGGCAAATAGCTAATCGAAAAATTTTAAATACTTTTCAACTAATTCTTTGGAATCATCAGATTTTTATCAAATCAATTGAAGAACAATAACGTTATGGTATGTGTTAAATTTTATACCTTTCCTCTTCTGCCTTTCCAACCGAACACGTGAGCTTTGGGTGTCAAAACCGATTTGATCCGAGTAAATCACCAAGTAAGCAGTGTGAAGATTGATTTGTGAGATTTGTGTGAGGATATGAAAGTCATAACCAATCCGTTTTACTGGAGATTTGTTGTTGTTGATTGTTGTGTGTAGTTGATGAAGAAAGGAAAAAACTCAACGAATCTCCAACTACTAAGTTTTCTTTTTCATGTTCTTTTCTTCCGGCCATAACGAGGTCTAGACTATGGCCAAATGTTTTGTTGGATTCTCTGTTTCCAATAAGGGAGCTTGCAATTTCAACATGAGGTCCATGGTTTGTTCAAAAGAATTTACCTGTTTAATAGTAAATACATCCACGTGAGCATGGAAGATTGTTTCTAAGATCTAGATTTGATCATGTCCTCCAAAAGAAACGATTTCTGCTTGGATTTTTGGTGTTTGGGCCACCATCTCATTAAAACAAGAAGTGTTATTTAGCATTACATTAGTATCATTATTTGTAAAGGATTTGAGAAAACTATATTTTCCAAATAGTTGTGCAAAAGTAGTGACAATGCAGAGATATGCAAGTGGTGTTTTGTTTTCTAGTGTAAAAGTGGAGTTAGTAAAAAATGTTAAATTTTGTGTTAAATGCATATGTGGCTTTCCATGGTGTTTAGTGCAAACCACCAAAAAATAATTTGACGTGGATCAAGATATCGTGATGCAAAACACCAAAACCCATTTTACAAAAATTAAAAAACTATCATAAAAATATCAAAAGTATTATTATAATAACAAATTGTATATGGTGCAAAGCACCATAAAATAAAAAATGGTGCAAAAAAAATAACCTCCTTTATTTAGAAATGTTATATATATTGCTAGGTTTAAAGATATCTTAAGAAGTTGTATTTGATAATTTAGAAGCTACTGTCCCTAGTTTGGATAGTGGAAAGAGTTTGATTTTAGTACCAAAGAGAAATTTTTGACCATTTTCTTATGCTTAAATCCAATGACCATAATTACATTTAATTTATATCAAATGTACAAACACAATTGAAGTATCCCCTAGTTGCATCTAAAAATTTTAATGCATTTGGGTACAATAAGACTATGGTAGTTTTTTGTGCTTGCCTGCTTGGAACAATGATCGTTACATTATGGCAAGTATTAGTTACAAGTAATGGAACAATGTCTCCATTGAACCATTCATATGATTCCAAGTTGATAGGCATAATAAATTTACATACATAATAGATGAATCATTTCAATCTTTGAAAATTAAAATAAATAAATCAAAAAATTTTGTTCGAGTGAAAACTTCAAGATGACATGATATTTCAAAAATCTTTGTTTTTCTAATCTATCATATATTTTTCTAGTTATGAAAACAAAGATGTAATAACAATATCTACATATGATAAAATTTTAAGTATACTATACAACAACCAAAACAATCTAAGCATATAAGAACAAAACAATCTAAGCAATAAGAATAGATCATTGAAGAAAATAAAAAGAGATGATAACAAGCGTAATTATAACTAACCAACCTACACAATCTTTATGTAAATTTTATGTTATTCTTACTATTAAGTTGTATACATATGTTACCAATTTGATTATCAAAAAATTTCTTTTCATTTATTAATATAATGAAATGCTTAGTTGTCTTGAAATATGTTTATTATGAAATATGAAAAAAAAAATAAACTGATAAAAGTCATAAAAAGAAATATGTTTATTATGAAATATGAAATATGTTTATTATGAAATATGAAAAAAAAAGATAAACTGATAAAAGTCATAAAAAGAAAATTATAAAAATAAGTTTGTGAATAAAACTACATAAATGAAATAAACGAAGAATCATAAAAAGAAATATGTTTATTATGAAATATGAAATATGTTTATTATGAAATATGAAAAAACAAAGATAAACTGATAAAAGTTATAAAAAGAAAATTATAAAAATAAGTTTGTGAATAAAACTACATAAATGAAATAAACGAAGAAAACACAAACAATAACTTTGATTGAACTGAAATAAAAGTCATAAAAAGAAAATTATAAAAATAAGTTTGTGAATAAAACTACATAAATGAAATAAACGAAGAAAACACAAACAATAACTTCAATTGAACTGAAATAAACCATAAAAAGTGTATGCATTTAATGGTATTTCATAACTAAAGTATCCTATTGATTTAAAAAATAACTGAAGTGAACTAACCAAGGATATGGTAAGATTGAAACATGATTCATATTTCAGTTTCATCTATATTTATTTTTCAAAAAATTTAATGACTTATCCATTTTTTAATGATAATGTAGTAAAGGTTTTATCATCAAGTAAGCATTTTATGTGATTTCTTTATTTTAAAAATATAAAATTGTGATACAAAAATCCACAAAGAATCAATTTCATCAAGCAAATACCTATCACCAAGTGTGGAAGACCAGACCATTTTATGTGATTACCTTATTTTAAAATTATAAAAGTGTGATACAAAAATTCACAAAGAACCATTCTCATCAAACAAATACCTATCACCAAGTGTGGAAGACTAGACCAGGAGTCGATACCCATCACCAAGCTTGGAAGACCAAACCAGGAGTCGATACCCATCACCAAGCTTGGAAGACCAGACCAGGAGTCGATACCCGTCACCAAACTGGAAGACCAAACCAAGAGTCGATACCCATCACCAAGCACAAAAGCACAAATCCAAATTAACAATGGATATTACAGCGTATACCAAAATTAACATATAATGGGTCTGAAGGATTTGTTATCAAAATCCCCTTCACTTTTATATTCTGATCCCTCGCCTGCATATAGGTTGCTTCAAGGGCAAGTACCATTATCGGGAAATCGGTATCATTGCTGCTATGCACAGGTATGAGCTCCACTCGTGTTCACCATTTTAGATCTCTGTCGAAACTGCAGTAACAAAAATATTCGTTCAATCATGCTTTTGAAATTCTAGAAAACAGTGATTAGTGAAGAGACAACTCAAATTTTTTTGCCATTTTTACAGTGTGATGGGTCATTGAAGAGAAATATTTTGTGTTGACATATATTGATTATTCTATACCACCCTGGAACTACTAAGATCATATTTCATTAACACAGTTTATACAACCCTGGAACTTTGTGCTTAAGCAAAACCCGTTAGTGCTATTCTACACACAACTGCCTTTGCAATGACGCAAGTACCTCAATCGAATTTTATATGCAAAATTTATGCCACCAAGGACTTGACCTTCCTCCTTTAACCATCATGATTCGAGATGATGCCATGCCAACCACCGTTGTTTATGAAAAATGGGCTAGCCACAGTATCATGATGAAGGAATATTTTAAAACAATCCATATTGTAATTCTAGTTAAGAGTTGAATGATTCAACCCTAACCACTAGTAGACTGTTAGGTTGAGTTATAACTCGGTCACTAGGAGGAAAAGGGGTTTCATTTTCTTTAAGTAAATTTTGTTCAACAGATTAGGAGAGTGGCCAAGAATGGATGGGGAGAAATAAAATACATAGGGATTGTGTATTATAGTAGCCGAAATTCCACAAACCTTACTTATTTGTACTTGCATCCATTTTCCATTCAAAGAAAGAGAATAAAGTGGTCTCACCTTCCAATTGGGATTCCTCCTGAAAGGTTTTCCAAAGTTATATCTTGTGTTACTTTATGGGTTCTGAGTTTTATTTTGTTTGTCTCTATTTTCTAAAAAAATATAATTTGAATGCTTGCACAATAAATAGTAATTTAAATATCTAGAAATCTAAAGAGAAATAAACCATCATAACATAGATTTTGGATTTTCTAATATATCTTAATATTATGAAGAATTTTGTATTTCAATATATCCATGGAACTTTATGGACCATATTAGTATCATAGTAGGTTTCTTTCGGTATATTTTTAGGATTTGCAGGGGATCTAGATTGGTTAAGATGAAAGTCACAAAAGCCTAGTCATGGTTGATGAATCTATCAATAACCATTAAGATCCCATAGAGGAGAGTTTTGCATGGTTGGAAGCACAAGTCCCAGATATAAACCATAATGTGGGTTTCCTCATGGTGAACCTAGATAATAAGGTTAGGATATTCAAAGAATATGGAAGTTCTAATGCAGAGTTCAGATCAAAGGGGAAATCGATAGATTGAGAAGAAATAGAAAGGGAACCTAAGAAATAACCTGAAGAGGAACAACCTAGTTTGAGTTATGTGAACCAATCACAACCCCTATTCAAAATGGAATTGAAGGTTAACATCAAAACATATAAAGGTGATTGTCACAATGAACTTCAATTACTAGTTGCAGCAATTAGAAGTTTATTTTAGTGTTCAATATATAGAGGAATAGAATATTTTATTTGTGCATCTGAAATTAAAGGGTGTTAGGTCCCTGTATTTCTAGTATAGTCCCTTATTGTTGTTAGTGTAACTCCCTTATTGTTATTATTGTACCCCTTTAACCCCCATATTGTTATTATTGTGCCCTTAAATTATTATTGTCAGGTCGGCTAAGACTACATTGTGGCCCCACTAGGATTACATTGTGGCCCCATGGACTCCTATATATAGAAAGGAGGTTTTGTAATTTTTATCATCCAAGAATTGTTCATTCATGTAATGTATTGGAGGTTTCCCCCTTGAAGTGGCTTATTTTTAAGATGTTGATATCTCTTTTCTTCTATTTTTGGAGCTGGTTTCACAACATTTGGTATCAAAGATTTGGATTCTAGGGTTTCGTTGCTCCAAACAGGTGATCGTGGAATTTTTGCTATCATGTTTTTCCTACGAAGATTCAGAAGCTAAAAGTCTTATAGTGTGAACCCAAAATCCAGAGGAATATCGTCGCAAAATTTCAGAGCTTGGTTCGCAATATTTTCGGAGATATGATCTGTGGAAGTTAGGGATTTTTGCAGGCTCTTGAATTTCACTTAAAAAGGTCATCGCGGAATTTTCGCTATAAGTTTTTTTCTACGAAGGTTCAGAAGCTGAAAATTTTAGAGCATGAAGCTGAAATCCTGAGGAACATTGTCGCAAAATTTTAGATCTTGGTTTGCAATATTTCCAGAGATATGATTTGTGGAAATTAGGTGTTTTTCAGGCTCCCGAATTTCATCTCAAAGAGGTGATCGTGGGAAAATCTTCATAACTCTCTCTCTGAGCATCGGATTGGAATTCTGTAAAAGATACTGGAAGTACACAAAATGTAGTTTTATGTCTATAAATTTCAGAACCAAAGGAGAAAACGGTGACACGTGGAAAGTCGTACAAGTTCTCTCTACTGAACCAGTCCATAATTAGGTCATTGTGGGATATTGGACATAACTTTGCCTTGAAGAATCCAAATCAAGTCAGACATGTGGCATTTGAAAGAAGATTCAGAACTACTACAGGGCCAAATTTCAGATATTGAGGATCTGAATGTATAGAGATAAGTTAATTTCAAAATCGAGCTCCTCAAAAGCAAGTAAAAGGTGTGTATTTTTTTCTCGAATTGCATAGGTCTTGTTTGAAGGATCAAGTTAAATTGATTCCAAGGGCATATTGTAGAATAGATATCAGTATTGGATTCTCAAATGGCCCCTAAAAATAATTCAACACCCATTAAGCCTTTAGAAGGCTCTACTATGACTCATGAAGATGAATAATGGCAACATGACATATCAAAATTACAAGAGCAAGTGCAACAAATTTCGCTCTCCCAAAGAGCAACAAAAAATGACATGGAAGTTTTGAAGAAAGGCATGGAATCTAAGATGGATGGTTTGAAGAATGGCATGGAAGCTAAGATGGATGGCATGGAAGCTGGCATGGAATCTAAGATGGATGACATGGAAGCTAAGATGGAAAAAATGAAGAAAGATCTAAAAGCATACATGGAAGGTTTGACAAATTTGATACAAGAAATGTTTCCTAATGTTGAAAAGATAGTAAAGGAAACTCATGATGAGAACAAAATAAATGTTAATCATGATTGCATAAACTCTAATGTTGAAGGGAAGAACCACCATATTCCAAAAATGGATATGAGGAATTTTGATGGAAAGGATCCTGTAACATGGATACTACAGATGGAGCAAAATTATGATCTCAATAATGTGCAAAACACATAAAAGGTACGGATTGCAACTTTAAATTTAGAACAAAATACATTTGTATGGTATCGATGGCTTTGCTCCCGTAAAAAAATTGTCACTTGGTCAATTTTTACAAAGGAAATGATAGCACATAATGAGGATACAAAGAGAAACACTTTCTTTAGCCAATTGATAAATCTCAAACAAAAGTGTCCAGTGGGGGAGCACATTGAGGACTTCCAAAAATTGAATATAAGGGTAACTAATATTCAAGAGGAACACAAGATTCACTAGAAAATTTGGCCCAATTTCCGACGGCCACTTCGTCACTATTCTGACACATAGTCGTCGCAAGAGCGACAGTTAGAGGTCAGACAAAACCTGGCTAGCCATTACGTCGCAATTCCGATGCTTTGCTAAAGTGTCGCAATACCGATACCTTTTCCGATGTTTCCAGACAACCATCGCTCTTCCGACGTTTTCCAAAGTGTCGCAATATTGACGCTTTCAAAGTGTCGCAATACCGACGCCTATGGAAAACGTCGGAATACCGACACTTCCAAAGCATCGCAATTGCGACGCTTACAAAGTGTCGCAATACCGACGCTCACAAAGCGTCGCAATACCGACGCCTCCAAAGCGTCGCAACAATCTATGGTTAACCACGCTTTCAAAAGCGTCACAAGACCGACGGAAATGGAAAAAGTTCAAGGTGTCAGAAGATTGATGCAATAGCGACGCCTCCAAAGCGTCGCAACAATATATGGCTAACCACACTTTCAAAGGCATCGTAAGACTAACAGAAATGGAAAAAGTTCAAGGTGTTGGAAGACCGACACTTATAGGGTGTTAGAAGAGCGACAGCGGGTTCAATTTTTATTTTTTTTAAATGAAAATATTCTGAATTCCCATTAGCAGATGTTTCTGGGAGGGCTTGTCTCACATCATCAATAATTTTATTCCGATGCAAATCTTGAACAGGGCTCAGATCTACATTCGCAAACTACATCATTCGAGCGACGGTAGGTTAAATTTTTATAATAAAAAAATGAAATAGCCCATGGTCATTGCAGTATGGGTTATTCGATAAACGACAACAGGAATTCAAAACTGTAATAAAAGACTCTAATGAATTTGAAACTGTAATGAAAATGTAATTGAAAGTTCCCTCGGATAATGAAAGAAACTATAATGAAACGACAACAGGAATTGGAAACTGTAATGAAAGTTCCCTTGTATAATGAAAGACAAGGTTGTTAACAAGAATATGGTGGAACTAAGGAATCGCAGAGGAATAGTTCGCACACAAGGTGAGGTAAGATGAAGGTCTCAGGTGCCGCAGCAGCAAGATGAGCGAGGACTCCTGGGAGATTGAAGTCAAACCAGGAGAACAAGAGCAGCAACGCCAATACAGGGTGCCACCGCCCTTCTACACAATCATTGGCTCTCTGTTTGCTGAATGTTAATGCAATCTTTGGCAGATCCACATCCATGCTTAAAAATCATCAGCCTGTGAAGAAAAACCCAGCTGCAAATGCACCCAACAGAGATTTATCCCCATCATCCCCTGTAGCTTCAATTGGCAATGACAATGGTAATGGTAACTCTACAGTGGTGTGGAAGGATAATGTGGTTTTTTAGCGGGAGGGAGAATGCAATGTTAGTACCACTAATTCTGCTGGTACCAACAACAACGATAATGGATATAGCCTCTCTGAATCTCTGGCTGATGTTTCATCAAATGGAACCAGGAAAGGCAAGGAAGAGCCCATTCATCCCTTGATAATGAATGATCTTATTCCATCCACGAAAATCAAGGAGGAGCCCATTCATCCCTTGGCAAAAAATGATCTTATTCCATTTCTGGAGAGCACCCCAGCGGCCTATACTTCCAAGGACAATCGCAGTCTGGGTGTCGAATCCATAGCCAGTACAATGCAGATTCCAACAGTTGACAAAGGACTGGGAGGAGATTGTGAAGAGTCCAGAACCCATCTTGAAGATAACATTGAATAAATAGAGAAGGAAATTATGCGCCTAATAGATAAACTTCAAGCGTTGCGGCTTCAACAGGAAACTAAAGAAAGAAATTAGGAAACCTAGCAATGAACTTATGGTCCTTTACAAGTAGAAAAGTGGGTTGCAGTGGGGGCTACTCTGAAGAATACTGTTGGCTTAAATAGCAGTGCGGTAGATGAATCTCAAGTGTCTAAAGGAAAGGAGCCCAAGAATGTCGAGAAACAGAGAAGGGGAAGATCAGTTTCAGCTAAATTTCTTCAGTGGGATTCCCGCATACAGTCAAAAACAGAGAAGAATGCTTTTGAAACTAGAAAGAGCGGATGTAGCTGGACGAGTCCTACCTAGAGAAGAGGTGCTAGTTTAGGCCCAGCTAAGCATCTAAGACTTTCAAATATTGCTCGAAAGGGAATATACAATGAGCATGGATTGAAAAATATTAGGAATGGGTCAGGCAGAAAATGGTATACAAGGGCAAGTGAGATCAGAAGAAATGCATTTGGGGCAATGGACTCTTCAGAAAAGTATGATAGGTTGCATAGTAGGGTGCGCAGCATGAGTTTGAGCCCTGTGCCTTAGCGTTCCATTGATAGGAGGAGGACTTGCAATTTGAGCCTTGCAGGAATAAGCAATATGAGAACCAAGAATACAGCGACAACCACGCCTAAGGATTCTGCAAAGAACACTCAAGGAATGCAAGGTAAGAAGCTTTTTCAAGATTCAGATACCAGTAAATCTGTAAGTACTTACTACTTAAGCAGCAAAGCACAGTCTAGTCAAAATGCTGAAAAGCCCCTCTCCCCTTCCTTGAGAAGGGGAAGGTTTGTACCAAGCCGTTATGGTAAATCTCCCACGCCCTGTAACGATAAGTGTGCCCAGACTCCAAAATCTAGCCTGAGCTCTTTGAGGAATGTGCATGGGAAGAGAATCTTCCAAGCAGATGAGTTTGAATCTGTAAAAGGTAGAGCGGATAATACAGAATGTAAGAGAAGATCTGTTGTGGCTGGTGGCCCTACTGGAAATAACTACTTGTTTACAAATACACACCCTGATAGATCTGTTGCTACCCCAAGATCTAGAACTCCTAAAAGTTCTGAAGCAGCAGTATTAGAAGCTAAGAAGACACATGGTGTGTTGTCCAAAGATTGTAAAACAATAGCCACAGCTGCTAGACATGGGTATAGAGAAACGAGGAATCAAGACAAGGATTTTTCAAATAGAAATCCTTTCACTGACTCATCTGATTTATGCCAAGTTAAATCCTTGGAAAAACACATATCAGGTGTGAATGAGGAAGTTCATGCTCAAGATGGTACCGAAAACTATTTCTTTTGCATTGAGACTAAAGCTCCCAATACTCTGGAACGGCATAAAATGAATTTGCCAAAGATTAAAAATGTGAGGTTTGCCATAGAAAGCCCCAGAGATTCTGGCTGCATCAAAAGAGAAATAGATCAAATTGGAAAGAAATCATTCTTTTCACAGGATGGGATTATGAGTACACCTTACATAGATAAGGGGGATGCTGGTAAGCCTTTAAGAAGAGAAATTGTGCATGAGATTAGTCATGCATTGTCTTATGAGGAGCATGAGGAAGACAAGTAATTATGGAAAATAGTAAAGACTCTGCTACGAGATAGAAGCCTTTGCTTATATGTCATCTATGACCTTAATGTTATGGAGTTTGTCAAATGTCTTTGGGACTGCAATATGCAGATTTTTCTACAGCAGACAGGTATTAGAGAGAATTAAACTACATTTATTCAAACAAAACTGTTAGTGATAATTCATTTCTTAGTCTTAGTAGCTGTCTCTTGTTTCATCAAGTGAGATCCCCATTCTTTATTGTAATTGTTGTAGCAACATTGACATATTTAAGAATTACTGAATGTTCTCTTTTTTGATGAGAAATCTTGTGCAATATAAATAATGTAGTCATTTGTTGACTTGTTTAATTTTGTAGCTATATAACACATGGATGAGTCTAATCACAGAGAGAATACTTATTGATTTGAAAAAACAAGAACTAACACTAACTAAGCTCCATTCAACTGTCATGAATACTATATTCATTTAAAATAAATATGGGCGCGTTCCATTATTACTGGATATTTTGTTTTTTATGTTTCTACATATATGCTATAGTGACAAGGTTCATCTACTTGCAAAAGCCTCTACCAGAAAGCTGTAATCGATAAAGCCTGATATGGATGTTGATGTGGTTCCCAGACTTCAAAATGTCTTATCAGCAACGGCAATGAAAATGTAGATGCAATACAAGACAAATTACAGAGCTTATTACTATCCTCCCAACATTTGTCTTGTAAATTCTCGAAAATGGTACTAAGAGGTATTTCGCCATCATGGAACCTATAGCAATACTCTTTCAAACCATCGACAATATTTCTGGATATTTTCATCTTCCTGGTAGCATCATTGTGAAACTCTTCAAATATATACTTCTGTAGGTAAAAGAAATATGCAATGACATTGCACTGATGAAACCTGTCCAATTAAACGACATCTCATCCAATAATGCCATTGACACAAAAGGAACAATTGGGGCAAGAGAAAACCAACGAGAGAAAGGGATATGTTATCAAGGTGGAGCTATCAAGGTTACCAATATATAATTTGAGATTGAAGCTAGTAGAAAACTCACTGAAAGGTACTAGTGGCTACTTCTGTCAAGAATGTATATTAAGGAAAGAACATAGTGTGACAACACATAATGATCTTAAATTTATTAGGTATCAATACAGAAACCAACCTTGAAATAGTTTCCAACAGGGGAAAAATATATAAGAAAAGTAACCTTTGGAGCTGGAGCAAGTCCTAAAACGGATCCACTACCAAGAAGTAGTGGGCATATATAAAGAGAGCCTTTGCCAAAGGGTGGTATCTACAACCAAATAACATGCATAAATAATCCAAATCCACTCTGTTAGAAATGCAAAATTTGGGGTATGGAAAAGAAAAAGCCTTTAAAGTCGTTCAAACAGAAGCATAATCTTACCCAGCGCTTGTTTGCCAACACTGTTTGTTTTACAGCCTCCACAAATTGTTCTACTGATGGAGCTGGAAAACACATGCGCTCTGCACCCATTGTGAGTCGCAATGCATTCTGTTCTGGACGAAAGAGCACGATCCGTCCATCAGCTCTCCTATAGCCTTTTAAGCCTTCAAATAAACCCTAAAATACCAACATAAATACACTATTAAACAGCTTCAAAATACGGATAAACATAAAAGATGTGTATTTGTAAACTCCATGTAACATTTTCTCTAAAAAACCTTCAGATTGCTAATTATTTTCCATTAAATGCAAAGCATGATAGTAGCATGAGGCTTCAAACAGCAGCATGACTATAGGAGAACAAGCAATCGATACAACTAATGTTGAATCCTTGTCCCATATCATAAACCATGGTGACATACCAAAACACAATGCAGTGGGGATCTAAAACATCATCAATACAGTTTGTCACAGGTAACTTACAATTCAAGGGTTGTACAAAAGTTTAGAGCAATACATGCAGAGAAATAAATTCCAATCCAAAGAACACATGCAAGGGTAGGTTTACAATTTTACAAGCAAAACATGCCTGGAGAGCCACAATAACCAATCAGTAAGTTCAAAAATTACACATATTTCAGATACTCTACACCTGTGCATGCTAGCATGTACATTATTCAAGAGACATGTTAGAAAATAGAAAAATTATATAAAAATGGATATGGGAAACTGGATATATAACAGCTATTTAGACTAAATAGGCCCAAATGTTAGTATTAGCTTTTAAGTACTCACCCAACCAACAGAAGTTGCTTATAAGTCTCTTTATTATTAATCTAATCTGAATTGGTAAGTATCTCAACAAACATTATTAGTCAATAACCTTCCAAATGAAGTAAGGACATTATTGAAAGCCCAATGATAGTACGTAGATTAAGATAATAATCCCAGTGGGTAAGCTCAAGTGCTTAAGTGCTACAGGCTTAATACAGGAGGGCTCAGGGTCGTTTACCCAGGTTGGCTACCTCTTTTTCCTTTAACAATCCTATCAGATATTGGTTCGATGCAACCTAGCATTTTGCAAACTCGAACTAATTTTCATCACCCTAATAATAGTAAGCCAATAAGATCCACTAATCTATCCTCTCTTATGGAGCATAAGTATATGGTTCCAGCAACCGAGAACCAAATACAGGATCTTTGGTAGCAACGGATATTTGTCAGTTACACACATTTCATCCCATAGCAAAAGCTCATAAGATTAATGTCATATTCACAGCTAATATTTTTGCAGTCCTTGAGCAAGCATTTGATGAATTAGTGACTAGGATTGGTAGCGACAATTGGACCATGGTTGGAAGGAATTACTACCTTTATGTCAAATGCAATATATTAAAATAGAAATTCCAATTCAACCCAAGCCTAGCATTTTTACAGTCTTGATGGGTGACACTGCCTCTGTTACACAGCTGATACTGTATGTAATTGCTGTTACAGGCCTTATAAGTGCTACAGTAAGAAAAAAAAAGATTCCTATTTGTGCAACCCTTTGACATCTCATGTCTCTTTAAAGGCTACAAAGAGAAAACCAGGCATTCAAATGCAATCTGCATACAAGGAAGATTTCTTCAACATGGAGGCCGCTCCTCAGAAAAGGAGAGCAATCCAGAAATCTAGGAACCAAGAGGCAGTGGGAGAGTCATCACGTCCTCTGCTAGAAAAGGTAGATACCTTTCCTTTCCCCAGAAAACATGTGGGTGAGGAATGTGTATGCATGTCTTCATTTGAAGACAGATTAAATCATTCAATTGAGGAAGCTGAGAGTTGTCATTGTTCTGTTGCTAGTAGTAGTAATAGCTATATGTCAAATGATATTTTATGTTCAAATAAAAAGCATTCATCATGACCTATAGTCTATTGCTCTTTCGATGATGCTATGTCTTCATGTGAATGTCCAAACCGGAGGCAAGATAAATCTTTGACTAAAGAGAAAGGAGCAGCAAAAGTACATAAATTAGAACTTCGTGCATATCACTCTGCAATGAGAGCTTTGTATGCATCTGGACATATAACTTGGGAGAAAGAAACCTTCGCTGCTCCTACCATTGTGAATTCTGCTGAAAAATATTGTTGTGCTTGGGGGCATTGACTACAGAGGGTGGGAGTTGAGTGTTTTTCACTGGTGTAGTTTTATGTGACCATTCATCTCCTCTTTGATGGTTCCTTTTTCTCTTTGTATATGTATATTTTTTTATAGCTACCTTTTTCTGGTGGCAAGTAGTTTCCTTAGTGCAGACTTCATCTTTTTTCTTTAAGCTAGAAAAATTATACTTTTAATAGTGCACAGTATGAATTACAAGCAGTTCAAACTGTTATCTGCTTCCATGGGAAACAGATTAGCAGTGAATTCAAAATATATCAGAGTTTTCTCAGGTATATCTTCACTCACATGGGCATTAAACACAACATTTACAAACCCAAAACATTTGACTTTTGATTGGGAAGATGTCATACATTTGATTTGCTTCTGTCAAATGTAGGTGTAAGGGTGATTTTAGGTGATACAACTAAAATCATTCCACCCCTTGATTCTCTGGCAATTTTGACCAAAATCAAGTAAAGGTAACCCAGAAATTATGGCATGAGTCAAGTAACAGTTTTGCTATGCTTTTTTGTGAGATAGTCAAGCCGATAACCACATCCCACGGGATTTATTTTTCCTATAGTGTTTTTTTTTTTCTAAATTTCAAGTGATGTAGTCTCAGGTGTTAGAGTTTCCGGTTTTAGGCATATTTTTTTACACTGGAATTTGGAGCTTCATGCTGGAAAGTTTCAAAATTAAAAATCGTTGTTCTTTTGGAAGTTGTCAAATGGGGAATTTAGTTTCTTTAGAATCTAGATAGAGCTTTCTCAGAAGGGCTTTCTCAGTCCTTGAGCAAGCATTTGATGAATTAGTGACCAGGACTGGTAGTCACAATTGGATCCCTTATCCTTATCCCTTATCTTTACTGACCTATTGAAGAAAAGGTATACAGATCTATCATTCCGCCAATAAACAAACTTGAGAAGTGTACAAATCTATCATTGGAAAATAGTGAAGAAAATGTATGCAGATCCCTTATCCTTATCCCTTATCTAATGTGTATGTAGTTGCTGGACAACAGCATATAGAGCACCTGCTGGTAGGTTATAAGGGAAGACTTTGGGTTAGTTTTAGACACCAAAAGGGTGCACTTCATGGGATAGCCTTATCCTTTTTCTAAGTGAAATGGATGAAGCAGCAAATGAATATCAAATCAGAGGTGTTCGTGGTAAATAAAGCATGCATGACTGGTGAAGGAGATAAGACACATTTATCCACGTAGATTGTTTCATAAGTTGCCTTGTTATCCCTACATGGACTCTGTTTTGTGGGAAAAAAATTCAGCACTGGAAGATACCCGAAAGAACCCTAGATTTTTTGTAATATACTCTAGATCTAAAATTCATTGAAAATATTTGTAGATCTATGAAATATTTGTTGTAAATTCTAGAGATGTTTGTAGATATTAAACAAAATGAGTTTTCAATTTTGGATTTAAAAGGGCTCTTCAATGTAAAATTGCCCAGATAACCATATAAATTTGGAGTTTTCTTTGAGCCATACAAGTGCGCATATAGTTTCTTTCAACCATTATGGATCTAGTTTTGAATCTTTGCTCTTTGTTGGTAGTGATCGAGCCATCTAATCGACTAGTTGCTGATTCTATTTTAAAATTGCCCAAATCTTTGTAGATCTGGCAATTCTCGAGTTATAAAATTGCAATTTTTTTGGATCTGCACCTGTAATACGAATTATAAAGTTGTAGATTTTTTTGGATCTACATTTGTAGTACATTTCACAGTGTGAAACAGTTGATCTATCCCATGTTCAATTGGATGAACTCATATCAATGTGTTTCTTATTTTACTCAGTACCTCAGCCTCAAATTTCTTGATACTCCAAACTTGTGCACTTGCATGAGTTTGTTGAACTAAAATCCATAGCTTAAACTTCATGAAACTTGTGGAGTCAAATTCATGCAAGCGCAAACACATCTTACACATCCTCTTTGAAACTCATCCGAAAGAACACTGGAAGACATCTAGAGAGAACCCTATAGCCTAACACAATCCAATGGAGTTGACCAAAAAAACCCCAAATAGGGTCAACCCTACTATAGGAGGAAGGGCCTGTAGTAAGAACTTACCATTTTGCAAGAGCTGAGGGTGAATGCAGTTCTGCAAGAGCTGAGGGCGAATGCTGAGGGCGAATGTGCATGTATTTTTTAATAAAATCATTTTTATGTCCTCACCCGCTGCTTGGTGATAGTAGATGAATGGACAGTCCCTAGTAGTTGTAGAGATAATCTAACCCGACTTAAGAGCTCCCTCATCATATCATGGGTACCACGAGCTCCATTGACGAATTGCTTTTCCCAATGTTTATAGGAAGAGGAAATTGAGGTTACAGTCAAGACGCGATCAATTCTTTCGAGCTGTTTATAAGGCACGCATCCATGATGCTACTAAGGTGTCCATTACCTTGACTATTTATTACACAAACCATACCCTTTTCTATGGTGACTCTCTTTCCACCGAGCAGGGACAATCATCAGGTACGTTGCAAAACACAACCCATGTCATTGAAGATATCCTTCCGACTCCTTTAGTCCCGGACAATGAAGAGACCTTGTGTTTGATTTCTACCTCAGACCTGTGCTTATTTCACCCCCTAGCTTAGCGAGACCAGGACCTTAGCTTTCGATGCTGATTCCTCGACTTGTCTTCATAGCAAGCAATTTCATTCCTCAGTTACATTTGATTTTTTCATTTCAAATGAGAGCGCATTCAAATCATTTTTATTTGGAGGAAGTCGTTGCAATAGCGACGCTTTGGGGCATAGTGTCGCAATTGCGACGTTTGGAGGAATCCATCGCAATACCGACACTATGCCCCAAAGCATCGCTATTGCAATGGATTCCTCCAAACGTTGTAATTGCAACACTTAGACTAAGTGTCGCAATTGCGATGTTTGGAGGAATCCATCGCAATAGCGACGCTTTGGGGCATAGTGTTGGTATTGCGATGGATTCCTCCAAACGTCGCAATTGAGACACCTTTTCTAAGTGTCAGTATTGCGACACTTGTCTCTAAACATCGATATAGCGATGGTTTCGGGCGAGATTTTAAAAAGTTGAAAAAATTTGGGGAAATTTCCGACATTTGGTCAAAAGTGTCGACACCAAGTGTCAGAATTTCCACCAAATGTACTAGTGATTGATCTCTTCATAGGTACTTTAACAGATAACATCCAACATGAAATTTTCGTTTTGGAACTTGATTCATTAGAGAAGGCATTCGGTTTGGAAATAAAAATTGAATGTAAAATTATGGCGACAAGGAAGCCTACCACTCACTTCTATAAAGATGGAAGTGTTGCTGCTCCTAGATTTCCACAACCTACAAGGTTGACACCACAACAATTGGAAGAAAAAAGAGAAAAAGGGATTTGCTACAATTGTGATATCAAATACACTAAAGGTCATAAGTGTGCTAAGAAGAAATTATTTTACATAGATTGTGAAGAGGAAGAATAAAATGAACAAGAATATTCAAAAGAAGAGGATATACACCAAGAACCAGCCCTAGAAGAGGAAGAAATGAGTCTTACCATATCATGTAATGCATTGGCAGGAATTACCACTCCTCAAAATCTCGAGATAGAAGGACATATCAAGAAGAAAAATTTAATAGTGTTGATTGATTCAAGTAGCACCCATAATTTTATTCATTGTAAGGTAGCCAAGGAATTGAATTGTTTCCTATACCCAACACCAGAATGTCAAGTGATGGTTGCAAATGGAGGAACTATAAATTTCTCTGGAAAATGACATAATATCAAGATAAGCATGGGGGAATATGTATTGAATAGTCCAATGCTTTCTATTCCTATGGGAGGTGCTGATGTTGTACTAGGAGTATAATGGTTACAATCTTTGGGGATGGTAACTTTTAATTTTCAAGAACTTTTCTTGAATTTTTTTTTAGAAGGAAAGGAAGTTGAATTAAGGGGTATTACAGAGAAGCCAGGAAAGATAATAAGCTCTAATGTCATGACAAAGCTTCTAAGGAAAGAGCAATGAGGCGTAATTGCACAATTATGCTCACTAGAAGTTCCAACATCAAAATCATCTATTTCTGCAGATCTCCAAAAAGTCCTGGACAATCATTCCAAGGTGTTTGAAACTCCCAAAGGACTCCCACCTATTCGTGATCATGATCATGCTATTCATTTTATTCCAAGAAGTGTTCCTCCAAACATCAGGCCTTATAGATATCCTTATGTCCAAAAGAGCGAAATTGAACATATGATTGCAAAAATGTTAGAGGCAGGTATAATTCAACCTAGTCAAAGTTCTTTCTCTGCTCCTGTAGTATTGGTCCACAAGAAGGATGGATCATGGCACATGTGTTTGTATTATAGGGAGCTCAATAAGCCCACCATTAAAGATAAATTTCCCATTCCTGTGATTGATGAATTATTGGATGAATTACAGGAGCAATTTATTTTACCAACTTGGATCTCTGTTCAAGATATCATCAAATTAGAATGAAGACTGAAGATATTCCAAAAAAATCATTTCGAACTCATGAGGGTCATTATGAATTTTTGGTCATGCCTTTTGGCCTTACCAATGCACCTTCTACATTTCAAGGGTTGATGAATTCCATTTTCAAACCCTTCCTTAGAAAATTTGTGCTAGTATTTTTTGGATGATATACTAATCTATGGCAGGTCTTGGAAGGATCATGTTCAACATGTTGACAGGGTGCTCAAAATATTGTAGGAGAAATAATTATATGAAAAATAATCCAAATTTTTCTTTGGAGTACAAGAGGTGGAATATTTGGGTCATATTGTATCTCAAGAGGGTGATAAGGTAGACCCTAACAAAATTAAAGCCATTAAGGAATGGAAAGTACCCACAACCATAAAGCAATTGTGAGGATTTCTCAATTTAACAGGGTATTATCGCAAGTTTGTTAAGAATTATGGGAGAATAGCAGCACCTCTAACAACATTATTGAAGAAAGATGCATTTTCATGGACTCCTGAAGCAACTAAGGCCTTTAAACATCTTAAAGAGGCAATGTGCCTAGCACCGGTCTTAGCTACACCAGACTTCACAAAAACCTTTATTGTGGAATGTGATGCCTCAGGAAATGGAATTGGTGTTGTTTTAATGCAAGAAGGAAGACCTATTGCTTTTGAAAGTCGTCCAATCAAAGGAAAGTATTTACATAAACCTATTTATGAGAAGGAAATGTTAGCAATACTGCATGCACTAAAGAAATGGAGAACTTACCTAATGGGAAGACACTTCAAGGTAAAAACTGATCATGATAGTCTTAAACACTTTTTTGAACAAAGACTATCTTTAGAAGAGTAGCAAAAATGGGTCACAAAGATGTTGGGTTATGACTTTGAAATAATATACAAAAAAGGGAAGCTAAATGTTGTTGCAGATGCACTCTCAAGAAAGAATGAAGAGGTGGAAGCATTGCTTTGTGCCATTTCTATTATCCAACCCGATTGGATAACCGAAGCAAGAGATGAATGGAAGAAGGACAAAGATGTATGGACACTCATTCAAAAGTTGCAGCAAGATCCTAGTACATCTGATACATTTAGTTGGAAAAATGATTCCTTATGGTACAAAGATCGCTTATATCTTTGTAAGAATTCCCAACTAAAACAAAAGATTCTTCTGGAATTGCACACTTCGCCTTTAGGAGGACACTCAGGATTTTTAAAAACTTACCACAGGGTGAAGAAAGAATTTTTTTGGGATGGCCTTAAATCTGATATTCAAAAGTTTGTGGCAGAATTTTTGGTTTGCTAGCAGAATAAAGTGGAAACAATTAAGACCCCGGGACTTCTACAACCTTTATCCATTCCAAGTCAACGTTGGGAGGAGATTTCAATGGATTTTATCACAGGTTTACCTAAGTCCAAAGGAAAGAGTGTCATCATGGCGGTAGTTGATAGACTTACCAAGTATGCACACTTTTGTGCATTATCTCATCCATTTAAAGCAAGTACAGTTGCTACTACATTTATGGACATAATTCAAAAGCTACATGGAAACCCAAGGGTTATTGTGAGCGACAGAGATCCCATTTTTACTGGAAATTTTTGGACAAAGTTATTTTCTTGTTTGGGTACTCAATTAGCTCATAGCTCATCTTATCATCCTCAATCTGATGGTCAAACTGAGATAGTAAATAAATGTTTGGAAGGATATCTTCATTATTTTGTATCTAATAAACAAGCACAATGGGTCAAGTCGTTAACTCTCACTGAATGGTGGTATAACACTTCCTTCCATACTACAGCAAAAATGACCCCATTTATGGCACTTTATGGATATCATCCACCATCCATCACATCATATTTAAGAGAAAATTCGAAGGTTCAAGCATTGGAATATCACATCGAGCATCAATAAGAAGTTCTCCAACTCTTAAAGGATAACCTGAATTTGACACAAAATCGAATGAAACAACAGGTAGATCAACATCGCAGCGACAGAATTTTTGACGTAGGAGACTAGGTATTTTTACGGCTCCAGCCATACCAACAAATGTCCCTCAAGCAAGCTAAGAAGGATAATAAATTATCGTCAAAGTACTATGGTCCTTACAAGATGTTGCAAAAGATTGGTACTATGGCATACAAATTGGAGCTTCCTGCTTCTTCACGAGTGCATTCATTTTTCCATGTTTCATGCTTAAAGAAGGTTATAGGTGTAAATATTCCAGTTCAAGAAATATTTCCAGAACTTGATGAGGAAGGAAAAATCATATTAGAACCTGAAGAAGTCACGGAAACAAGAACTCGACAGCTACGAAATTGATCAATTTCCAAGTATCTCATCAAGTGGAAGAACTTACCCACTGAAGATTCTACATGGGAGGATGAGAATTTTATACAGAAGCACCCAGAGCTACTCAAATGTTGAGGACAACACTTTTTTGAAGGAGAGGGGCATGTTAGGTCCCTATATTACTAGTATATTCCCTTATTGTTGTTAGTGTAACCCCCTTATTGTTATTATTGTACCCTTGTAACCCCCATATTGTTATTATCGTGCCCTTAAATTATTATTGTTAGGTCGGCTAGGATTACATTGTGGCCCCACTAGGATTACATTGTGGCCCCATGGACTCCTATATATAGAAAGGAGGTTTTGTAATTTGAATCATCCAAGAATTGTTCATTCATGTAATGTATTGGAGGTTGCCCCCTCGAAGTGGCTTATTTCTAAGGCATTGATATCTCTTTTCTTCTATTTTTGGAGTTGGTTTCACAACAAAGGGTGATGTCCTGACCTAGTTGGAAATTTACATGAATACTCTAAGTTTGGAGGAAGATTCCCTAGTGACTAATTGAGAAAATTTCAAAACTATCATAAGGTCACAGTGTTACCCTATCAAATATATAGAGGACCATTGGATTCGATGCATTACTTTAGGAAGTGCGTGTAAGTATACACCAAAAATTTTGCAAATATGGCCACAATGTTAGGTATATCTCCAAAGAACCTAGGTATACTCCTCAAGTATCTTGGGGGTCTACACAAAAATCTACATAAGAAAGTGATGTTCAAGCCCAAATCAATGGATGAGGTTTGTGTACAAGCATATTTCCTAGAGAGAATAGGTGAAGAGAAAGGGAAATCAAGTGGGTAAAACCAAATAGAGCACCAGGAAGCTTCTAAGGAGATGAAGAAAAGTAAAAAAGGGGTAAAAGGAAAAAAAATATAGCTACCACAACGCACTAGTCCAAAGATCCTAACAACCACTATAAAATTAATGGTCATACAAAGGAGAAGTGTTGGAATTTTCATCCATAGCTCAATCTAAAGAAAAAAAAAATATAGTAAAAAGAAAAATATCATGGCCATAGATTCTAGTATTATGCTAGAAATAATCTCAAAAGTTGGTGAGAAGATTTTACATTAGGGAAATTTTTAGGTAAAGCATGAGCCTTAAAAAATAGAATCTACTAATGAAATTAACTTTAAAAGAACCAATAGGATTCATGATGATGATGTCATCCCTAAGGGAAAATATTTTGGAGGGAAAAGAAGAAAGCTATGTTTTTTAACTGTATTTTTGGTTTATCTCCTTATAGGTTTACTCAAATGTCAAGTGTAGACACCCGTTGTATGAAAAAATATATTTCACATCCAAAAATTACCCACTATGTATAGTTCTAAGTAGATCCACATCAAAAAACCTTGAAATACATGAAAAAAGAATTCAACACACTTTTTTCATGTATTTTTGTTTTTTTTGACATGGTTCTACTTACAAGTATGCAGAGTGGATTCTCGTTAGATGTGAAATTTAATTCCGAATCTGAGGGGTGTTTACAATTGAAATTTGAGTACACCTATAAAGAGATAAGCTAAAAATACAATAAAAATGGTTATTTTCTTTTCTTTGTTTCTTTAAAAATTCATGACTATTATTTTATTATTTTCCTTAAGAGGCCCATTTTAGACCTCAAAATTCTTGTAATGTGTGCATCAGTGTAGAAAAGGGTGAATATGAGTAGCCTTTAGTGGTAGAAAGAGAATGAAAAGACCATAATCTTCCATATAAATATACATATCAAGAAGACAAATATTGATGTTATGTTTGACATAGGATCACAAGAAAATATCATTGCAACAGAGTTGTTCAAAAAATTGAGATTATAAATTTGTGGTAATCTAAGTCCATATCCATTGAGACGGGTAAATAAGGATGCAAAAATAAAGGCAACAAATGGTGAAAAATCATATGTGCAATCATTGTTGATTTTATTGATGAAGAAGAACTACATTTAGATACCCTTGATGTATGTGGAGTAGTGTTTGGAAGTCTCTACATGTACATGCAAGATGTAATCTTTATTCAAAGATCCAAGTAGTACTTCCTGATTAAGGATGGAAAATACCATCGCCAATGCTCTAAAGGGAAAGTTTAGTTTTTTTTGGTAAGTTCTATGGGAGTGGTCTTGATGTAGGGAGGAAGGAATATATGCTACCATTTTGAATCATTTTATGGCTTAGTTATAAACTACCCTACCTATGACAAGGATTTGTATGCCCTAGTGTAGGTTATAAAGAAGTGGAAACATTATCTGATGGGAAATGAGATAGTAATAAACATAAAACATCAGCTACTATAGTACTTGCAAGCCCAAAGCAAGCTACAATAGACCAAAAATTACAAGTGGATTGGGTTTCTACAATAGTTTGTTTAGTGATTAAGTAGAAGAAGGGTAACACAAATAAGTTCGCTGACATGTTTTCAATTTCACCAACATAAAATTTCACGTCTTTGGGAAATATGATGCACGTGGAAACATTCATCCATGATGCATACAATGAGGTATATTTAGAGGTTGAGGAATTCAAGGAGTTGTTTCATCATCTACAGAGTCATGGTCATGTGCATGATGGTGACATAATAGTTCACTATAATATCTAGGATGGAATATTCTACAAGCCAAATAGGTTATGTGTTTTTAAAGGTGAGCGATTGTAGTCGTTGAGAGGTTGACACTCCAAGGTTGCATTGAGCACTTTGGTGTAGGGAAGACAATGGACAACTTTCATAGGTGTATGTATTGGCTCAAGATGAAATACCAAGTAGCTAGGTTCATAAGAAGATGTATGATGTTTTATACTAGTAAGCCTAATAATATGAAACAAGGTCTATATCATCTCTTGCTTGTACTCAATCTTCCTTGGGAGATAATTTCCATGGAATTTTTGGGAGGTATATTGAAAACCAAGAAGGAACATCACTACTTGTTCATGTTAGCTGACAAATTTGAAAAGATGTGTGTTATAATGCCTTATAAAAATACCATTAGTGGGAAAGAAGGAGCAAAATTGTTCTTTTGACAAGTCTCGGTGCACTTTAGGATATTGAGGAGCATTGTTTCAAACATGAGCACAAGATTTATCCTTTCCTGATAAATTTATAGTTGGTCTGTTCTTTCTACTTTCACAAAGTAAAATGGCATTCTTCAGTTCTTTCTTACTTTGATTGAGAAATCTTTGCCACGTTTTTAAAGAATGAAAAGTGGGTATTTGAATAATTACAATTACCATTATAATTAGAAATATATCCTAAAAAAATTGTGTATAAATTTAAAATTTAATTTTTAATTAACTTTATTTTAATATAATATAATTAAACATTATAATATGCAGTTTTTTTAAGTATCTATTTTTAATGAAAAAATAATTGATTGTAGAATTTTAGCAAAGGTATCTCACAACATAAATCACTATCCACGATAAATACATACCACATCAACACACATAAAGATTTTGCATCTTACATCAGCAGGAATTAACAACAACAAATAAACATGAAGAATTTGCATCATACATCAAGCAGGAATTGACATAACATAAAGCATTCCACAACAATAATCAATGAAGTACATGGCAACAACACTTCATATACATCAAATCTAATGTTGGTTGAAGAATAGGCTGCCAATCGCTGGATCTGAAATCACCATTGCAAGCGTGGTGTCGAATGGCGAGAAATCGACTCTCCACATGCTAAAATCTGACACTGTCATCCCCGTCTGGAATATGGCCGAAAAATCAAGACCTCTGCTGCAGAAACTGACACTACCATCAGACTCGTGTCGCTGAGAGTTGTAAAATCCATATAAAAATTTTCCAATTTGGACACTGAGAAATTTTGGCCCCTTTGGAAATGAGGCTCAAATTATGGTTCCACTATGTCTACACTGGCTCATAGTTCTGACTGCATTAAAAAAATCCTTGTCTTGAACTGTGCACTCCTACTCTCCGACCTGTCCTAACGCACTATGCAAATCATGAGTTTTTATAAAACCATACATGCAGACCTTACAAGGTTTGGTGGTTTGGTGCAGTGGTTAAACTTGGAGGTTTGTTGGAGGGAGGTCGAGGGGTCAAATTCCAACCCCTCCATAATAGGTGCGCATTTTTTGTTTTAAAATCCCCATGAGGGGTCGGACCCACATCGGGCGGCCCACCCCAACCGTCATTGTTTTGAAATGGGATATGGAGGGGTGGTGTGGGCTGGGTCCACCAGAGGTGGCCCGCCCACCCACGTTACAGTTTAAACATATATTAGATATGTTTTATATATTGTGGCTCATCCGTGGGGTTCGGTGAGGGTCACAGCTCGTTGAACCTTATCACACACACACACACACACACACACACACACATATATATATATATATATATCTGTGTGTGTTATATGATATGCGATGGGGGTGGCAGGGGTCATGGCCCGCAACTCTTTAATATATATTTTTTTGCTTTTTTTATAACAAATTGTTATTTTTAAAATACCTGTTTTTAGGCCTAAGGGGACAAATTAAACGTCCCACAAATTCACCCGAAATCTAGCCGAAGTTGGCCAGAATTTGGTCGTTGTATTTCTGTGATTTTGTCGCCTCCTTAAGTTGTCAAGTCATCGAGTCAACCCAAAACTTTGAAAAGCTCTAACTTTCACATACAAACTCAGTTTGACAAACCGTTCACACCGTTACGATCAGGACGATGAGATATTCAACTTGAAACTGATTTTTCCACGTTTCTACCACTTTTATTTTTGAGATTTCATTGGCCCTCTTTGTCCTATGTGTGTCTCTGGAGCCACCTAGATTAATCCTCCCCGCTGAGGAGATTTTGGTCCTCCAAAATCATCAACAATAACCTGCAAGTGTTGTGTACTATGTCTGTATCACAAGTGTCTTGAAAGGTCACCTTCCTTCTCCTTCACCTTTGTCCTTCAGAGCCATAAGTGATGAACCAACACCGGCATCCCCTACAAACCTGTAGTACAATCTCTTGCAATTACATGCTCAAATTGACAAAATATGACCCAAAATTTCCATACTTGCCATGAGTTTACATACTTTGTGTTCAAGTTTACATCAAATGGAAATCACACCCAAAAAAACATCATTGTCACATTTCAAAGTGATGGAAAAAACATCATCACTTTTACATGAAATAAATGCATCACATGATTTACAAAACAAGTCCAAAATATCATGGCTTCTTAGCAAGCGATGGAAAACACATCATCACTTTTACAATTAAAAATGCAACATATGATTTACAAACACGGCCATGACACACTACCACATTTGGAAGAACCATCTCTCACTTATCAAAGTGAATGTATCATCTCCCTGTGGCACGTTTGCTTGTCAAACATATGTTTCAAATTGTTCACGCACAGATGCTTCATCCTTAAAGTGCTGCTCTGGATGGAGCCCCGAACATGTGGCTCTTTGATGGCCACTTTGGTTGCAATGGGTGAAAAAGGTCTTCTTCCTCCAGACTTTTTTAACCAATTTCTTTCTCTGTTGTGGAGAAGGATTTTCACACCTCATGCTCCTTTGTGCTACTATTCTTTCCCAACACTAGCAATGACATGGTAAACCAAAAAAACGACAAGTTTTCTTATTCCATGATCTACGTTCATGATTAGCAACATGCTTATAATCAAAATGAACTTGCGAATATCAAGACTTGTTATACCTTCCCTGGTAGTCTCTGGTGCAATCATGGTGATGAGAGCTTGTCTTAGCTCTTCTACTGCGACATGCACTTCCATGGGATGATGGTGAAGTGTTCCCATCAATCCTTTCTCCGGACGAGTTCAACAATGTATGTTTTCCTCTGATGTCATTATGATGATGAGTGTTTGCCTCAACTTTTCCTTTGCAATGTGCATTTTCATAAGATGATGGTAAAGTGTTCCCATCGTTCTCTCTCCTAGATGGTTTCCACAGTGTCGTGGACAATTCTGACACCTTCGAACATTATCTTTTAGTGTATCCAAACATTCATAGCAAGGTCTCTGTACAACCTTCAATGGTTGATTTATGCCTTGTCCATGAATTCCAAGTCCTCCTCCTTTGTACCCCATCCTAGCAAGGAGTCTCGTGCCTGTTCCTGTAATGGGTATCTCCACACTTCCAACGGGAATGATATCATGTGAAGATGAAACTGAAGATAAATCAACATTTTTTACCTCAGCTGACGATTTTAAAACATGTGAAGGGGGCTTCTCTGAGCCTTCGTTGTGTTTCACTTCCTCCAAGGCCTGTATCATGGCTTGTAGCTGAAACTGCAATCGTTGCTTCTCCTAATTCTCTTCCTGTAGAGGTGTCTTTAATGCATCATGATCTATTTGAAGACTTCCGTCGTTGTACTTAAATTCTTCCAATGGCTTTGGCATGGCATGCAACTGAAGCTGAAATCGCTACTTCTCCTCCTTCTCTTCCTGTAGGAGTTGCTTTAATGCATCATGATTTGATTGAAGACTTTCATCGTTGCGCTTCAACTCTTCCAATGCCTCTATCGTGGCTTGCAGTTGAAGCTGCAATCAACTTTTTTCCTCCTTCTCCTCTTGTAGAAGCATTTTCAACTCAACTTTATCTACTACTTGTTTCTCATAAGCTTCATACAACATGTCCACTTTCTCAAACACCCTGAGCATGGTCTCGTATATGTCTTTGACATCCTCCATTGCTACACATTCAACGGTTCACGCTTGCGGTTCACATCAGCAAGAAGACCACTCTGATGCCACTTGATCAGGGTAAATTTATACTAGCCTTTTAACCAAGACCTTTTACTTCGGCTGATGTGTTAAAATTAATTTTTATCAAAATAATTAATGAACACATGCAAATATAATCAAGAGGAACACATGTCAACAATCATACGACAAAAACGCATGAGGTTTAATAATGGATTTCGTCCAATGTAGACTACTTCTTCGAGCTTCGGTGTCTCAATGGTGTTGGCTGCTTCATTCAGTGTTGTAACTGGTGATAATGTACATGTATGTTGTTGACTTGCATTACAAGGAAAATCCCTCAACATAAGTGGAAAATTCTCTCCACGAGACGTTCCATTACAAGGAACTCTCACTCATGACAACCTCCTATCAGCATGACAACTTCACACATGGTGAAAAATAGTATCCCGCCATCAACGCAGCAAAGGGATCTCACAACATAAATCACAATCTACGACAAATACATACCACATAAATATTATGCATCTTAAATCAGCAGGAATCCACAACGGAAAATAAACATGAAGAATCTGCATCATACATCAAGCAGGAATCGACATGACATAAAGCATCCCACAGCAATAAATAATGAAGTCCATGGTAACAACATTTCATATACCTCAAATCTAATGATGGCTAAACAATAGGCTACTCAATCGCTGGATCTGAAAGCACCATCACAAACATGGCGTTGAATGGCAAGAAATCAACTACCCACATGCTAAAATATGACACCGTCATCCCCATCTGGAATATGGCTGAAAAATCGAGACCTTTATTACATAAACTGACACAGCCATTAGACTCATGTCACCGCCACTACCTCTACACATTGGATCATGATTTTGCCTGCATTAAAAAAATCCATGTATCGAACTGTGCGCTCCTCCTCTCCGACCTGTCCTGGCGCACTATCAAAATGATGATTTTTTCTAAAACCACCCAGGCAGACCTTACAAGGTTTGGTGATTTGTAGTGGTTAAACTTGGAGGTTCGTTGGAGGAAGGTCTGGGGGTCAAATCCTGACCCCTCCATAATAGGAGCGCACTTTTTGTTTTAATATCCCCATGGGAGGCTGGACCCGCATCGGGCGGCCCACCCCAACCGTCATTGTTTTGAAATGGGATAAGGAGGGGTGGTGTGGGCCGGGCCCACCGGAGGTGGCCCGCCCACCCACGTTATGGTTTAAAAATATATTATATATCTTTTATATATTGTGGCTCAGTCGTGGGGTTTGGCGGGGGTCACGACCCGTTAAACCTTATCACATATATATATTTTTTTTTAATATGTTATATGATATGAGATGGGGGTGGCGGGGGTCATGGCTCGCCACTGTTTAATATATTTTTTTTTGTTTTTTTATAACAAATTGTTATTTTTAAAATACCTTTTTTTAGGCCGAAGGGGACAAATTAAACATCCCACAAATTTTCCCGGAATCCAGTCGTCGGATATAGTCAACTTTGCTACCTCCTTAAGTTGCCAAGTCATCCAGTGAACCCAAAACTTTGACCAGCTCTAATTTTCACATACGAACTCAGTTTGATGAACCGTTTGCACTATTGTGATTAGGACGATGAGATATTCAACTTGAATCTGAGCTTTCCATGTTTCTACCACTTTGATTATTGAGCTTTCATGAGCCCTCCCTATCCTATGTGTGTCTCTGGAGCCACCTAGATCATTAGGAGTTGTTGTAAGACACTGTCTCCTTATTATAAGAGTTTCCTTCTCCTAAACATTTGGACATGACCTTGGAGAATGACCACAAAACTTTTCTTTTGTCGACTTAATAGTAATCATGTACCTTGGAATCGATGGACTACCTTGAGAAGCATGTTCGATATGCTCGGTATTAACATATCCAAATGAACTACATATTTTTGGTTCCTACTTCTATAACATTCTTTCTCCTATCTTCATGGCTTAATAGTAATTATCTTTTATTTAGGTACTCTTCTTACCAACTCAAATAATCTTAATATTGTACTATAATGAACCTAGATTTTGTACAAATCCTACTTCCATATTGAGACGGTTTATTTTGAGTTGCTTAAAAGGAACTCGTTTATATTTCAGTAGCTTACATCAAGTTGGTCGCTTTTGTTTTTTGTGCAGATAGTGAAAACACCTCTAGCACCAACAAAGATTTGGTATCAACAATGGAATTGGCAAACATGTCTTCTTTTGTGGCGTTGGCTACTAGGCATAACTTTATTGATCTTGTATAAAAAAAGGTAAATTTATCATAAATGATTTTTGATATTTTTTTAATTGTACATTAAATAATTGTACTTGCAAAAAAATTTCTTCGTTGTAGTCAAATGTGATGTTATTATTATTTGAATTATTGAAATAATATTAATTATAAATAAGCATGAAAAGTTATGATTTTTAAATATATATTTAATTATGGTACTTACAAAAAAAAATTCATAATCATAATTATTTATGTTATTTTCAAATCATTAATCATAATTATTTATTTAAATTATTTCATTTTAATAAATAATTAAATAAAATATCCTATATAAATCCATGATTTTCATACATAAATAACATATCTATACAATTTTATAACCCGAAATTATCTTTTATATTAAGGAATGTTAATAAATTCACTATTTTAAAGTTCTTGTTGGTTTTATATTAAATACTTCAATTTTATTTTACACATATCTAAAAATAAATTGAATATATTTTTTATATCACATTAGAGCGTTATTGAATATTTTTTTTTAATGTAATAGCAGATTTGCACTGTCTTTTAAAAAAAAACAAAAATAATTCATTATTAATTATTTCAAAAACTGAGTTCTAACACCGAAATTCCAGTCCAGTAAATATCTCAATTTTAGTGAATAACTTTTCTGCTTTCAGTATGAACTTCACGTCATTTTTTTTTAGATTCGACTTTGAATTTAGAAAACTCCCTCCACTTTCTGCATTAAATATATTTGAATTGAATCTTAAAAGAGGAATATTTCAACTGTTCAAAAGTAGAAAGTCCTTCAAATTCTTGCATTAAATAATTAAAATCTTTACCTACCTTGAAACGAGCTATCAAAATATGTATGAAGTTCAATCAACATCAATAGTTCTTTTTCCTACCTTAAGGAATGTTTAAACTACAACTTATTAACCCTAAAGTCAGAACTTATAGGCACATTCTAACTTTCATTCATTTTTAGACTTGAAATCTTAAAAAACCCAGTAAATTCATGTTTAAATTACAAACTTCTTAACTCTGAAGTCAAAACTTATAGGCATATTCAAACTCTGATTCATTTTTAGATTTGAAATATAAAAAAACCCAGTAAATTCCTCTCCTCTATGAACTTCGAAATTTCAACTGCAGGTTAAAAGTAAAAGTCACCAAACAGTGGTAACTCTGCAGGGTATCACTCTCTTTTATTAAAAATAACTGAGTTCTAACACATAACTCTGCAGGGTATCACTATCTTTTATAAAAAATACAAAAAGAATTCATTATTAATTATTTAAAAAACTGAACGCTGATATTCCAGTGCAGTAGATATCCCAATTTTTTAATTTAGATATCCCAATTTTTTAATTTAGAAAATCCCTCTAGTTTTTGCATTAAGTATCTTTGAATTGAATTTTAAAAGAAGAATATTCGAACCGTTGGAATTTAGAAAAGTCATCCAAATTAATTAGAATCTTTAACTACATTGGAACGAGTTATGAAAATCTGCAAAGTATCATCAACATCAATAGTTTTTTTTGCCTTGGGTTAAGGAATGTTTAAATTACAAACTTCATATCTCTAATTCAGAACTTATAGGAACAATCTAACTTGATCCATTTTTAGGGTTCAGATCTAAAAAACCCAAGAAAATTTCTCTCCTCCATGAACTTCGATCTTTCAACTCTGGTTAAAGTAAAAGTCGTCAAACTGATGTAAGTCTGCCGGCTATCATTCTACTCTAGAAAATGTAAGTGATTTATGGTATTTTTCTTCACTATGAGCACGTCGGCCTCTACAGTACGCAATATTTAATTGGTGTATTTAAAGCTTTTAAAGAACTTCAACTCTGGAAAATATTTAAATTTTAGTCTAGACAAGAATAACATAATTAAGTGACTTATGGTATTATTCTTCACTATTAGCAGGCCGGCCTGTAGCAGCACGCAATATTTAACAGTTGTATTCCAACTCGTCTCGACGCCCTTAAAGCTTTTAAAGAACCAAATATTTACATGAAAAATATTAACGAATATTTATTTGGACGAATATAGTCGAATATTTAAAACGAGGTTATGTTTAAAATTCCAACAAAGAGGGAGAAAGGGCCACGAGATCAAATCAGAGAGTTGAACCTTGATGAGATGAATGCTTGTTTTTTCTATTTCTTTGTATTATCTGATAGTGAGAGTGTAGGTTGGAAAGAGAGAGTTGTAGAGGTTAGAGAGTTAATTAGGTAATTACCTTAAATTAAGGAGGTTGTGACCTAAAACATTTCAATTGTCTAACATTTGATCTAATGATGCATACAGGGACATCGTAGCAATTGGAATAGTTGTTTTCAAAAAAGAACAACTCAAATACTTCAATTTTATTTTACACATCAATAAAAATAAATTGAATAAATTTTTTTATCACATTAGAGTGTTATTGTGTTATTAAATAAGTATAAGTTTTTATATAATAGCAGATTTACACTATCATTTATAAAAAAAAAACAAAAAGAATTCATTATTAAATTATTTCAAAAATTGAGTTCAAACACTGAAATTCGAGTCCAGTAAATATCCAAATTTTAGTAAACAAATTTGATGCCATCAGTATGAACTTGTTCATATTTTTTAGATTGAAATTTGAATTTAGAAAACTCCCTCCAGTTTTGCATTAAGTATATTTGAATTGAATTTTAAAATAGGAATATTTCAACTGTTCAAAAGTAGAAAAGTTCTCCAAATTTTTGGATTAAATAATTAAAATCTTTAGCTACCTTGAAATGTGTTATGAAAATCTGCATAAAGTTTCATCAACATCAATAGTTCTTTTTCCTACCCTAAGAAATGTTTAAATTACAAACTTTTTAACTCTGAAGTTAACTTTGATTCATTTTTAGACTTGAAATAAAAAAAACCAGGAAATTCCTCTCCTCGATGAACTTCGAATTTTCAACTGCCTGTTAAAGTAAAAGTAGTCAAACAGTGGTAACTCTGCAGGGTATCACTATCTTTTATAAAAAAACTGAGCTCTAACACGGAACTCTTCAGGGCATCACTATCTTTTATAAAAAATACAAAAAAAATTCATTATTAATTATTTAAAAAACTGAGTTCTAACACTGATATTCCGTGCAGTAGATATAACAATTTTAATTAAATAACTTTTTTTTGGTCTTCACTTCAGTTCCAAGTTTTAAGGTTGAACTTTTAATTTAGAAAATTCCCTCTAGTTTCCGCATTAAGTATCTTTGAATTGAATTTTAAAAGAGGAATATTCCAACTGTCTGAATTTAGAAAAGTCATCCAATTTAATTAGAATCTTTAACTACATTGGCATGAGCTATGAAAATCTGCAGAAAGTATCATCAAAATCAATAGTTCTTTTTCCTGAATTAAGGAATTTTTAAATTACAAACTTCTTATCTCTGAATTCAGAATTATAAAAACAATTAAACTTTGATTCATTTTTAGACTTTGAATCAAAAAAATCTAAGAAAATTCCTCTCCTCTATAAAAATGTTAGAATAAAATAACGATTCAAAATGTGGAATTAATACTTAAAAGGAATCGAAAATTAAAACTTAAAATTGCCCATTAAATAATACCTCTAGCCATTGATGAATTATACTATGTAGAAAAAGTAATTTTGCAGAGATGAAATCTGCACAAAGATCAACGCTCCAAGAAGTGCTCCAACGAATGGTTTATTGCAGATTCTTTAAGGAAATGAAACAGACTTTAATAAAACTATAACGCAACAGCCAGAGCCTCGAGAGTTCTTCTCCACGTTCACTTTTCTGCAACGAAGCCTCCTTAACGTAGCCACTACACAGCACTGCGTCCTCAACACCAACACTAAATAAAATCTGAAAGCACTTCCAAGCTCTCCTCACTCTGACTTGATGGTGTAAGGCTGAAGGGGATTAAGTTAATGAGCTTGGGGACCAAACAGAAGAATTTATAGCCAAGCTTCCATCAAGCTTCTGTTGGCTATTCGTTAAGTGTTCCACAAATCATGGTAGATAACTGTAATGGGAGTAACGGACTAGATAACTGTAATGGAAGTAACAGATCACTTTAGAAGCTCCGAAAAAGAAATTAATTAACTTCAATTGATTTCCTAATTTAAGGAAATAACTGCAGTTGGTTTCCATAATTTAAGGAAACAACTGCAAATCAGTTTCCAGAAATCACATGTTGGGAGAGGGAGCTTAACATTCTCTCACTTGGTCCATACTTCCAATCTTAATGTCTCATCTTAAAACCCATTGAAAATCTGTATTAAGTAATAGATACATGAATCATGGCGATAAGTCCTCTAATGATGAGTATTATCTTCCATGTATTACTATGTATTTATTTCTATTAAAATTTATGTGGCAACAATTTCTTAATGAATAAACCCTATGTTCATTCTTGGTCCTACATAGATGAATTCTCTCAAATCAAATTAAGGTGCACATAAATATGAGAAAAACATCACAATAATTAAGAATTTCATTAAAATAACATTGTTCATACAATGAGACACTACATAATGGAACCAAGTCTCATATTCATTACATGATCCTTGAATTTAAACGGTGGCATGCCCTTAGTCAAAGGATCAGCGATCATCAACTCAGTGCTAACGTGCTCAATGACCACTTTCTTTTCTTTAACACATTCCCTTATAGCTAAATACTTAATGTCGATGTGTTTATTTCGACTCCCACTTTTGTTGTTCTTAGCCATAAAAACAACAGCTGAATTGTCGCAATACATTCTCAATGGCTTAGAAATAGAATCCATAATTCTAAGCCCAGAAATGAAACTCTTAAGCCATACACCTTGTAAAGTAGCCTCAAAACAGGAGACGAACTCGGCTTCCATAGTGGAAGTGGCAATCAAGGTCTGCTTGGCACTCCTCCATGATATAGCTCCACCGGCCATCATAAAAATATATCCTGATGTTGATTTGCATGAATCAACACATCCAGCAAAATCAGAATCTGAGTAGCCAATTACTTCCAAATTATCCATCCGTCTATACATAAGCATGTAGTTTTTGGTTCCTTGAAGGTAACTCATTACTTTCTTTGCAGCTCTCCAATGGTCTAAACCTGGATCACTCTGTTATCATCCTAACATTCCCACAACAAATGTAATGTCAGGTATTGTGCAGACTTGAGCATACATTAAGCTTCCGACAGCAGAAGCATATGGAATGTTCTTCATTTGTTCCCTTTAAAATTCATTCTTCGGGCATTGGTTCAAATTGAACCTATCACCTTTCACAATGGGAGCGACACTTGGTGAACAATCCTTCATCCCAAATCTCTCTAAAAATTTATTAATATAGGTTTCCTGAGACAGACCCAAGATGCCTCGAAATCTGTCTCTATGGATCTTAATGCTAATGACATAAGATGCCTCACCCATATCCTTCATATCGAAATTTTTAGAGAGGAATTGTTTCACCTCATGCAGCAAACCCTTATCATTGGTTGCTAGAAAAATGTCATCCACATATAAAACAAGAAAACAGATTTTACTCCCACTGACTTTGAGGTATATACATTCATCCATAATGTTTTCTACAAAACCGAAAGAAGAAATTACATTATGAAATTTCAAATACCATTGGCAGGATGTTTGTTTTAATCCGTATAATGATTTCTTGAGCTTGCAAACCAATTGCTCACCATCCCTAGAGGAGAATCCTTTAGGTTGTTTCATGTAAACCTCCTCCTCTATATCTCCATCGAGAAATGTCATTTTCACATCCATTTGGTGCAACTCCAAGTCAAAATGGGCTACTAATGCCATAATAACGTGCAAGGAATCTTTCTTAGATACAAGAGAGAAAGTCTCCGTGTAATCGATTCCTTCTTTCTAAGTGAATCCCTTTGCAACGAGTCTTGTCTTGTATCTCTCAATGTTTCCCAATGAGTCTTTCTTTGTCTTAAAGACCAATTTACATCCAATGGCTTTTGCACCATTAGGCAACTCAACAAGATCTCAGACTTCATTACTCTTCATAGAATTCATCTCTTCCTTCATGGCATCGTACCATAATTCTGATTCTTTGCAACTCATGGCTTGTGAAAAAGACTCGGGATCATTTTCGGCTCCAATGTTGTAATTAGATTCTTGTAGATACACAATATAATCATTAGGTATTGTTGATCTCTTTGGTCTAGTAGATCTTCTTAATGTTGTACCACCATCTTCCTGAGAATTATGTGGTTCAACTTGTTGTTCAAAAATTCTTGGCAATTCTTGAACTATCTGATCTACTGGAATGTCGTCAACAGCTTGTGGAACTTCAACAATTGATTGTTCGACACCAGTTTGTACTTGATGGCTACTGTGAACAATAACCAATCTATCACTTGAGGTGGAAGGTTGAGATTCTGAATGATCCTTCTCAGAAACTATGTTCCTGGTTTGATCGCTCCCACTGATCAAGTCATTTTCAAGAAACTTTGCATTTCTTGATTCCACAATCCTAGTGCTGTGAGATGGACAGTAAAATCTATAACCTTTAGATCTTTCAGAATATCCAATGAAATACCCACTAATGGTCCTTGGGTCCAGCTTCTTCTCTTGTGGATTATATATTCTCACTTCAGACGGGCATCCCCAAACGCGCATATGTCGCAAACTCGGTTTCCAACCTTTCCATAATTCAAAAGGCATTTTAGGAACAGCCTTGGTTGGAAGGATTTAGGAAGATTGGAGCTGCTAAGCATACTCTGCACTATGTCCAATAATGTTTGGTTTCTTCTTTCTACTACACCATTCTTGTTGGGTGAACCAAGCATGGTGTATTGGGCAACAATCCCATGCTCTTGAAGAAATTTTGCGAATGGCCCAGGTGCCTGTCCATCTTCTGTGTATCTACCATAATATTCTCCACCTCTATCTGATCTCACAATCTTAATTTGCTTGTCGCATTGATTCTCTACTTCAGCCTTAAAGATCTTAAAGGCATATAATGCTTCGCTCTTTTTATGAAGCATGTAGAGATACATATATCATGAGTAATCATCTATAAAAGAGATGAAGTATTTCTGACCATGTGAGTCCATGTCCGAACTACATATATCAATATGTATGATCTCTAGTATGTCCAAACTTCTATTGGCACCTTTCTTTGACTTGTTGGTCTGCTTTCTCTTTATGCAATCCACACAAGTCTAATAATTAGTAAAATCCAGAGTATTAAGTACCCCTTCATTTATCAATCTTTTAATTCTTTCTATGGAGATATGACCTAGTCTCCAGTGCCATAATTTAGAGGAATTTTCATTAATAACACATCTTTTAGTGCCAATGTGAACATGCATTGAATCATAACTGACATTGTTTTGTAAATTAATGCAGTAAAGACCATTAGACAAAATACCATTCCCAACACAATCAGATTTATAAAATAAATTGAAGGATGTTTCTGAAAAGTTAAAGGAATATCCAAAAGGTACAAGCCTTGAAACTGAAATCAAGTTTCTAGAAAAACTTGGAACATAAAAGTTCTTTTCTAATTCTAAAACAAAGCCACTACTTAAAGTTAAATAGCATGTTCCTATAGCTTCCACATGCGAGCCCATATTGTTTCTTGATAAGATGCTTTGCTCACTTCCCACTGGCTTCCTTAGGTTTTGCAAACCCTACAAGGAATTCGAAATGTGAATTGTTGATCCAGAATCAATCCACCAAGTGTTAATATTGACATTAACCATATTAGATTCATAACAAACAAACACGATTCGATCACCTTTTTCTACAAGCCATTTCTGAAATTTGGCGCATTCCTTCTTCATGTGTCCCTTCTTTTTATAGAAGAAACACTTGGAATCCTTCTTGATATCAGCTTGGCGAGGTACTTTACCTTTCCCTTTCCGATTGGCTTGAGATTTTCCCTTTCCTCGCATTGTCAGCATTGCACTTTCTCGCATTTCCATCACCAGTCTCTCATTCTGTTGAACACATATGGTCATGAGTTCATTAATTGACCATTTATCCTTATGTATGTTGTATGAGATTTTGAAGGGTCCATATTGGTGCGGAAGGGTGTTCAGGATGTAGTGCACCAGGAAAGACTCTGATATTTCAACCTCGAGTTTCTTCAATTGAGCCACAGTTTCCTTCATTTGCATGATGTGCTCGCGCACACCTTTCACACTGGTGAGCCTTAGGGATGAGAACTTCATGATTAGGGTGCTTGCTAGTGCCTTGTCTAAAGTGACGAATTGATCATCAATGGCTTTCAGCAAGTCTCGAACCTTTTCATGTTGTTGAATGGAACCACGAATACCAGCTAAAATTTTAGTCTTAATGAACATCATGCTTAGGCAATTAGATCATTCCCATCGTTCATAAAGCGTGATGTCTGCTACAGTGCTGGTATTATTGAGTGTCGGTGGTTCATATTTCCTAATAGCATAGTTTATTTACATCCACCCCAAATGAAGAAGAACTCTCTCCTTCCACACCTTATAGTTATCTCCCTTAAGTTCAGGGATATCAGTACGAATTTCAGATAAATTTGCAGGTTGTACAACTGCATAAAATTAAAGATCACATGTTTATGTTAAAATTGAGGCCTAAATAAAATTTCATGTTTTACCAATGTAAATCACACTTAAAATTGAATCTAATGACATAAAAATTGTCTGTGGACTAAATTTTATTTCAAGCAAATTCATTTATTCTTTATGATAGAATTTATCAAATTATTCACTTAATTCATTATAATTTGTTATAAATTCTATCTCAGTTTTGAACTTTATGATAAAACTATTAATTCATAATCACTGTGGGTAAGTTATGAATATTTTATCCTAATTAATTACATAAATATAACAAAAATACCTGTGGGATAAAATTTATTATATTTAGTATAATTAATTACAATTAATGTCTAAAGTTTTGAACTTTATGATAAAACTATTAATTCATAATTCTTGTGGGTAAGTTATGAATATTTTATCCTAATTAATTACATAAATATAACAAAAATTCCTGTGGGATAAAATTTATTATATTTAGTATAATTAATTACAATTAATGTCTAAATATTATTTATGTGATCCTAATCAATAATAATATATATAATTTTATTTAATTAGAGATGTTGTGGCTATTCTCTTAATCAATTAAAATTATATGGATCACTAGACATTATTTACATAAAAATAAAAATAAAAATAAAAATATAAAATAAAATAAATTAAAATAAATAAATAAATAAAATAAATAAATTAACTTGACATGAGAATAATGATAATTTACATAATCCCCAAGGGTTAGCTCAAGTGGTAGTGAGCCAATACGTGGTCCTTTCTGTTGTGGGAGGTCACTGGTTCGATCCTTGAGTCTTTGGGGTTAGGCGCTGCTTATTGCGCCGAACGGTTTATCACGCGTACCATCCAGAAATTCTGGGGAAATACGCCCGGGTTTTTCGTGAACTTTGTTCGTGAAAAAAAAATGATAATTTGCATAAATAAAATTATAATATTCATGCATAAATGTTAACGATGGGTCTCGTTTACTCATCCAAAATAGCATATTTTAACTAGAGCAGTAATAATTAATTCATGCAAATTAAATTGCACAACAATTATTCAAATTGCACTAAATAAATATTATAATCATAAAATTGAGAAAAAAATTAGACATATTTCCAAATAATTTAATTCAGAAAATTCTCAAAATATGTCTATAATCACCAAGGCAGTGATAAAACCTCGCTCTTATACCAAATGTTAGAATAAAATAACGATTCAAAATGCAGAATAAATACTTAAAAGGAATAGAAAATTAAAACTTAAAATTGCCCATTAAATAATACCTCGATCCATTGATGAATTATACTATGTAGAAAAAGTAATTTTGCAGAGATGAAATCTGCACAAAGATCAACGCTCCAAGAAGTGCTCCAACAAATGGTTTATTGCAGATTCTTCAAGGAAAAGAAACAGACTTTAATAAAACTATAAAGCAGCAGCCAAAGCCTCGAGAGTTCTTCTCCACGTTCACTTTTCTGCAACGAAGCCTCCTTAACGTAGTCACTACACAGCATTGTGTCCTCAACAGCAACACTAAATAAAATCTGAAGGCACTTCCAAGCTATCCTCACTCTGACTTGATTGTGTAAGGCTGAAGGGGATTAAGTTAGTGAGCTTGGGGACCAAACAGAAGAATTTATAGCCAAACTTCCATCAAGCTTCTATTGACTATTCATTAAGTGTTCCACAAATCATGGTAGATAATTGTAATGGGAGTAACGGACTAGATAACTGCAATGGGAGTAACGGATCACTTTAGAAGCTCCCAAAAATAAATTAATTAACTTCAGTTGATTTCCTAATTTAAGGAAATAACTGCAGTTGGTTTCCATAATTGAAGGAAACAACTTCAGATCAGTTTCCAGAAATCACACGTTGGGAGAGGGAGCTTAACACTTCGATCTCAGCCATATTAATTATAATCGTTAACTACATTGTAACGAGCTATGAAAATCTGCAGAAAGTAACATCAACATCAATAGTTATTTTACCTCGTTTAAGTAATGTTTAAATTATAAACTTATTATCTCTGAATTCAGAGCTTATAGGAACAATTTAACTTTGATCCATTTTTAGAATTCGAATCTAAAAAACCCGAAAAAATTCCTCTCCTCTATGAACTTCGATCTTTCAACTCTGGTTAAAGTAAAAGTCGTCAAACCGTTGTATCTTCTTTTTCCTGCATTAAGGAAAATTTAATTTAAAAACTTCTTATCTCTAAATTCAGAACTTATAGGAACAATCTAACTTTGATCCATTTTTAGAATTTGAATCTAAAAAAACCCAAGAAAATTCCTCTCCTCTATGAACTTCGATTTTTCAACTCTGATTAAAGTAAAAGTCGTCAAACTGATGTAACTTATTTTTCCTGCATTATGGAATGTTTAAATTAAAAGATTCTGATCTCTGAATTCAGAACTTATAGGAACAATCTAACTTTGATCCATTTTTAGACTTCGAATCTAAAAAACCTAAGAAAAATCCTCTCCTCTATCAACTTTGATTTTTCAACTCCGGTTGAAGTAAAAGTTGTCAAACTGCTGTAACTCAAGGAATGTTTAAATTAGAAGCTTCTTATCTCTGAATTCAGAACTTATAGGAAAAATCTAACTTTGATCCATTTTTAGACTTTGAATCTAAAAAACCCAAGAAAAATCCTCTCCTCTATGAACTTATATTTTTCAACTCCGGTTAGAGTAAAAGTTGTCAAATTGTTGTAACTCTGTCGGCTATCATTCAAATCTGGAAAATGTAAGTGATTTATGGTATTTCTTCACTCTGCCAGCTATCATTCAACTCTGGAAAATGTAACCGATTTATGGTATTTTTCTTCACTATGAGCAGGTCACCTAGTAGCAGCACACAATATTTAATTATTGCATTCCAACTAGTCTCTATGCGCTTAAAGCTTTTATATAACTTCAACTATGGAAAATGTTTAAATTTTAGATTAGACAACCAATAGAATAACACAATTAAGTCATTTATGGTATTTTTCTTCACTTTCAACAGGGTGGCCTGTATCAACAAGAAATATTTAATTGTTGTATTCCAACTCGTCTCTATGCCCTTAAAGCTTTAAAATAACCAAATATTTACAGGAAAAATAAAGCGAATAGTGATTTAGACAAATATAGCCGAATATTTAAAGAACCAAATTTTTATAGGAAAAATAATAACGAATTTTTATTTGGACGAATATAGCTGAATATTTAAAATGTTGAGGTTATGTTTAAAATTCCAACAAAGAGGGAGAGAGGGCCACCAGATCTAATCAGAATGCTTGTTTTTTCTGTTTTTTCGTATCATCCTATAGTGAGAGTGTAGGTTGGGAAGAGAGATTTGTAGAAGTTAGAGAGTTAGCTAGGTAGTTAGTTTAAATGAAGGAGGTTGTAGATGAATGGCCTAAAACATTTCAATCGTTTAACATTTTATCTAATGGTGCATATAACACTAAGTCACCGGGTTCGGTGAATTTTAATGTTGAAGTTCGAAATTAGCCGAACTTAAAGCTAAGTCCAAGAAATTCGATTAAGTTCAGCGAGCTTAATCTCGAACACGAATGTGAACATGAATTTAATCCTGAACATGAATAAAATGGCGAACTTGAATGAATTTTTTAAAAAATTCGTTAAAAATTCGTGAAAAATTTATTAGGTTCGGTTGTGGAAGGGTTTAATTATATTTTGTTTTGAGGATGAAAATCCTGACACTATCTCACCCTCACACTCTCTGCATACTACTCGTGCTACTGCATTCTACTCTCACCCTCGGCCTCACATTATTGCAACTTGCAAGTCGCAACCAGTGAGTCGTGACCACTGACCGTGGCTATCTCCTTCGCAGTTGCCTCCTTTGCAGACCGCAACTACAGTCTCCTTCCTCTAACGTTGCTCCTTCGCATTTGCCACGATGCACGACTACTCGGAGCTCCTCCGCTGGCGCCTCCTCCTCTGACTGTTATCGTGACGTGCCAACTCCAAGTGACCATTGTCCATTGCAATTTTTCGTCCATTGTTAGGTCCCTATATTACTAGTATAGTCCCTTATTGTTATTAGTGTAACCCCCTTATTGTTATTATTGTAGCCTTGTAACCCCCATATTGTTATTATTGTGCCCTTAAATTATTATTGTTAGGTCAGCTAGAATTACATTGTGGCCCCACTAGGATTACATTATGGCCCCATGGACTCCTATATATAGAAAGGAGGTTTTGTAAATTGTATCATCCAAAAATTGTTCATTTATGTAATGTATTGGAGGTTGCCCCCTCGAAGTGGCTTATTTCTAAGGCATTGATATCTCTTTTCTTCTATTTTTGGAGCTGGTTACACAACTTCCATTCAAGCTACAGCCTGCACTCCACTAATCTAGCGTCCAGGCTCCAGCTCCATTGTCGGTAGCTACTCCAGCGTCCGGCCTCAATTGCCACTCCAGCCTTCAAGATGCCTCTCGCTCCAGCATCCAGCCTCAACTTCGCTCAAGCTGCAGCCTGCCGCTCCACTTATCCAGCATCTAGCTCCTTTGCTACTCCAGTGTTCCAGACTCCAGTAACCTTATAGTTTAAAAATCCAGGTAGGCAAGTGCAATTTTTTTTTAAAATAAGTTTACTATTTATATAAAAAAATATTGTTTAAAAAAAAGGGAAAAATTATTGTTTATATACAGTTAAAAAAAATTACAGTATACAAAAAATTATACAGTTTTGAAAAAAAATTACTGTTTACAAAAAAATTCATGCTAAAAAAAATTTAGAACTAATTCAAATGTAAATTTAAAAAATAAATGCAGACATTTCAGCCTTTACTTCAACAATCAAAACCTTCAGATTTCAATGGCACCCCCAAAATCAACTGTTGTAGCATGGACTTTTGTTAAAAAAGAAGGGAAAAATCTTTTCTATCAGTTCTATGGACATCAACTCACTAGCTCTTTAACTAGAGCAGTGGATCACCTTTTCAGTATTAGCAATGGAAGTGGAGGTGGTGTTGAAGGCTCCACTAAGATCTCAGATGAACAAAAAACCACAGTGGAGAAAAACTATTTCACTTCAAATATGGAAAATGAAATAAGGGAGAAGAAGAGGCAGCGAATTGAGAGGGAGCTTACCATGTCTTCCTCAAACACCATTAATTCAATCTCAACCATTGGTGGATCAACTTCTACTCCAGTAAAACCAAGTGGAACCAAAACATTAAATCAATTCTAGAAACATATGGAGAGACAAGAAGTTGATGATGATGTTGCAGAATTCTTTTATGCATGTGAAATTCCCTTTAATGTGGCCAGGAGTCCATATTTTAAAAATGTAATTAAAAAGGCCAATGATTTTGGGAAGGGATATGTTCCTCCTAGATCTAAAGCTTTAAGGACCACTTTGCTAAAGAAAACAAAATACAGAGTGACAGAAAAATTGTCTGAGATGAAAGAGTCTTGGAAGCATATATGATGCATAATTTTGAGTGATGGTTGGTCAGATATGTGTCATATCCCATTGATCAATGTGCTTGTTTATAATCCTCAGGGGGTACTTTTCTTGAAGGCAATTAATGTAATGGATCAAGTGAAGACATTAGAATTTATTTTTGGAATTTTGGATGAAGAAATTCAATAGGTTGAGGAGAAAAATGTGGTCCATGTTATTACAGATAATGCATCAAATTGTATTGGTACAGGGAAGATGATTATGGAAAAGTATAATCATATTTATTGGACCCCATGTGCAACTCACTGCTTGGATTTGATGTTGCATGATTTAGCAAAATTCCTTGGGTCAATGAGACAATACAAAGAGCCAAAACAATTGCAAACTTCATCATCAAACATCGTCTCACTTTGAGCATATATAGCAAGAATGCATCTAAAGAGTTGGTGAGGCCTTATGATACAAGGTTTGCCACTTTTTATATTACTCTAAAAAGAGTTGTTGAGGAAAAAGCAAGCCTAAGAGTTGTTTTCTACAATACTGAGTGGGAGAGATATCCCCTTTCAAAAAAAACTAAGGGGAAACATGTTGAACAAATAGTGCTCAATAATGGCTTTTGGAAAAATTAGGACAAGGTTTTAAAAATGTGGCCCAATTGTTAATGTGCTCCGCATGGTTGATGGTGACAAACCTTTTACGGGTTTTGTTTATGAAAGCATTGATCGTTGCAAAGAGGCCATTACAAGTGATTTTAATAATATGGAAGGTGATTACTAGGAGATATGGGAATTAATTGATCAAATATGGAAGATGATGCATAGTCCATTACATGCAACAGCATGTTATTTGGACCATAGATTGTTGTGGTTCTCAAGACTTAGTGATGAAGAAGTCATGAACGGACTTATCCAGGCTATTGAGAAGCTAAATCTAGATCGAGCAATTGTAGGTCTGGTCAGTTCTCAATTGAGGGCATACAAGTTAGAAGAAGGGCTATTTGGTACACAATCAACAAATTATGATAGTAGCATAAGTGATCCAGCAGTATGGTGGGAGTTTTATGGTCCAGGGGCACCAGAATTGCAAATTTTTACAATTTGTATCTTAAGTCAGGGATCAAGTGCATCAGCGTGTGAAAGGAATTGGAGTTCCTTTGACCACATTCATTCCAAGAAAATAAATAGATTGTTATCTAGAATATTAAAAAGATCTTGTTTATTTTCATAGTAACTTGCATTTGGATTTGAAAATGTGGCTAAAGAGTCATCCAATTCTTTTACTCCGTGGATCGATCATATTCCTAATGCATCAAGGGATGGAGCCGATTTTTACAATGATAGTGACATTGGCAGGGAATTGAGTGATGAATCTGATGCTGAGGAATCTAGCGGATTCACAACCCCTACTGCTCTTGATGATACATAACTTTTTGATATCACAAGTGGTCCACGATAACATCAAGAATAAAAATTGTGTTCTCGTTTTAGACTTCTAGTTTACTTTTTGCACCAACAATATTCTAAAACCTCCAAACTACTTTAAAGTTTATATATTTTGAATATTTTTTTATTAGATTGTTTTCAATATATGAAATCTGATATGGCCCATGGTTTTTTTGAATTTGATATTCTTATGAGTGCTAGACTCTAGTAGCTACTGCTAATGTCTATGATGAATTTCTCACCTTGTTTACTATGTATGGAAGACTAAATTTGGTTCTTTATTGGCAATTTGGCACTCGCTTTCATCGTTTATATGTGGAAATGATGTAAATGTTTGAGCAATAATCCTATTCTTATGTCCTTGAAATGTGCATTATGCACTTTGAAAATTGACATACTTATTTATTTATGTGCATCATATTTATCTTTCAGCATGCTTAAAATTGTTATATATATATATATATATATATATATATATATATATATATATATATATATTTTAAATTTCTATATGTCGAATTTTATGCCGAACTTTATCAGCAAAATTTTAGGTGCCAAAATTTTTATGCCGAAATTTTAAATTTGAAATTTGAAATAGAAATTTGTATGTATGTATATTTCAAATTTCTATATGTCGAATTTATGCCGAACTTTATCAGCAAAATTTTAGGTGCCAAACTTTATTTGAATTTCAACGTCGTCGAACTCGAACACGAACATGAACCTGGTGACTTAGCATACAGGTACACGTAAAAGTTGGGAGAGTTGTTTTCAAAAAAAAATGCCTTACTACATAAATATAAAAAAAATTACAAAATATGTAAAAATATAAAATATTTTTTTGCAAAATAAAATATTATATTAAATATGTAAAATGTGGAAATAGATATGGAACAATAATTACTTTGTACTATACAAATATAACATATAATTACTTTGTATTATACAAATATAACATATTTATATATGGAAAAGTTCAATTTACAAATAAAATTGTATCTCAATATTTAAAAAATTTTAAATAAAATATGCAATTATAATATTATGAAAAAAACCAACCTGTTATATAAAATAAAATTAAAAAAATCAAATAAATTAAACATTTAACTAAATGTAATTATCATAATTCCTTATTTGACCTTTTTCATAACATCATTGAAACTCAACTTTTTTATTGCATAACTTTATATACAAGGAAAAATACCATGATTTATTTTTAGCTTAAATCAAATTCCAAAGTGGGATCCAATATTCTTTAATATATATAGTTTTATATTTAAACATCTTATGGCCCGGTATATTGTTATGAACTTGATGACTTAAATGCATTGCTTTTAATGCACTTCCCACTCTGCAATATTTGAGATTTATATCTTAGATTTGAACACAATAATACTAGCAATTTCCTTACAAGGTGCAAAAAGAAGCGGATAGGAGGCGGATAGGAGTGTTGACTTGAAATATTTGTACTTATGGTTTGAAATATTATATTAAATTTATATTGTTTGTGTATTTCTGTGTGTTACATCATGAACCAACTCACTGCTCATATCATTCTCATATCAAATAAATATAATGAGAACAATTCATAATTAAAATTCTTGTTTATTAAACGAGAGAAAAATATAAAGATTGGTCAATCATATTGATGTAGAAGTTTTTTGACTAAATTATATAAAAATTAATATTTAAGTCAGTAAAACTTACTTAATATTTATGTCAGTCATATTTAATGGATATGAATTTAAAGAGCCCTTCTTTTTAAATTTAATTGATTTAAATAATAAAAATATTAAAATTAGTTTACTAATTACTTATAATGTTTAATAATTCTCTATCTTTAGTACTTTCCTGAAAATGAATCTCCCTTTCCATTTTTTCTCAACTGTGAAATATCTTCCAAAGACAGAAGATTCATATTTTCATAATCATAATCACTGAAGCTAGAAAGGAGAAATTTATGAGCTTGTGAGGTACTTCCTGGGGAGACATCATAAGTGCATGAGCTTCCCCATGGGCTTCCGTCCACTGAAGCCTTTCTATAAGAATCCCAACCATTGTGTGAACTTCCTCCTTGGTATTTAGTTGGAGTAGTTGAATCTACCATTGCAACCGTATTAGAAATAGTCTTCATCACTGAAAACTCTGAGTGGTTACAAAAATTTGGTATGCCACTTCCATTTGCTAATTCTCCTACAAAAGGACTGATAAGAGAAGAATTTGGTTTCTTCCCAGCATTTTCTAGCAGAGAAAAAGATAAATTTACTCTTTTATCTGAAATTATGGTTCTGCATCATTATCTTCACCAGTTGGAGAAGGCTTTGAGTTTCTATTTACCAACCCGTTCCCATTTTCTTATGTGAAGATCTCAAATTGTGCTAAGAAAAAGAAATTAAAATGTCACTATTGTTTTGACTAACCTGTGAAATGTTATACAAAGAATGAATATTCAATGATACCCTAATATTACCAGCCTCTGTCATGTCAACTCCATCCCTACCACTGGATTCTCAACCAGGACATCTATATCTTCCTCGGAATTAGTAGACTTGAAGCTTTCCCAACGGCTCCCAACCAAGGCTTCATCTTCTGATGAATGAGAGCTGCGAGGCAAACTCACACTCTCTTCATCATCAAATTCCACTTCCTTTATAAAATAAGTTGTGCCAGTGTTATCCAATTACAGGGGAAAATTCGCTTTCACGCCATTGACCATCACAGTAAAAATTGCCTCGTTGCGTTTGAGAATACCTTGGAACTGGCCGTATCACAATTGCCTCGCTGCGTTTGAGAATACCTTAGAAATGGACGTATCTCACATACCACGGTGTGCACTTAAAATTCCCATGTTGCTGCTACACTACAACGTTGGAATGGACTAGCTACAGAAGAAATGTAATCGTTGATCTTGCCAACAGCATACATGTTGTCTAACCATGGAATTTCAAAGTTTTATGATTGTCTATTCATAGTTTAAAGGGAAAAGATATAATTGAACAGTTACTTGGGTAAAAGCTAAACCTCGTATTATATATAAATACAAAAACCTTAATAAACAGGTAAGATAGACTGTGAATATTGTTTGTTTGACCAGTACTTGAAACAAACTTTTCCATAACCAGTTAGATGGTTTGTCAGTTTGAAAACCTGCTAGACTTAATAAAACATCAAAGATAATTCTGAATCAATACAACATAAGGGTTTATAACTCCTGAGCAAGCAAAATGAAACAATTAAAAGTCAAACAAATATTAGAATTCAATTCAATTCAATTTTCCATCAAATTATTATTATTATTTTTATTAAGACACAACCCTGGTTATTCAATTTTCCATCAAATTATTATTATTATTTTTATTAAGACACAACCCTGGTTATTCAGGGTATCACAGAATCACTACTGATTGTTTCTGATAAAACGCCAAGTAAATAAATTGTTGTAAATGCATAGAGTTGAAGAGAGAGCCAATTGATGTAAACAGTAACAGAAATACTTGGCCTCAATTCTTCATGATTGCTCATACATATAAGACAAAAACAAAGCTTCTTAACACAACAATTTCAGAAAAAGGAAGCGTGTGAGGGTGAATTAGGAGCAAGTTCCTGGGATCATTGCAGAAAACAGTGGGCGTGAGATGGATACACGGAAATGCCGCATAGGAAGAAAAATGAGATAGCCTGTGCATGGGTATTTATAGTATTAGAGAAATATTACTAGCAACATAATTAATATTTATTATTATTAATTAATTTTCCCATAGAAATTTATATCTATCGGTCTATTTTTGAGGATTAATCCCTTCATATTTACAAGCCTCCCCGGGGAGAATCATCTTCCACCAACCCTCTATCTAGCGTGATTCGCGTGTACTTGTTGATCGTTTAAAGGAAGCCATGTAATTTATCGGGGAGATATTTTTCTGAACTGTAATTTAGATCTACTGGTCTATTTTTGAGGATTGATCTCTTCACATTTACAAGTCTCTCGAGGGAGAATCACCTTCCACCAACCCTCCATCCAGCGTGATTCGTGTGCACATGTTGATCATTTAAAGGAATCCATGTAAGTTATTGGAGAGATATTTTTCTGAACTGTAATTTAGATCTACTAGTCTATTTTTGAGGATTGATCCCTTCATATTTACAAGTCTCGCCAGGGAGAATCATCTTCCACCAACCCTCCATCCAGCGTGATTCGCGTGCACGTGTTGATAGTTTAAAGGAAGCCATGTAAGTTATTGGGGAGAGATTTTTTTGAACTGTAATTTAGATCTACTAGTCTATTTTTTAGGATTGATCCCTTCACATTTACAAGTCTCCCCAGGGAGAATCATCCTCCACCAACCCTCCATTCAACGTGATTCGCGTGCACATGTTGATCATTTAAAGGAAGCCATGTAAGTTATTGGGTAGAGATTTTTCTGAACCGTGAATATTTTAAGTGGATAGGATGGATGAGAAATGAATTAAACTTCATCATTTTCTTTTTACCAGACGTTTAGCGATATCAGTTGTGTGGGTAATAATATATTTAATAACTAATTCTATCAAAAAGTGAAAAAAGATGTCGATAGGTTTCTCAAATTGGAAAAATTGTTTGAGGAATGAAAGTTAGAGACAGAGGATAAAATGCAGGTTGACCCCAATTTTAGAAAGGAAAAGTGAAAAACCTTGGACGATTTTTTTTCTCTTTTTCTTTCTTTCTGGTTTTCTGCTTTTTTTTTTCTCCTTAAAATTGATAAAGATTTTCAAAAAATAAATGAACAATGACTCATTTACAAAGAATTATTTCCCAACTACCCTAAAAATAGAGAAATACTTGTGGGCTCTCTTACCACTTGGAATAATGACTCGCTTACAAAGATATTCAATTAAGCATATTCAATTAAGCTTTATAATTGATGTGGAATTTAGATATGCAATGGTGTTACAATTGATGTGTACTTTAAATATGCAATTGTATGCCAAAATCTGTTAAACTTTAGAACTACTACATATATATACTACATAAAATCTTCTATCCAATTTTTGCCTATCAACAATTCAATTGTAACCTGATCAAATTACAATCAAATTACAAAACTTGTCTCATACAATTCAATTGTACAATCAAATTACAAAACTTGTCTCATACAATTCAATTGTACAATCAAATTACAAAACTTGTCTCATACATTTGATGAGAGATATACCACTAGTTTACAAGTTCTCTAACAACCATGAATAAATATTCAAAACAACATTCCTTTTGTTGCTACCTTAACCCCCTTATCTACCTTAGCCCCCTTATCTGCAATCAAATACAAACCTCAAATACAACTTCTCAAACATCATGAGATAACCTTTAGAAACATCCCTCAAATGACCTTCAAATAATGTCTTTGAAGGGCCCTTATAACATCTTTGAAGGACCCTTAGACCAAATTTTTACCTTCCTCATATTAAAGAATTTTTTTTCTTAAAACCAAGATGATAATTGTTTCAAAATCAATCCAAATTTCATCTCACCAAAGAGAAACCAAAATCAATCCAAATTTCATCTTAATCCAAATTTCATCTCACCAAAGAGAAACCAAACATGATAAATTGTTTCAAAATCAATCCAAATTTCATCTCACCAAAGAGAAACCAAACATAACTCAAGATCTCTTTTCACCAAAGAGAAGCCAAACATACCTCAAGATCTTTCCACAAAGGCTAGAAGTCTTCTTCAGAAAAAGGCAAGAATATAACTTCAGTAAACTGCCTTCAAATAATCTAATACAAGAGCGAGAATGAGGGTTGTAACATACCTCATAAAAATTTAAACAAGTGGAGATGTCCACACAATAATTGTCTCAAAAGCATACGAAAATAGAAATTCAATACACCAATAATATTTCCTTCAAGTTGTCCACATCTTGCTATGATTGTATTGATGTCTAGAAATTGAACAAGAATACAACCATGACAGCTTAGTTATCTCCATATTTTATAACGTCTGAATTTTCCGCACTTATTCTTAAAATTAATTCCAATAGAGAATGAACAGTCTTCATTGCTAGCATAAAAAATTGACAGCAATACCCCAAGAAATCTCAACACCCTTCAATGAAATTGATATGAATAAAGCACTTTTAGTTCAACCCACACTACTAACATTATAGAGCGATGCTTTAAGGTTTCCAGACATGGAAAATTTGCATGGTTGGGGAAACCTGATCTATAAACCCCTTGTCTACCATTTCAAAATTCAGTGAAGAGACAAAGCTAGCAATGCCACCTTGTTGTATTCATATTAGTTTTGCCTCATTCATCACTTGAGATCTGCCTGTAGCTACTTCATCGCTCTGTTTCAACTGCAATTTCACCATGCAGCACAAGACGACCTCTTCACATAATTGAAGTTCATGGGTAATTGAAAATAGTTTACAGAATACAGTGGTTTATTTTAGTGGGGACAGATTGATGTTTCTTGAATAGAGTCAAGTTAGTTGTTAAGGTGGATTGATCTATATTAAATGTATCCATTTTATACCAGTCTAGCATCAAATTGTTGTCAAGCGTAAGATGCTTCAGTGTTTATGAGTTTCTAGAGTGGACCCTCTTCCAACTGTCCAAGAATATTGTTCAGGTGTTTAATGATAGAGTTGAAAGTGGAAGCAGTATGGACGAGTCCAAATATCTTTGATGAACATTTTGACATTCAACCTAAGGATGGAAACAGTATAAAATATTAGAATTGGTTTGTATCAATTCAATAGATCCGCCAAACTTCTGTAAGTTTTCCACATTCAAAAGGTTAGCTTGTTATTGACTGATGTTTTGGTTGCTTTACATCAATCGCTGGGATTTAGTGTAATTCTAAAAGTGTCCATACAAATATTTTGAAGGGGGAGAAATAAATAAGGTTCCCTTTTCTTCAGATACGAGTCGCTACTCGTTAATTAGAAAGTTTATTTTTCCATGTTTTGGATTCACTACTTTCTTTTTGTGTGGCTAAAGTGAAGCCGAGAGCACTCTTGCACAAGGATCAGAGTATGCTACTTTTTACAGGCTACTGAATTCATTTCTTGCAGCCAGAGAAAAATTGCAGTAAGGTTTTGGTTCATGTTTTTACTTGCTCGACCTTTTTCAAAGCTTCTATTATTTTGTAGTTGAAAATTGGATTTCAAGGATATTTTTAGTTCAATAGAGTCAGGGGTTCAAATCCTTATTTGTTGCAAGGTGTTGGTGTAAATCAGGGGTTCAAATCCTTATTTGTTGCAAGGTGTTGGTGTAAAATTCAAATGTGAATTATCCCATTGAAAAAATCTGAAATCTCCTTGTTTTTTTAAGATGGGGCAAGACCCTAATGATTAGTATGTAGCTTTGAAGGGTTCACTTGATTCAAATACAATTTATCCTTCCAAGTATCCTTAAAACCAACCTAGATAAATTGTTTCAAAATCAATCCAAATTTCGTCTCACCAAAGAGAAACCAAACATAATTGTTTCAAAATCAATCCAAATTTCGTCTCACCAAAGAGAAACCAAACATACCTCATGGTCTTTCCACAAAGGCCAGAAGTTTGCTTCAGAAAAAGGTGAGAATATACCTTCAGTAAATTGCCTTCAAATAGTCTAATACATGAGCAAGAATGAGGGTTATAACAGAATTCATAATAATTTAAACAAGTGGAGATGTCCACACAAGAATTTTCTCAAAAGCATACGAAAATAGAAATTCAATACACGAAAATATAAATTCAATACACCAATATTTTTTCCTTCAAGCTATCCAAAAGGAGTTGTCCACATCTTTCTATGATTGTATCGATGTGTATAAATTGAACAAGAATACAACCAGGACAACTTAATTATGTCCATATTTTATAACGTCTAAATTTGACGCACTTATTCTTCAAGTTAATTCCAAACATAAAACAAACATTCTTCACGGTTAGCATAAACAATTGACAGTAATATCCCCAAGAAATGTCAACACCCTTCACTGTAATTGATGTGAATAAAGCACTTTCAGTTCAACTCATACTACTAACATTACAGAGACGCGAAAAAATTACATGGTTAGGGAAACCTAATCTATAAACACCCTTGTCTACCATTACAAAATTTAGTGAAGAGACAAATCTAGAAATGCCCCCTTGCTGTCTACATATTAGTTCTTCTTCATTCATCACTTGAGATCTGCTTGTAGCTACTTCATTGCTCCGTTTCAACTGCAATTTCACCATGCAGCACAAGATGGCCTCTTCACATAATTGCAGTTCTTCACATAATTGCAGATCACGGGTAATATAATTTCTAGCTATTATTCCAATCACTATCCCTTGATTCCCAAAAACCAATATTTTTATTTACCTGCAAAGTATTACATACAAATCCACCATAATCCCCTTCTCTGACTATGAAACAAAAGTTTTTGAAAGTGAGGGTGAAAATTCTGAGAATTAAACACACTATTATGTTGTTGTTGTTTTGGATAGCGCTGCACACAAACCCACAAGAGCAGACAACAAAAATTTAAAAAAAAAACAAATTGAAAATGGACAATAGCTTCGTTAGAATACTCATATACTATTTTGTTATTTTGGGTAGCAAATAGAACTAATAAATCCCAAATTCCATGGAGTTGCATGGGCATAGGTAGTGCCTTACCAGCTCCTTCAAGGACGAGTTCCTTGCTAGATCCCAGGGGCGCCATAGTAGGAGGAAATGTGACTCCTTCAACATCCATCCCACTGGCCACGGAACCCACCAGAATTACTTCTCTGCGTAAATCTAGCACATAAACAAATTAAAGCAGCATAAATTTAGCACAGAAGCAAATCAAACTCCCATTTCAGAAAATAAACTGTAATCAAACTCCAATTCGGGAAAATAAACTGCAAAAATTATCGACAGATCTTAGAGATATTATGTTATGATATCTGTAATAGATATCAAAAATCTCTTGACCAGCATTAAACCACAGTTCGCAACTGTCGTGACCAGCATTAAACCAGAGTTCGCAACTGCCAGATGACACATTTTCATTTTCAGCTGAAATTATGGTGGTAGCAGGGTTGAAGTGTCCTGGTAGCAAGGTTGAGGAGAAAATGATGTCAACAGATGTCAAGAGGAGAAGCAACAGCTAGAAACGGCACTCCCACGTAGGTGCGCACAAATGTTAAGTGGAGAGTATAAGGGTGCTTTAAATATTTGTGGACAGATGTTTGACAAAAACAAGAAGTGCTGACAAAAAGTGGAGGTGACCTAATTCAAAAATAAAGGCCTATAGGCCTAAATATTTTCTTTTTAATGTTACCATTTAATCGCTAAATTTATGTATTCTCTCTGGTGTTAAAATGTTACATGTATACTTGGACTTGGCATTACCACTGAAAAAGATCATAAATGATAAGGAACATAATGTGTTTTACAATCATTCGACGAAGGGATAAGAAGAACACGTCACATCTAAGTAAGATTTCGCAGATTGATGGTATATCTACTTAACATCGAGAATAGAGTACCTTATGTGGTTAATAATCAAAACATTTGATTTTTTAATTTTTTTGAAATAGTTTAATGTGTGATGTAATATTTATATTAAATAATGTATAATCTTTAGAATTTTTTGAGTAATAATTACATGCAATAGAACATTGTGATCAGTTTTAAACCAACCAGTGCGATTAAGTATCATGTATTATCTTTATTAAATAATGAATAATTTAAGTAGTATTTAATATTTTTTTAAATTTTTAAACTAAATATTTGACACTGACCATTCCAATTAAAACTCTATAAAAATTGTCATTTCATTGTACTCAACCAATAAAAAATTAAGAAAAATGAATTTCATAAATTACTATATATATATATATATATATATATATATATATATATATATATATATATATATATATATATATATATTTAAATTAGAATTAATATAATGAATTTTAAAAACATTTAAAAAATGTATTACAAAACAGAAAATTATTAAAAGTCATAATAGTTTGACTAACAAATCATTAAAATTACAATATAATTGCCTTGGGCAAGTATAAAAATAGGTTTGTAATTATTAAACAGTAACTACTTTTTTTATTTTATGTAATTTGTCTACATTTATTTTTATTCTAGATTTATTTATTATTCATTTAGAATTAGTTTAATGTGTTAAGTAATATCTATATTAAATAATGTACAATCTATAAATAGATAATGAATAGGTAGCATGTATTATCTGTATTAAATAATATACAATCTATAAATAGGTAATGAATAGGTAGCATGTATTACCTATATTAAATAATGTATAATCTAGATGGCATTTAATAATTTTTTTATTTTTTTATTTATAAATTAAATATTTGACACTGGCCATTCCAATTAAAACTCTATAAAAATTGTCATTTCATTATAAAATAATGAATTTTATATTTTATATATCTATATATCTATATATATATATAACAAGTTTTTAAAAGCTTTATTACAAAACAAGAAATTATTAAAAGCCATATTATTTTGATTAACAATTGATTACAATTACAATATAATTGCCTTGGGCATGTATAAAAATATGTTACTAATTCTTAAATAGTAACTAACTTTTTGTATTTTATGTAATTTGTAGAGATTATTTTTATTCTAGATTTATTTATTAGTCATTTAGAATTAGTATAATGTGTCGAGTAATATTATTGTATTAAACAATGTATATTTTATAAATAAGTAATGAATAGGTAGCATGTATTATGTGTATTAACTAATGTATAATCTAGGTGATATTTAATAATTTTTTTTTTTAATTTTTAAAATTAAATATTTGACATTGGCCATTCCAATTAAAACTCTATAAAAATTGTCATTACAGTGTATTTAACTAATAAAAAATTAAAAGCTAATAATTAAATTATATATATATATATATATATATATAAACTTTTGAAAATTTTATTACAAAACAGAAAATTATTATAAGTCATATTAGTTTGACTAACAAGTGATTACAATCACAATATAATTATCTTGGGCAGGTATAAAAATAAGTGTGTAATTATTAAATTTATGTAATTTTTCGAGAATAATTTTTATTCTAAATTTATTTATTATTTATTTAGAATTAATTAATGTATCAACTAATATTTGTATTAAATAGTGTACAATCTATAAATAGGTAATAAATAGATAGCATGTTTCATCTAAATAATGTATAATCTAAATGGTATTTAATGATTTTTTATTTTACTTTTTAAATTAAGTATTTGACATTGATTATTCCAATTAAAACTTTATAAAAATTGTCATTTCATTGTACTCAATCAATAAAAAAATTAAAAATAATGATTTTGGTAAAATTATATTTTTAAATTAGAATTAATATAATAATTTTTTGAAACTTTTGAAAACTTTATTACAAAACATAAAATGATTAAAATTCATATTAGTTTGACTAATAAGTGATGACAATTACAATATAATTGCCTTAGGCAGGTATAAAAATAGGTTTGTAATTATTAGATAGTAATTATTATTTTTTATTTTATGTAATTGGTCGAGATTCATTTTTATTCTAGATTTATTTATTATTATTTAGAATTAGTTTAATGTGTCAAGTAATATATGTATTAAATAATGTACAACTTATAAATAGGTAACATGTATTATCTATATTAAATAATGTATAATCTAGGCAACATTTAATTATTTTTGTATTTTTTTGTTTTTAAATTAAATATTTGACACTGAACATTTCAATTAAAACTCTATAAAAATTGTCATTTCATTATATTCAACCAATAAAAAATTAAGAATAATAAATTTATATATATATTAAAATTAATATAATAATTTTTAAAAACTTTTGAAACTTTAACCCAATAGAAAATTATTAAAGGTATAAAAATAGATTTTTAAAAACTTTTGAAAACAGACTTGGGCAGGTATAAAAATAGATTTGTAATTGTTAAATAGTAATTATTTTATATTTTATGTAATTTGTCCATATTCATTTTTATTCTAGATTTATTTATTATTCATTTAGAATTAGTTTAATGTGTGAAGTAATATATGTATTAAATAATGCAGAATGTATTAAATAATGTAGAATCTATAAAGTAATGAATAGGTAGCATGTATTATATGTATTAAATAATGTATCATTTAGGTGGCATTTAAAAAATATATATTGTTTTAATTTTTAAATTAAATATTTGACACTGACTATTCCAATTAAAACTCTATAAAAATTGTCATTTCATTGTACTCAACCATTAAAAATAGGTTTGAAATTATTAAATAGTAATTACATTTTTATTTTGTGTAATTTGTCCATATTCATTTTTATTCTAGATTTATTTATTATTCATTTAGAATTAGTTTAATGTGTTAAGTAATATCTGTATTAAATAATATACAATCTATAAATAGATAATGAATAGATAGCATGTATTATCTGTATTAAATAATGTATAATCTAGGTGGCATTTAATTATTATTTTTTAATTTTTAAATTAACTAGCAATTGCACTATATGTTGCAAAGGAAACACTGTAAAGCAGTAACACAGAAAATAGTAGTATAGAGGAAAAAATATGTGATATGTTATGTGATTTAACTGAATATTTAACTTATATATATGAATTATTTTATTTAAAAGAAATTATAGGTTTGGAAATTTTTTTAAATTATAGGTTTTGGAAATTAATATATGTGACCTTTACTTTATTTACAGAGATAATATTTTTCTTCAATAAATTCATTTTACATTAAATAAAGATTTAATTTTAATATACAAATATTTTAATATATTTATTTTAAAAAGTGTTATACCAGGCAACACCCACTCCCAGCACTATCAAATAGAATGTAGAAAACACATAAAACACTGTTTAAATACTTAAGGAATACATACCTTTCATGAGAGTTAACATCACTAAGAGGTTTGCTCTTCATACCAAAATTGAACTCCATGGTGTTATCGTTCCTTAGGGTAATTTTCTCTTACTCTCTATTTCTTCATTCAACCACAATTTCGTTTTAAATTTTGAATTTTGCTTCTCCAGTAGTGTAGCCAAGTATTAGACTACCATTAGACCAAAACCAATTCACCCATTGGAAAACCCCTCATGCTAACCATTAGACCAAAAACAATGCACCTTTGTGCTGCAATTTATAGTAACCATAAACAAGAAACTCTATGATGAAATTATGAAAATTAAAATTGATTTGGAAACTCTTTTTATAATAATTTTTTTCCATTTCTATTATCACCAAGCACCCCTCTCAAACTCCATTGGCAACTGTAAGATATTCACAAGGTCGAAGGGATTACAACAATATGTCTTGCGAAAATTGACTCTGAGTAGGAGGGGTACCACCCAACCAAGATAAATCCAATTGAGAATACTATTAGCAAATATAAACCCAATCCACAACAGTATTAAGGAATATTAGGTTATAAATGGAAAAAGCTAAATTTCCCCAACAAGCTGAATTCCTGCTGTAAAATGCATAACAGGTTGGGAGAATTTCATATCATTTTTAATTCTTTTTGCATTTTATAATGTATATAAAGTTATCAGGTCTGAAAATTTAGTTAGTCAATTTATCATGTCCGAAAATATAGTTAGTACAAATACCAATAATATCATAATTATTTGTCCACTTCCAAAATGAAAGAAAGCGATCATAAAATAACATAAAACTATATGAAGCAAGCATTACAAAAAAGTTCTCTGAATTCAAAAGCTTACAGAGAAGTAGCACATAAACTACAAAACAATTCACAAAGTTGTTATAAAATCACATATATATTTATTCAAATTACCTTGTACCTAAACGTACAGTGGAGTCAGATGTAAACATGAGAATTATATGTCAACTCATATTTTTTAATGATATTGACAAAATTATTGCTATTCAAAGTGAAGTGTTAGTGCCTTGCACAGGTCGCATCTAGCTCATAACCCATTTTCCCTCAAGGGTTCTCTTCATTTCCACCTTGTAGTTATTTACTTCATTTTCCCATTTCAACCTTGTAGTTATTTACTTCATTTTCCCATTTGACTTTGAGAAGAAGGTCAAATATATCCATAGAATTAACCACCTGGAATCAAGTACAGCTATTAGAAAATGAATGTTTTCCTTATTTACTTCATTTTCCCATTTGACTTTGAGAAGAAGGTCAAATATATCCATAGAATTAACCACCTAGAATCAAGTACAGCTATTAGAAAATGAATGTTTTTCCTAACCAAAATGGGCTCAATGAAAAAATCTAAAAGTGCAATGAATCAGAAATATGAACCTTTCCCTTTGCCAAAACTACCTCCTGAAGTTCATAAGGCATCAAGGAGTTGGACCTCTGTTGTATGATTTTCACAGCATTTTACCATTGGATATTGTACTCCGAGTGCATTCCAAGGTGATGTTTGGGATCCATCTAGTTTTCATAAGGATTAATCTAGTTTTAATCAGGTCTGTGCATGCATAATACAAGTAAAACACACTCCAAACATATTGCATTAAATAGAAAATTGAGTGGATAGAGGAATATATGCATATATTTAAATAGAAAATATAATGCACAAGGATCAAAATAGAGAAGTTCCAGCAATAATAGGTGTAATGACTAGACCAAGGCTCCAACAATTCTAGCAAGCTAATTCTGCAAAGATGCAAACATGAGAATTATATGTCAACTCAAACGGTTTAATAATATTGACAAAATTGTTGCTATTCAAAGTCAAATGTCAGTGCCCTGCGATAGGTTTTATTTGGCCCATCACCCATTTTCCCTCAAGGGTTATCTTCATTTCAACCTTGTAGTTTTTTACTTCATTTCAAACTTGTAGTTTTTTATTTCATTTTCCCATTTGAATTTTAGAAGAAAGTCAAATATATTCAGAGAATTAACCACCTAGAATCAGAGTAAAGCTATTAGAAAATAAGTGTTTTCCCTAACCAGAAAAGGCTCAATGAGAAAATCTAAAAGTGCAATGAATCAGAAATACGAACCTTTCCTTTTCTTGAAACTACCTCCTAAATTTCATAAGGCATCAAGGAGTTGGACCTCTGCTGTATGATTTTCACAGCATTTAACCACTGGATCTTGTACTCTGAGTGCATTCCAAGGTGATTTATGAACGGAACATGTTTCTGTTCTTCTTTGGATCATCATAATCTTACAAAACTATACCAGGATTACTTCCTCTTTAGAAGAGGAGGCATCGATTATTATCAAATGTCTAGGTTGTAAAGTCAGAGCTTGCTTTGATAATAAATTTTCCCCTTCATTCAATTCTCTGTATACATGTTTGAAAGCAAGAGAGGAAAATTTGGTGAAGAACTGTTGAATGGATCATAACACTGCTTGCAAGTGAGGAGCCAAAATCTATGATCACTGAGAAGCCCAATTCACTACTAATTTTGAGTCACCAAAGCATTGCAACTCTGTAATACCTCTGTTGTGTGCTACATATAAAACAACCCAAAGATCAGCTAGTTGAGCTCAATTATTAGAACCATGACCAGGGACAAATTTGATTAGTAACTTTTTTCCAGAGCTAAAATCCCCTGGCAAATTTGATTAGTAACAACAACAGCTCTTTTTTAATAGTCTTGATATTGACCATTTTTTATTCATCAAATCCCCTAGGAGAGATTAACTCGAAAATTAGTTGCATTAGTTTTATAGTTGTTGATTTAAGAGAGATTCTACTATCTTGGAAAATTGCTTGACTTCGACATAACCATAGCGACCAACATAGATATTTTGGAACTGTCATCCAACATATCATGATTATGGAAAATTTGATCTTGATTAGAGGGTATTGGGATCACTAGTGAATGAACATCTCGTACCACTCCATTGGAATGGAATGAATTTGAAGTAGCGACTGAAGGCTCATTTTCCAGGTTTCCAAGGAGAAGGGGCATTGAAAGAAGATATTCTTGATATTTTCCTCTGCCTTACCGCAAAGAACACATCTAGAAAAGCCTTGAATGTTCCTCTTTCTAAGGTTTTTCGTTGTTAATATTTTCCCGTGCACCATTTCCCAACATAAAGTATTGACCTTTGGAAGGTCATCCCTAGTCCATGTCTTCTCCCATAACCTTGAATGAGGAGGGGAAGTAAGGCTTTTCTGGAGTAGAGAATTTCCCTCCTTCACTGTATAGTACTTATTTTTTCTTCCAAACCATAGAATGATATCAAGCATGTGCACAACCACATTATATATGTGGTTTATATACGCCTATACGTATATGTCACTATTAATAAAACTAATATTATAAACCTTATATTTTAAACCTAATCTTATAAAATCAAATACTTTAAAACTAATATTAAAATTTAATATTTTAAACCTAATATTAAACCTTAATTTATAGTCTCATTCAACCTTCATAGATATATATATTAGTTCTATCTACTTTTCTTTCTTGAACCACTTGGAAACAAATTCTCTTTGTTTTTAAATAAATAAAATAATTACAATTGTTACCATTTTATATTATTTTTTTGATTAATATTAATCTTAAAATTCATCATAATTAAGAGCAACCAATAATTTCATTTAATTTGGTTTTCATACTTTTTTTCTAGACAAGTTTTCGAATATTATTAAACATTGTGCATGTTTGATTAAGAATTAATTTTAAAGGTTCTTTATTCTTCAATATTTGATAGGAGTGAAATTCTAGCATTTACAACAACCAAAAAACAAACAACAAGTGGACTAGTCATTCCATGATAACATGGTTTTTCTTAGACAATACTGATGACACACTTAGTAGTGACCAATCATATTTGTCCATACTACTAATTTAATTTTGGACTGTAATTTAAAATTGTTTATGCTCCATTAAGAATTAAACTTAATATTTCATTATTTGATAGGAATGAAAGTCTACTTGTTTCCACCAGCAACCCAAGTTACTCCAAGAGCACATTGTTTTTCTTAAATAACAGTGTTGACTCTTAGTAGTGGTGAATCATGACTACACATTATTAATTTAAGTTTCATAGTATAATTTAAAATTGTCTATATTTGATTAAGAATAAATTTAAATGGTTAAACATTTTTAAGTATTTGATAAGTCTGAAAGTCTATCTTTTAGAATTTTTTTCTTAAATAATAATATTGACTCTTAATAGTGGCCAATCATAAATATCCATACTACTAATTTAAGTTTTGAAATATAATTTAAAACTATATATGTTTAATTAAGAATTAGCATTAATGGTTCAACATTCTTAGATATTTTATAAGAGTGAAACTCTACCTTTTACAAATCACCAACTAATTATTCCACTATAAAGTTTCGACTTGTGGTAACATAACTACCCACAGTACTATTTGATAAGAGTGAGAATGATATCAAGAATGTGCATAACCACATTATATATGTGGTTTATATACACCTATACGTATATATCACTTTTAATAAAACTAATATTATAAAACCTTATATTTTAAACGTAATATTATAAAATCAAATTCTTTAAAACTAGTATTAAACTTTAATATTTTAAACCTAGTATTAAACCTTAATTTATAGTCTCATTCAACCCCCATAGATATATATAGTATTTCTATCTACTTTTCTTTCTTGAACCACTTGGAAACAAATTCTCTCTGTTTTTAAGTAAATAAAATAATTACAATTGTCACCATTTTAGATTATTTTGTTGATTAATATTAATCTTAAAATTCATCATAATTAAGAGCAACCAATAATTTCATTTAATTTGGTTTTCGTACTTTTTTTCTAGACAATTTTTGGAATATTATTAAACATTGTGCATGTTTGATTAAAGTTTCTTTATTCTTCAATATTTGATAGGAGTGAAAGTCTACCATTTACAATAACCAACAAACAAACAACAAGTGGACTAGTCATTCCATGATAACAAGGTTTTTCTTGGACAATATTGATGACACTTAGTACTGACCATTTACATTTTTCCATACTACTAATTTACTTTTGGAGTGTAATTTTAATTTTTTTATGCTCCATTAAGAATTAAATTTAATATTTCATTATTTTTAGGTATTTGATAGGAATGAAGGTCTACTGCAACTCAAGTTACTCCAAGAGCACATATTTTTTCTTAAATAAGAGTGTTGACTCTTAGTTGTAACCAATTAAGTTTCATAGTATAATTTAAAATTGTTTATATTTGATTAAGAATTATTCCAAATAATTAAACATTTTTAAGTATTTGATAGGAATAAAAATCTATCCTTTACAATTTGTTGACTCTTAATAGTGGTCAATCATAACTGTCTATACTATTAATTTAAGGTTTAGAATATAATTTGAAACTGTGTATATTTAATTAAGAATTAATATTAATGGTTCACCATTCTTAGATATTTGATAAGAGTGAAAGTCAAACTCTTACCAATTACCAACTAATTATTCCAAAATGATTTTTCTTAAATAACAATTTTCACTCCCAGTAGCATCCAATCATAACTATCACACCAATAGACACCTACCAAAGTAATAGACACCAGGAGGATTTTCCATCTAAGTCACCAACCCCCTTATATGTGTATGTGTTTGTGCTCTACGAGACCAGAGGAAAGGGTGGAGCTATTGATATCATTGTATTATGGGTAAGAAAGAATGGAGAAAGAGTTGGGATATGTGATTCCATTTCCGGACTACATTGATTTCTGTCTGAAACTCACTGCGGCGCTGCTTGCTTTGGTGGTGTCATGGAGGTTCTTTGTCAGGGTAAGAAATAGGAAGCTGCCCCTACAAGACGAGTTGCTAGAGAAAGTAATAGAGGAACACGTTGCCTAGAATGGCCCCAATGTCACGCGAGATCTGGTATATGTTTTGCTTGCAGCCTCTGCCGATAAAGATATGGAGCTCCAAATTACACGAGACAATATAAAGGCGGTCCTCTATGTATGTAAAAAATGGAGCATCCTTTCTATTTTTTCTTTCAAATAAATTATTGCAATCTAAATATATTTTTATAGAAATGGATTTCCATAGTATAATTAGTAAGATTAAGATTGAAAAAAAGTTGAATATACAATAATAATTTAGAAAAGAAATAATGTTTATAAGAAAAATCAAATTTCAGAACTGGTTAGATTTATTATCTATGATATACCTAGTTTACATTGATTATGATGTATTTTGTTAATAGATTATGATTGATATATATTTTTTAATGATTGATAGCAGGAGGAGCATAGTATGTAGAAAAACTATCATAACTTAATTGCAAATTCCGAAAACTCTCTAAGCCATCAATATTTTTTTTTTAAATACAGAAAGCCGTATTCCAAAGATGGTGTATTGATGTGGATTTTGATGACAGGATATGTTGGCGGCTGGCACAGACACGTCGTCTATAGGAATATGTTGGAATTTCTGATAATTTCAAAACAATGACTGAGAGAATAATACTCTCCTTCTAACACAAAGAATAATTGGATAGAGATTGTAGAATAAAATTGTTCTATTTCATTAATAGAACTAAAGCTATTACAACTTTCTTCTTCCACTAAAGTGGGATTACAAAAATGCTTGACTGCTATAGACGTAGTGCTCACCCAACTTCTCTCTCTGTCTCTCAAAATGCACAAAACAGTGCTCTGTGGTCTTCACTGTGTTTTTCTCTGCCTACGGGCTTTTTCACACAGCATACAATAATACAATGTTATATAATGAGCCTACAGGATTTTCACCTTTTTATATGGCATGGCGTTACATAAAAATAAAACAAAATTACAAAGAAAAACATTGCTGAAACATAAACTTTAACCCAAAATTTCTTTTGCATGATATACGAGTGGAGCCCACATCGCAATCGGCAATCGGCGATCGGCAGAACAATTGGTTTGGCGGAATGAACTTTGAACTTGCGATTGCAATGTACGATTAGCGACATCGGCGATCAGCGTTGGAACGAGTGGAACGGCTTGAATAACAAACTTGCAATGTTGCGATTGCGATGTGCGATGAGCGACATCGGCAATCGGGGAACTATGGTGTAGCGGACCTTGAACTTTGCGATTGCGACTAGCGATGTGTGATGGGCGACATCGGCTATATCGCATCGGCAGAAATCACAAGCGATAGGCGGAATGGTTAAATGGTGTTGCGATGTGCGATTGCGACAATCGCATCGCAAACTTTCAATGGAATACAACATATGGCGGAAAACATAAAGCGATGTTGCGATTGCGATTGTGGTGGGACCACATCACATCGCAAACTTTCAATCGACGGTAACACATTTCAGATGGCGGAACATACATCATTCCTTTGCAATGTGCGATTGTGATAATCGCATCGCATCGGAACTTCTTCATATCAACAAGACACTTACAATAAAACTTGTGATTGCAATCGGCGATGAAGTGGTGGGGACCACTATGACATGCCCCATTCAAAACTTAAAAAAAGAACTTGGCGTGTTTAAACAAAAAACTCTTGTTTGTGGTTGTTGAGGGCTTAAAAGCCCGAAAATACTTCTCTTTAATAAAACTCTACTGTTGTGTGGTTTTGAACCACGAAAGTCTTCATTTCCTCTGCAAATTCGACTACGCCCATACAAACATAACTTCATCTCTACAATGGTGGCTACTGCTCATCAACATTTAATTTCATCCTTACGGTTTTTCTCCATTCCTCTTGAATGCACAGTGTTGTGCACGCAAGCTCTCTACCCCTTTGTATTATGTTTCTACCTGCACAGGGTACGCAGGTGACTTTAATATTTTCAACACTCCCCCTTAAAGTCAATTGCTGGGTTATCAGTCATACCCAAGAATTTTCTTAAATATTCAAAACTCTTTTGCCCCAATGGCTTTGTCAATATGTCTGCAAACTGCTCCTCTGTTCTACAATGCTGTAAAACAATTTCTCCATTGTTCACCAATTCTTTGATATAGTGAAACTTTGCATCTATATGTTTCGTTCTTTTATGAAACATAGAATTCTTCACTAGTACATTTGGCGGAAATTCCGACACTTGGTTCCGACGCTTTTGACCAAATGTCGGAAATTTTCCCAAATGGACATGGTTCGTGTCCTACCGGTTCAAGCAAACTCATCCAAAGAAGCCGCGGTCAAAGCCGTCCACGTGGAAGTCAACTATGGAGTTTCATGTCGGCCGGACTCTGTTTCGTGGCAAATAAACATCCATACGGCCGTTTCTAAGCTTGCGGAGGTTAAATCGACATCTGTACAGAGCTCTGGAGTTGAATTCAAGCATCCACCTTCCGTAGATTCACTTTCCAACACGGCCATACTCCTATATCCGTGGACGTAGTGGTCTACGTGCTCTCTGCCATCATGAACTTTAGGAGACAGTTACAGTTTATTGTTATATATAGAGCGTTTGCATACGCACAGAAAGTTAGTTGTTAGTTGTTAGTTGTTAGTTGATAGTTGATGTTCGTGAATAAACTCTGTTATCTTTTAGTCTGCTTTGTAGTGATTACGCTGCCCTTGAGCCGTAACACTACCATTCTGTAATGAACTGCTTGTTAATATGAGAAGACTCTGTTTTTCAACTTAATTTGTGTTTGAGGATCGTTACCAAGGCTGTGTAGAGGGCCCCTGCTCAGCTAAGGTTTTGTGTATTAGTGTATATTTCTCATTTCATTTCTTTAAAAGTCATTGTATCATAATCCATCCATATGTTCATACTTTGCAGTTGTTTCATTTCTGTTTATACATTTCCATAATTTCCATTTCATTTCTGTCTTTCATGTTTTATGATTTTTAATCACTGATCAGTTTTCTTGATTGCAGGTTTTAGATAGACAGCCCGGGCATTTTCATAGCATTTTGACTAATGACATGAAACTAACATTGTTCTGCTGCTAGTTTGCTTTTCATAGCTTTTGTTTAACTTCAGTCTTGCTGTACATTTCTGGCTTTACTTATCTGATTCAAACAGTTAAATTTAGATATATTAAGTCGTCATAGCGTTTCTTGGCATGGTTTCAAAAGCCATGCTACACTGGATCGATGGTAGGGACTCGCATTATGAAATGTGTAGTTTAGTATTAGTTTCTTTTTCGCAAATTTAGATATATTAAGCTGCTCATAGTGCTGTCTTCATTGTTCTCCGAAAGCTACAAATTTCGGATCCATCAGATGGTGAGGTGACCGTACTATGAAATGTGTAGTTTAGTATTAGTTTTTTTCCGTAAATTTAGATATTAAATCATATATGAGATCTTCATTGTTTCGAAAGCAGCTAAAATTGGACTGGAATGGTGAGGGATTGAATCATGAGTTTATGGTTTAGTATTAGTTTACTTTCCGCAAATTAAATATCAGTTACTCAAGTTGTTTATGATTACTTCCGAAAATCATAGCTGGACTAATGATGAAGGGTCAGAAGATAAATTGATGTAATCTGATTTAGATTTATTTTGTTGCAATTTTGAATTTCTTTAAGCATAGTTCTTTTGTATTTAGTTGGCAGCAAGAATAGTTTAGTTTTCATGCTCACTAGTTTACTGTTTTGATTTATTAGATTAGCAGCACCTTTTCATTTCAGCAGTACATTTTTATTTTCTTTCAAGTCTTGTCATTGTAATTTTCAATTTGCTTTTAAAAGTTTCAAGTTGGTAAATCATTATAGGGGATATCACTTCCTTGAATAAATATAACCAAACTTGTTTTCATTTTAGAATTTCCATTTCACCTTAGAAAAACCAAAAACGACAAAAAGTTAAGAAATAGGTTATCTTGCACATATAGTGCGCCGCACTTCATCACCTTACGATTCCCGGATTGACAAATTAAATGCAGCAATTTAGGACACACTAAATTGACCAAACATTTTGGCGCCGTTGCCGGGGAAGTGTAACTAGGTAGCCAATTTCTTAAAAAAAACATAAAATCATAAAAGAAGGGAAAACTTGATAACTTCTTGAAGTATGCTCTCCTCTTGCACCTAGTGTGATCTGGAGGATCAGAAAAGAGAGTTATTGGTTTAGTAATTTCTTAAGTATGCTCTCTTCTTGCACCTAGTGTGATCTGGAAGATCAGAAAGAGAATTATTAGCCCAACTTTTTAAAAAAAATAAATAAAAAAAATGACATGCATAGAGCAAGAGATTCTAGGGGAAGGTTTATAGCTAAAGCCAAGAGTTCGATTTTCACAACTCCATCTTCTTCAAGGCATAGATCAGATTCACCATCATCTACCCCTAGCCTTAAGATTTTTGGAAATCAAAGAACAGCTGAATTAGAGGATTCTCCTACACCACCTACTAAAGCCTACTTAGAAAACAAAGAAACTTTCTCTCATCCTTCCTTGATAGAAGAACTAGAGGACTATAAGGACTCTAAAGAAACTATCATGGCAGAGGAAGTAATAAATAGAGGTGGAGGTAGAAGAGGAGGAGATAATGGAGATAACAATGGTGAAGGAAATGATGGTAGAAATAGGGACAATTTGCTTGGATTCCCTATAGTTGATGAGGAAACTCATGAAACAATGAAAAATATTTCACCATCTGTTCTCCCTAACTTTTATGGATTGTGAAGTGAGGATCCTGAAACATTTCTATTTGAGTTTGAAGTAGTATGCCGAACTTATGACTATATGGAAGATTCTCAAAAACTCAAATTGTTTCCTTCAACATTGAAGGGATCTGCTTTGAAATGGTTCATGGGATTAGCCACTCAATCTATCAGGACTTGGAATGATATGAAACAAACATTTTTTGGATAGATACTTGGACTATTGTATGCCCACCAATCACAAGGATGAGGTATTCAAAATGATGCAAAAAGAAGATGAAAATTTGGAAGACTTAATTGAAAGATTTCAATACAACTTGAAAAGAGAAAAAATGAGCAACTTAGATAATGAAACCTTGAAAGCCCTCCTATTAAAAGCCATTAGAGATGAATGGATAGACATTTTAAACATGATGGGAAAAGGAGACATTTCTCAACTTCCATTTCGTGATATAACAGAACTATGTATCCATCTCTCAAGAGGAAAATCTAAAACTGGAAAAGGGCCTAGGGATTCTTCTCTTATTCGGGCTAACAAATCTGCAACTGGATCAGTAAGTAGGGCAGAGATTGGTAATATGCTTGATGAGTTCAAAACTGATATCTTAGGGAGCCTTAGTGAACAATTAGACACCCTTAAAATCCAAAACAAGCAGAAAGCAGAAACAGATGCTTTAGCCATCTTTTGTCCGAAATGTAGGAAGAAACATGCTTTAAGGGAATGTCCCTTGGATGCAAAAGTTGTAGAAACATGTATGATTTGCTCAGAAAATCATGAGATCAAGGATTGTCCTTCAATCCCTAGACTCAAAGCTGTTTTTCAAGAAGATCCAAATTCAGTAGAATCTCTCTGTTTTGTCGCAAGGAGACCTTGGCAGGGACAACAATCTCAAGGGTTTAATAACCCTATGAATCTTCAAACCCCACCAAATTGGAATCCTTGGCAACAAACTTGGCCCCAACATCAGAATTCATATCAGCCATGGGTACAAGGGATGCAAAATCCTTATGGGAGATTTGCTCAATTTTATCAATATCCTCCATCTTTTCAAAATCAACAAGCTCCACAATTTCCAAGCCCAAATCCACAACTTTCATTGCCATTTCCACAACAACAACCTTCTCAAAAAAATACAAATCCTCAACTCATGCTCCCATACCAACAGAAGACAAATCAACTTCCAGCTCAGCCATTGCTAAATCCTAACAATAAGAATCCTCAAACTACTTATGTGGTAGAAGGACAACAATTTCCTACTTATATGATTGTTCCTCTCAACGATGTACAACTCAGATCTGGTAGAGTCTTAGAAAAACCTTCTATAGACATTCAAGAGCAAGATACCTCTGAAGAGGACTCTCTTCAAGTCAATAAGGGTTCTGAGGAAGAATCTCTTCAAAATTAAAAAATTCAAAAAGAAAAAGAAAAGCTAACATCCACAACTCCTATAGTTGAGCAACCTGTATCTTCATCTACACCTCCTTTTCCGGAAAGACTACAAACTGATAAGGGGGTGGAAAAACAAATCTTGTTGCCTAACTATGACTTTCTAGATGAATTGAAGAATGTTTGTATCAAGATTCCATTGCTACAAGCCATTCGAGAAATTCCTATTCTAGCAAAAACCATAAAGGAGTTGAGTTTTAAAAGACCAGGAAGGAAGCTAAAGGACACAAGAAGAATCCACCTAGTAGGAAAGATTGCAGACATTATGATGGGAAAAATTACCATGCAGAAGTATGTAGATCCAGGAAGTCCAATTGTCAAGACACATATAAATGGGATAGAAATTCCAACACATTGATTGACTTAGGGGCTGCTATCAACATTATGAGTAGACAGACTATGGAACAGCTAAAACTTCCTAACCTTCTTTTTACACCTACTTTACTGCAACTTGCAGATCGATCAGTTATTAAACCATATGGTGTATTAGAAGATATTTCAGTCTCCTTAGATTCTTGGGAATATCCAGTAGATTTTATGATTTTGACTCCCAAGAGTAATCTAGGAGGGCACCCACTTATTTTAGGAAGACCTTGGCTAGCCACAGCTGATGCTTTTATTAGTTGTAGATCTGGAGACATGTACATTTCTAATGGTAATTTGACAAAGAAATTCAATTTGTATCCTCCCGCAAGAGCAATTACAGAAATAGGAGACAATGAATGGGTCGATGATGAGAACACTATACAACCTGTCTTTACCATTTCTGAAATTAGTGAGGATAGTCAAATTCTGAACACATTAGAAAATTTTGAGATAACTTCAGAATATGACCCCACACAATTTCAGTTGGAATCTGACATAGAATATTTATCATCAAGATAAATGTCTCTTTACTCTATGGAAGAGTTTGGTAGTTCTACTATTGAGATTTTTCCAGGAAAAACATTGAATATCAACAAACATTTGGAAAAGTCACAACAACAAGAACTAACCAAAATCTTGCAAAAACATTCTACTGCATTTGCATGGGAGTATACTGACATGAAAGGTATTGATCCTAAGACTTGCATCCATCATATCTATATTGATGAAAACAGTAGACCAATCAGACAACCTCAAAGAAGGATGAATCCAAATCTTAGGGAGATAGTGAAAGAAGAGCTCCAAAAATTACTCAATGTAAACTTCATTTATCCAATTTCAGATAGCCAATGGGTTTCTCCTTTGGTTATAGTACCTAAAAAGAATGGTAAATGGAGGGTATGCATTGATTACATGGAATTGAACAAAGCAACTTTGAAGGATCACTTTCCTTTGCCTTTTATCGATCAGGTATTAGACACATTAGCAGGTAAAAAGTACTTTTCATTTTTGGATGGTTTTAGTGGCTATAATCAAATTCGGGTAGCACCTGAAGATCAAGATAAGACCACATTTACTTGTCCATGGGGAACTTTTGCCTACCGAGTGCTTCCTTTTGGGTTATGTAATGCACCAGCAACATTCCAAAGAGCAGTACTAGGAAATTTTTCTGATCTAATCCATGATTGTGTAGAGGTTTATATGGATGATTTTACAGTTTATGGTAATTCATTTGAAGAGGCATTAGAAAATTTGGAAAAAGTTCTCATGAGATGTAAAGAAACAAACCTTTCATTAAGCCATGAAAAATGCTTTATGATGTTTACTGAAGGGATTGTTTTAGGACATCATATTTCAGGAGATGGAATTAAGGTTGATAGATCAAAAGTTGAAGTCATCTCCAAGTTGCCTATTCCAATTTGTCAAAGAGATGTTAGAAGTTTTCTAGGATTTACTGGTTACTATAGAAGATTTATAGAAAACTTCACTAAAATAGCATCTCCACTCTTCAAATTGCTTACAAAAGACCGTG